>VYZM01013901.1:156271-171852 GCA_013398915.1 Dromas ardeola | reverse complement strand
GAGCTGGTGAGGGGTCTGGAGCACAAGTCTTGTGAGGAGCGGCTGAGGGAGCTGGGAGTGTTCAGCCTGGAGAAAAGGAGGCCGAGGGGAGACCTTCTCGCTCTCTACAACTACCTGAAAGGAGGATGTAATGAGGGGGGGTCACTCTCTTTTCCCAGGTAACGAGCGATACCTTGGGAACCTATGGGACATGGTTTAGTGATAACTTGGCAGTGCTAGGCTAACAGTTGGACTTGATCATCTTAAAGGTCTCTTCCAACCAAAACGATTCTATGATTCTATGATTGTACGAACCTGCGGGCTCTGGCAGGAAGGAGAAGCTGCTACTCACAGTGTTTCGGACCATGAAGAGGTGCTTAGGAGCTGCCTGAGCCTTTGTTATCTTCAGGTAGTTTGTCCAGCTGAATTCTTCTTCCTTATAACCTACAACCCCTCGTGAAGAGAAATGAGAGCAGCGAGTTCACAGAGAGCAACCAGGAGGTCGTGAGACTGAGCCCGGACGTGCCCGACCAGCCCTCACCCTGCCAGGCATGTCCTGCATGGGCGGATGGGGTCCACAGCAGCCCTGGGAAACCCAAAGCCCATGGCTTAGGCCCAACGGCTGACTTTCAAGTGGTGCTAGGAAACATTAGCAGTGTAGTGGAAATCCAGAGCTCAGCTCCTCCCTGGTGAGCATCAGTCTCACCTGCCCTGGGGCACAGCTGCTGGCTCCAGCCTGGCACGGGGACATCCAGGGTGTCAGGGTTTTGCCCCAAAATGGGAGCAAGCAGAAATCTTTACCGTGATGTGTGCCTGAAAGGTTGTCCTGCAGAACCTCCCCCAGCACAGCAGCATCCTCTCCTGGGCCTCATGGAGCCACCCTGTCCCCATCTCCAGCTCTACGTTTGGGGGCCCACTACTCGTCTCCCTCCTTCAACAGGACCCACCAACTGAGACTCGCTAACTCCTTACCTTTTGGCGGCTGGAGTTTGTGCCCCGTCTCCTCAAACCAGCCAGCAGGGTGGATGTCGGGGGAGTCAGCATTCAGCCAGAAATCATGGCACTCAGAGTAGCCATCAAAGTGGAGGCGCATCCGGTAACCGCACACCTAGCAGAGGGAAGGCAGGAAAAGGAAAGGACCATGGAAACCTCCTCCTGTCCCTGGCTGAGCATCGTACGCACCTCCCCTCCCACACATAATCTCAGGGTATCACTTAGGGAAGCCAAGGGTCAATCATAGGTCAGTGCCCAAACTGGGAGGCACACGCCAGTCTCAAAAGATGTCCAGCATGGAACAAGGTAAACGCAAGGCCACCACAAGCCAGCCCTGAGAAGGGAGGTTCAGGCTGGTGCTTGACATGCCATGGTGGGGCACCTTGCTGAGTCCAGCAAGAGCAAGGATTCCTTTTTCTGCACCCAGGGGAGATGCCGGCGTGGGGATTTTGGCTAAATGCCACTCTGCTTCGGTGAAATCTCTCCAGCAGCAAGAACAGAAGCCACCGTTGTATGGCTGATCTCCCTGGCTGCCTGAGGAGCACTGTGAGGAGCTGAGGAGCTGGTTCGGCTGCCACATGGCTGCGCGGAGAGCCCCACAGAGGGCCTCCACAGACACAAGGAATAGCAATGGGATGCCTCCACACCCTCCACCTCAAGGGCTCAGACCTGTCTGAGGGGCATCAGCTCAAAGATAAGAAGCTGTTGCCATCACCACGGTCTCTCCCCCCATGGCTCTGCTGTGTCAGGGGGAGGGAGAGACCAACTAGGCTGAGGCATGATGGCTGCTCCACAGCAGTCTCCTGCCCCTATGAACTGGAAGGAAACCCCACATTTGCTTAATTGAGGTCATCTCATGCAGTGACATGCAAGCGCGGGCCCAAAGCCCATCTCCTCCACGGGTCAGCTGGCAGCACCTCCCCTCCCACAGAGCCTCCCACTGCGCAGGCACAAGGAGGAACCAAGGAACATGGGAACTGGAGCCACCTTACCTCAGCCACTGTCAGGATAAAGTACATAGATGGGTGCTGCGGATCGATCCCCTCCAGCTTCATCCCCACTTTAAAGCCATTCTTGTGCTGGGAAGCTACTTGGTACTGGAAACAAAAATTAAACTACAATGTAAAAAACGACACAGGTAGTTGGGTCCAGAACCATCCCAAGGAGCAACCATCAGGCAATGGGAGCTGCTGGGACCAGGAGATTGTGGGTCACAGCTTATTCTGTCCAAATTTTAATTCTTTTCCCATAGGAAAATACATTCTTCCACCTCCTTGTGGGTTTGCATCTCTTGCTACTGGCAGGGCAGCGTGTCTGCGGGCTAACAGCTGCAGCCAGGGAGAGTGGGGCATGGGCCTGGCCCCTCTTGCACTCTGGCAGTCAGAGGCCTGGGAGCAGGGGTGCAGCGCAGCAAGGTGGCCTCAGGACATTCCATACCTGGCTTTGAGGAAGGGCTAGAAAGGCTCCAGCACCCTGCCAGAGCTACAGAGGTGTCCTAGGCAAATGTGGGGTGCTTGGGAGGGGGAACAGCACCCCGCTGGGGACTCAGGGCAAATCAAAACTGGAGGCTGACTGATTTTCACCTCCAGGTGAAGATGGGAGCTTGCTTATCGCTCAGAGCCCCGCAACATAGGGAAGCAAGGAAGAGAGGAGAAGGAGGAGGGGTGGGAAAAAAAAGGGAAAGAAAAGAGAAGATGGAAGAGGGAAAAAGACAGGAAAATCCCAACTCACATCCTGGAAGAGATCTAAAGGGGCAGCGACAGCTTTCTGCTCCTCCAAGTAGGACGCCCAAGACCAGCCTTCTTTCTTCTCCTCACTGGCACCTGAGCGCAGCACAAACGCACACACAAGAGGCGCTGCTGAGGGTCCACTCCAGCCTCCGTCCCTGCCTGCCTTGGGGCCATGCGGAGGGCAGGCAAGTGCATGGGTCCTGCTGGGGCTGCATCCCACTCTCACGCACAGTCCTGCATCCCTGCAAAGCTCAGCACCATCCTACCAGAGCCCCTTCTCCAGCAAACCTGTCCGGCTGTCCGAGGAGGGACAGAGCCAAGAGGGCCCCTCTCACACAGGTCCCCAGGACCCAAATGTCCTCTGTTGCTGTACAATGCCCTAGTAAGGCACGCAAGGAGCCTGAGGGACAAGCCATGCTGTGCAAAGCATCAGGACACCTCTTGCAACCAGTCCTCCTCCAGCCAGTACATCTGAAAAGGCCACAGCACTGATGGATTTGGAACCGCCAGCAGGATCCATCCAGAGGTCTGGGAATCACTCCCAGCTGCAAGGGACTCCCAGCCAGTCAAACCAGCAGCAGGCTCACCTCCCACTGCCACTCCAGAGGCACGAGCTCTGCTATCCTCTGCTCCGAGACAACCACCTCAGCCCCCCTTGGTGCACCAGGGCCACCCCGATGCCTTACAGATGATGCATTTACCCTCATGGTTTTCACAAAAAGAAGATAGCATGGTCTCGTCATAGGCAGGGAGGTGATTCTTCATGCCTTCGACACCTCTGGGACAGCCACAAAGGCCTTGTCCAAGGCACACAAGAAACAACCCAAGTCTCTTGCTCTCCAGCCACTTTCTCTCCCTGCTTCGTAGTGCCTGAAGGGACTCCAGGAGTGCTGTGCCTAATCCAGCACCGAGTAATTCACAGCTACAGGTCAGCCATGGCAGAGAGCCTTGGGTAGGGCAGGTTAGAAATGCAGGGGAAAAACAGACAACTCCTTCCTCCCATGGGCTTAGGGGAAGTGGAGATGGAAAAAATAGGAACTTACCGACAAAATTAAGCTGAGCTTCAATGAGCAAGGTTACTAATCTAGATGCTTTGCTAATACTTAAGAGTGATGAATACCTTTATTATTCTTTAGGATATAGAAAAAAAGTGGCAGACATGTTTGGGGAACCCGTGAGTACAAGCTCCGCACTTCTGGAGAATGACAAATACACCTGGAGACAGAGCATACATCGACTCTGCTGCATTGAAGCATCCATGTGCATTTTGTTTGATGATGTACTTCTACAATAAGAGGAAATAAAATGCTGAAATAACACGGCTCAGCACTGCTTACTTGTATGCAACAGGGAAGGTTACATGCTCAGGACTTATATTGTAGAGAAAAGGACCTGGCAAGTGAGTATGAGATCCCTTTTTAATAGTGGTTAACTCAGTGTAACACCAGGGGTTAACATCTGGCCCCTGCTACTGTCCCTACATTTGGCTATGGAGAGGAGTATGAAGCTGGAACAGTTTCATTTAAAAATTATTTTGAGTATGACCTTTCACTATTCAAAGACAAAAGGTTTCCCATAAGTGTTTATTTTCAGTATTTTCCCATGTTTTCTTTCCCCCTCACCCCCATTGCACTGCAGGGAAAAAAACACCAAACAAGCAAACACTGCATCCCTCAGCTTGTCTCTTTGCACTCTTGTGTCGACAGCTCTGCATTTGAGATGTCCTCTGATATGGCCCAGGAATAGATCCCCAAGAGACAAGACAACCCCAAATCACCCTGGCTTCAGTGGCACCAGACCTATAGGAGCAGCTCCCAAACTTGTGAGCTCGCGATCACCTGAGGGAAGTTCCCCATAAGACCCTCCAAAGGTGGGAGGCAAAGCCAGATGTGGTGCAGAACCATGTTATTGCTCAGGATAGCGCCTCTCGGAGCAAACACAGTATCCACGAGGAAGTAATAAAATCAGCTCCCAAAGGAAGGGACCAGAAAGCACTGTACAGTACGGCCCAATGCCTGAAGAAGACACAGCCGTATCTGTAAGGGTGCACCCGTCCCATGGAGAGAAAGAGAGGAAAGGAGAGAAATGGAAAGAGACAGAGAGAGAGCAGGATCAAGCAAGCAGAGGAGCTTACAAGCCTTCAGAAACATGTACCAGTGCATTGCACTGGGTGTTTGACTCTGCTGGAGCACCAAAATGCTGGCCCAGCCCCACAGCACTGCAGTGGGACCCCACAGCCATGGCAGGAGTGTCCACCCCACCGCCCACCCTGCCCCTACATACCGTGCTGGCTCCCGTTCCACGCATCGGCCTCTGGAGTGCTGATGGCAGTGTCTCCTGCAGAGCTTTTCCTGTCTTCCTGCTTCTCCTCCTAGTCACAAGAGCAGACAAAACAGAAACCCACCACGTTGGAAGTCTGCACAGAGGTTTATGCTGTGTTGTAGCCTCACAATGGTGCCAAGGGCCATATTGTGCCTCCGCAACATCCATGATTTGACTGATGCTTGGCCCAGAAATGGCTGGGCAAGAGGATCTGATGACGGGAGCCCAAGCGGGATTTTGGTGCTGAGTGGTAGCAATCACACCTGGAGTGGATCAGCTACAGTCAGGGCTGGCAAGCAGAGTTTCCTTGCCTTGTCAAAGCCACTCTTCCTTCCCCAGGATACACATCATGCAGACGCTCTCTTACTTCAAAGCTTACTTTGGTGGCCTAGACTCAAGAGAGCAGTTGAGAGCATTAGATACCTACAGCCCAATCAGGACGTGTCTAGCCCTGCCGAATCCGAGGTGCTCGGCATGCCAAACAGCCAGCCAAGTGTCTAGAAGCTCTGACGCTCCACACATTCAGGTCTTTTTGGCATTAACAACCAACAGGTTACCCCTTCGACATCTAGCTGACATAGCACTAAAAAGCACCGATGAGAATTGCGCGCACCCGCGGTGCATACAGGGGTGGCCCATGGCCCACCCTCAACATTGGCACATGCGCACACAGGCCCTCCCTGCCTTCTTCCTACCATTTGCTCAGATTCATATTCTTCCTCTGAAGGGCTCTGGTAGTCCTTCCTCTTTCGTTTCTTCACTGGCTTGAGGATTTCAGTGGCATTGGTGCTGCTGGCAGAGTTTTCCACAATGACGGACCTGCACAGAGGAAGGAAGAGTAAACCACTATGGCACGTGGCAATGGCTGGGGTGTCAGTAAGGGAGTAGCTGCTGGAGAATCACTGTCACCCCATTTCTTACTCACACATGCTCCCCTACACCACGACTAATGTATGCACTCCTCTTAGCGCACAAGTTGGCAAGAGATTAGAACCAGGATACAGACCAGAATTACCCTCACACGCTTGGGTGTCAGACACCTGAACCCAGGGATGTATTAAAAGTGATCTAGTTTCATAGCAGGGCTCTAAGCTGCATCAGAGTCACACAGAGATGCTGGAAAATTAGTCCCAGGAGTCACATATTAGTAAGCAGAGGGGCTGGAAATGCCCTCATGACCCATGCCTCACACTGCTGCTCAGCCTGGAAGCACCCACTCTGGCAACCTCCTGCTGCAGCCCTGCTCCAGCAGATACGTGTTTATGAGGCCACAAATTGGGCAGGAGAGAGTCTTGCTCCTGTGCTTCCTCCTGTCCCTTCATCACCCGCCGCTGCAGACAGGGCACTCTGCCTACAGGAAGGAGGGAAACAAGAGGGGTCCCCAGCACCTTCCAGAGACAGATGCGGTTGCATCCCTTGCTGGAGCATGTGGACTAGGGGAGGGAGGGCAGATGGATGGATGGGTGGATGGATGGATGGATGGATGGATGGATGGATATGGCTCTGCATGGAGCAGACTCCCCTTCCTTTACCTTTCTTTGAACTGCTGGTGACAGTGCTCACTGCAGAAGCCCCTGCCTTCCCGGGCTCCGTCCGACACGTGCCTCCGGCCACAGGTATCACAGTGGCACATGCTTTCTGCTGGTGGCAGCTTGGTCTGTTCTGGCACATCTGAGGCGGAGAGGAGAGGAGCAGTGAGGCACAAAGTGCAGCAATGGAAGGAGAGCAGGAGGCAGGAGACATTTGCTTTGCTCAGCACCTGCTGGATGATGATACCCACCCCAGAAGTGCAACCATGGTGCCCTTACCATGAGCCACAGTAGGATTGTCCCTGCTGGTGGGTGCCAACTCCGAGTCCCCATCTTTCTCTGTGTGACCCTCCTTTATAGCTTCCACTGGAGGCACCTTATCAGCACTCACCACCTTCAGCGTTCCATACTCATTTATTCGAAACTATGTCATCGAACCAAAACACAAGGAAAAATAGTTAACAAGGAGGACAGAAATGTAACTTGATAGTTAGTGGGTACATGTGAGCTCTGAGAATGAGAGGGACATTGTCTGGTCTTTAGTGCATCCAACAAGAGGACAGCGCTTTTGACGACAGAGGCAAGCACTGCCCCAAAGTCACCTGTCCTGCTGCCCCTCCCTGCAGTCTGTGCTGGCCACTGAGCCAGCACACTGCCTGCACTGGGGCAAGACCAGCACCAGGGGCAGGGTGATGCCTGGAGGATGTGGTGCCCTGAGGCTGAGCAGCAGCTGAGAATTTGGTGCATTTTGTGCAAGCTATTTCACATACCGAGGGTTACACCTAAAGGCACACGCTGTCTGATAAGCGCAAGGCCACTGTTCCCAGGGTGAGTGCAAGAGTTTGGTGAGAGGCAACTCTGTGGTACAGCTTGGAAAGGAAAGATGCCCTGAAGAGCATGTAGCATCCCTCTGCCTCCCTGCCCAGGGCAGACCTGCTGCAGCCCCCCAGGCACCATCTGTGTGCTCTCTCTGCTAAGCTCACAAGACGTGAGGGACACAGGGATGGGGCACAAGGAGACCCTCGCAGAGCTGGAACAGCTGGAACAGCTGAGGGATCCTCCAGCTGGGGTCTGGGTACTGGCAGGGGCATGTCACATCCTGGTGGTCCCTGCCTGGCACAGGCTGGGGGACTGCCACTTACAAGGACGAGTGGCGTCAGGGAGTCGCAAGGCCGGGGGGAGGGGGAAACACAGTGGCCCAGGGCTACACTTACCCGCAGGTTACTCCCAGGCAAAGTAGCCACCCCATCTTTCCACTCCAGCACACGGACCGTGCTGCAGGTCTGCACCCCGCTGATCTGGGGAATGACAGCAGCTGTGATGGGCTCGTTCCCCGCTCCCCTCTCTGGCCTCTCGGCCCCTGTGCTCCTCTGTGGCTCCCGAGGGAATCGCTGAATTTCTAAGGTGCTCGTGGGAAGGTTGATGGTAGTGGCATTTGCTTGAGGGAAGAAAGGGAACAAACAACAAGAGACATACACAAAAAGAACACTTAACTGATGCAAACAAGGCTCCAAGGCAGCACAAAACGACAGAGAGGACAGTCTCCCAGCCAAGGGCTCAGTTCTGTGGGCTAAAGCACCCACAAGCAGGCAGCGTGACCTAACAAGATCTGTAGCCAGCAATGGCTTGTGCTGGAGGGTGGCACCAACAATATCCACATTCAAGGGTTCCTACTTCAGCCTGACCTCAAACTGTTCCCATGACCAGGATGCCCTGATGCGGCAAGATTGTGCTGGTGGTTGTGCTCCTGGACCGCATCTTCTAGTTTAGTTTCATTTCAAAGGAACACACTGTGCAGCCCAGGGCTTCTCCATAATGGGAACCAAGGCACCGGGTGCAGGAAAAATTGGGAGACTTTCTTCTAAAGAACACCCCTGATCTCACCTAACATATATCCATGCTTTGCTCGCACACCTCATGAAAGACACTGGTCAGCTGGGCTGAAAATTGTTTTCTCTATTTTCAAGAACAGTGAGAAGGACAACCCTGGTAATTATAGGCCTGTCAGTCTCACTACAGTGCCTGGTAAAATTATGCAGAAGGTTATTCTGGAAGTTACTGTAAAACACTTGAGAGACAATGCAGTCATTGGTCATAGCCAACACAGGTTCATGAGGGGAAAGTCCTGCTTAATGAACTTAAATATCCTTTTATGAAACGGTCACCCATCGAGCTGACCAAGGGAAGACAGTAGATGTGGGGGTTTTGGATTTTAACAAAGCTTTTCATACTGTCTCTCACAGTACCCTTCTGGACAAAACGTCCAGCATACAGCTAGATAAGCCCATAGCACGCTGGGTGAACAATTGGCTGACGGGTTGGGCTCAAAGACTTACAGTAAACAGGGTCACATCAGGCTGGCGGCCAGTCACCAGTGGGGTTCCTCAAGGCTCAATTTCAGGGCCACTGCTCTTTAATGTTTTTATAAATGATCTGGACGCAGGAGTTGAATGTCCATTAAATAAGTTTGATGATGATACTAAATTAGGAGGAGCTATGGACTCCCTCGAGGGTAAAGAGGCCTTACAGAGAGATCTGGATAAGCTAGAGAGCTGGGCAATCACCAGCTGTATGAAATATAACAAGAGCAAGTGATGGATTCTGCACCTGGGATGGGGTTATCCTGCTTATTCATACAAACTAGGGGATGAGAGGCTGGCAAGCAGCCCTGGGGAAAGAGCTCTGGGGGTTTGGGTTGATGGAAGCTGAGCAGGAGTCAGCAGTGTGCCCGGGCAGCCCAAAGAGCCAGCTGTGCCCTGGGGGCACCAAACACGGCATCGCCAGCCAGGCGAGGGAGGTGACTGTCCCACTCTGCACTGCACTGGAGCAGCCCCACCTCCAGCTCGGAATGCAGTTTGGGGCACCTCAATAGAAGAAGGACATCAAACTATTGGAGTGTGTTCAGAGGAGGGCGACCGAGATGGTGAAAGGTCTCGAGGGCAAGACTTAGGAGGAGCAGCTGAGGTCACCTGGTGGGTTCAGCCTGGAGAAGAGAAGGCTGAGGGGTGCCCTCATGGCAGCCTACACCTTCCTTGAGGGGGGCAGCGGAGGGGAGGTGCCGATCTCCTCTCTCTGGTGACCAGTGACAGGACATGAGAGAACGGAATGAAGCTGCATCAGGGGAAGTTCAGGTCGGACATGAGGAAAAGGTTCTTCTGGTCGGTCTGTAGAACAGGCTCCCCAGGGAGCAGTACCAAGCCTGTCAGAGCTCAGGGAGCGTCTGGACAATGCTCTTAGTCATAGGGTTTGGATTTAGGTAGTCCCGCGAGGAGCAGGGAGTTGGGCTCGATGATCCTTATGGATCCCTTCCAACTCGAGATATCCTATGATACTATGATAATGCAGCAACCCAGAAGCCCACATGCCCTGCAAAGCAGGCACCCAGCACACTGTGCTGCACAGCTTTGCCTCCCAATGTTTTGGAGGAGCACAGATATACAAGGATTGTGAGGTATCAATGCTAGGGAGAAGACATACCATCAAGCATACCTGGTATGATGAAGGCAGTCGTTGGCAGGTGGGTGCTCTGCACAGTGCTCTCGGTGGTGACCACATGGACGCTGACCTCCCCAGCGGCATTCCCCTTCGTGCTTCTCACAACCTCCATCTCTGCTCTGCTGTCCATCCCCTTGCCTGGACACAGAGCAAGACACTGGAAGACAGCAAGAAAGAAATCGAGTTGGGTACAAGAACAAACATGACAAAAGAGTGAGAAAGAGACTGTGGAAGATGGTCCTCCCCTTTCCACCATCTCCCAGTAGAAACCCCTGTAAGACGTACTAAAGGCCCATTGAACCGAAGAGAGAACAGCATAAAGGTCACAGCTGGTACCAACATGACCTAGTAAAGCCCCTGTTGCAAGATCCCAGCTCAGTCTTGCAAACGCCAAGGGTTTTTTCTTACCTGGCACCACCATAAGATGGTCTGAGCACAGCAGGTCCCCCACAAGCTATGGCTGCTCTTGGCTCCCACTGGGGCCTGCACCACTCTGACGCAGACTGTGACTGAAGGTTGTCAAATCCTACCCTGGAGAAGACGGAGGTCCCTGATCTTCTAAGTGGCTGTAAGAGAGAATTTCACAAGCGACAGGAGTTAACCAGGGTGGTAGTGGTGGGGAACACAAAGTCCACTGCATGCAGTTGAGTTTCTCGCAGAACTGGTGATGTTCAACCCATTTAGCCATGAATTTCAAGGAGCAGGCAAAATGTCAGGGCCCTGAGGGCACTACTCGGCCTTACTGGCCCTGACCAGCCTCCTCTGGGACCCCCACCCATGGGCCCAGGAGCCTCCATGCCAGCCCACCCTCATCCTGTCTGCGCTGTGCTGCAGCAGTGCTGATGTCCAGCTGCTGTCTGGCAGCAGCAGGACCCGACCGGCCAGCTGGTGTCCTGGCTTGATCTCAGACCTTGTCTGGTGACCTGAGTTCCTATCTGGATCTGGCCATGGTGGCCCTGCCAGCCGCATTCCTCGGTTCCCTGTCCCTAGGGCAGCAGCTGGCCCCTGCCGTGCCCCAGCAGACAGGATGGTGCCTACACCAGGATGTCCCCAGACCAGGGCCTGCCTGCAAGCCAGAGGGAAGACCAGAGTTGCCTCACAGTGCCCAGGGTGCCTCGGCGAGGGAAGGCTCTCGGTGCCGCTCCTGCCCTCATGAGCCCCTGGCCCAGGTTACCCAGAGAAGCTGTGTATGCCCCATTCCTGGAGGTGTTCAAGGCCAGGTTGGACAGGGCTTGGAGCAACCTGGTCTGGTGGGAGGCGTCCCTGCCCAGGGCAGGGGGGTGGAACGAGACGATCTTTAATGTCCCTTCCAACCTAAACCCATTCTATGATTCGAGGATTCACTATAATCGGATGCACTCAGGGAAGGCAGATATCTCCATGCCTACTGAAAATGATGGTCTGAGCATCCCAGAGACTGCTGGAGTCTGAGGACACTGTGCTGGGGATGGATTTGGGACCTGCCCTGTTTCCCACACCCTCTTCAAAGCACTTGCTGCCAGGATGCTATGGGGCTAAGTAGGGGACCACGCTTATGTCTTGGATGCTTTTGATGCAACATGAATTTGAAAGGGAAGACAGCCATGTGGGAAACAGGATGACCATTTCAGTGAAGCACAGTTAAATAAGAATTTGGCTACAAAGGGTAAAGTCTGGAATTTTAAAACCTGAGACGTTAATATCAAGGTGTTACAACCAGAGGGTAAAGAGTGGGACGGTGTGCTCACTTTAGGGGAAGATCTACTTCTTCCTTTCTCTTACAGTGCTGCCGGGTTTGTGATCAGAAATACCTGATGTTCAACTGACAAATTGTATGGAACTTTAAGGCCCTCCAGGTGCAACGTCAGAAACACACTGTTAATTGTCAGGAGAACTGAAGGAAGTGAGTAACTCAGCTGGACACTGGACTCCAACTGAAAGCCAAAACGAATTGGGGAAGCCAGCCTGTCTTGGTGCTTCCTAATACCACCTGGGAACCTATGTGCTTTCTTAGGCGCTTAAATCTGATATTTATCCTTGATTCACCACTTGGATCAAATGTTTCAAGTACAACTCCTCATCTTGTGTGAGCTGTTGGCTTTTATTTTTTTATTTTATTTAAAGAGAACTTGGGACTGGAAGTGCCTAGAAAGGAAGAGAAATAACTAGATCCAGTGCCAAAGCTGGGTGACGCTCAAACTCATCTCTGTACAGCAGCCTATGACATAAATACAATAGTAAATAATTGCACAGGAAATAACCAACTGTAATTATCGCATGTCAAACACTCCCCAAAGCCTTGTGGGGCTGCCTGACAATGCTGTTGAGACTCGTTCTCCTGTGCCTTGTAAGTCCAGGGTGAACACAATGAATTTGGATTATAGATTGCAGCGCTAGTTCTTCCAGTTTAAGGAATAAAGTAAAACTTTCAAGTTGGGAAACCAAGCACCTGCACAGAGAACAGGGTCCCTGCATCACCCCTCGCCTTGCAGGGGAGGGCACAGGTTGAACCTCCTGAGCCCCAGACTGCAGCTGGGGACAGCTGATCCGCACACGTATTCACACATGCAGAGAAAACTGGCCACAAAACACACGATTTACAGCAACCAGGCTTCACTGGTTCTGCTGCTCGCAAAGTTTCTAGCTCATCTTTAGGTGTTGGCACACCAGTGCTCTGGACCCGCGGCACAGGGGCTTGGAAAGCAAGCATGTCTACAATTGCTATACACGCAAGCCTCAAACTCTGCCACAGTTTCACACCCGCCCTCTTGCAAAACCATGGCAAAGCCAGGGAATGATCCGCTGTTTGGAAAAAGGAGGGATATGCTGTGTGCAACAGGCCATAGAGGAGCAGGGAGAAAAGCAGCTCCCAGCACAGAGACGCTGTACAGCCCCGTCAGCACGTTAGAAAGCACAGTCTGGTCAAAATGCGTTCCTTTTCATCACAAAATTGGCTTCAAATAACTGTATTTCAAACAATATTAACATGTTTATTGTCTTTGTGGCTTCTCAGATTTTTTAAATATTCCTGAAATCTGCACTGGGATATGCTGGAGGCCACCCAGCTGGAAAGCTAAAGCTTGATGGAAAAGGCCCTGGGGGTCCTGGTGGACACCAGGTTGAACACGAGCTGGCAAAGAAGGCAAACGGTGTGCCGGGCTGCCTTAGGAGCAGTGCCACAGCTGGTGGAGGGAGGTGATCCTTCCCCTCTGCCCAGCACTGCTGAGGCCACCCCTGGATTGCTGGGTCCGGTGCTGCGCTCCCCAGTACAAGAGAGACAGAGACAGACTGGAGAGAGTCCAGCGAAGGGCCGTGAAGGTGATGAAGGGACTGGAGCATCTCTGGTACAAGGAGAGGCTGAGAGAGCTGGGGCTGTTCAGCCTGGAGCAGAGCAGGCTCCGGGGGAGCTCATTCACTGGAGGGACGGTGCAGAGAGGACAGAGCCAGGTTCTCCCCAGTGGTGCCCAGGAACAGGACCAGAGGCCATGGGCACAAACTGAGGGTTCCTCTGAACATCAGGAAACACTTTTCCACTGTCAGGGTGACTGAGCACTGGCACAGGGTGCCCAGGGAGGTGGTTGAGTCTCCACCCATGGCAATACTCAAAAGGCACCTGGACACAGTGCTGGGCAGCTGGCTGTGGGAGGCCCTGATGGAGCAGGGGGTTGGACGAGATGATCACCAGAGATACCTTCAACCTCAACCACCCTGTGATTCTGCAAATTATTTTTTCAGGAATTTCCTCAGCTATAACAGAGAACTTCCCCATCCTTAACAACAGATGAGGTATGGATTATTAATTACCTCCAGTGGCAAAATTGAGCCTCTAAGAAAATGCACCAGCTGGGATCATGCTAAAACTGCAAGCGGTACACCAGAGCACTGCAGAGACATGATGGGCTGGGAGCTGCTCCCTTGGATCTTCCCCTGTCTTCTGGCATTGCCCAGGGCAGGCTATCGGCACAGCAGAAAGTATTTGCTCCGTATGCACACAGGAGCACACTCAGCAACAGCCTTTGCACAGGTAGGTTACCCAGCAGAGAAAGGCAAACACACACACCTCTGCCCTTCCAAATCTGATTGTTGCTTTAAACCCAGGAGGCAATGCCTCCTCTGGAATAAACCAGGAGCCACAAAGCCCTCCTAGGTTCTGCTGCAGCGTGGGGTGAGATTTGGAATGGACCATGGGATTCATCAATATCTCAAAACAGGATGAAACATCCTTCCATGCAGTAAGAGGCTGTTCGTGTTGCACATTTCAAAATAGCAAATAGATTCTGTGAATATAGAGATCGGTGGGAGAAGGGCAAGACAGCAGCAAGCTGCCTTCAGCTTTAGGTTCAGACACAACTATCAAAGCTGAGACACTCAGGATGGGTGTCACCTGCCCCCCCCAGGAGTGCCACTGATACCGGGACTAGCTCTTGGGCCTGTGGATCTGCTCAGACCCACAGGTGGGGAGAGTGAGTAGCTACCGGTGATCCATGTGCCACCCCAAATGGCTCAAGGTGACACCACCCAAGCTCAATGCTGAGGCCAGAAGGCAGCCTGAAGCCTGGGCAGCTCCGACGGAGCACAGACCCCCAGCCACCACTGAGAGAGGCACAAAGGAGACACCCACATCCCACCTTCTGCTCTGCTGCTGTAAGCCACTGCCTCCTGAGAGCGCCAGACCTGCTGCAGCACCCAGCCCCGCACAGAGTTAGGGCATAACACAGAGTATTTTTCCACAAGTACAGGTTACGCTTATAAGCAGGCAGAAACATCCAAAGAGGATTGATACATGACCCAGAAATATTTCAAAATGCCCAGTCTTTAATAACTAATAAAGAAATAAATCCAGAACCTGTCCTAGACCATGTGGAGCATCCTCTCCGTAGCCTGGGCTGTGTGTTCCGTGTCCTGCTAGGCTGCAGGACCCTTGCAAGGACGGCAGCGGTGTCATCGTCAGGCTGCAGGACAGCATGTGCTCACGCGGTGTTTGAGAAACACCAGAAGGAAGGTCAAGTGGCCACCCTGGAAGGGGCTTCCAACCTCTGTGTGTCCCAGAGAGGATCCCTTGGGAAAGCTAGGGAAGAACAGTCCCATTCCCTGTCTCTGCTGGACACCGCTGGGTCGCGCCTGGGCAGTGCCTCGTGCCACACACACAGAGCTGGGACCAGTCGGCCCAGTGGGACCTGCAGAACTTATCACAGAATGGTTTGGGTTGGAAGGGACCTTAAAGATCATCTCGTTCCACCCCCTGCCCTGGGCAGGGACACCTCCCACTAGACCAGGGTGGTCAAAACCCCATCCAGCCTGGCCTTGAGCACCTCCAGGGATGGACTTGTCCAAAGGAGATACACACCAGCACCTCCATTTCTTTTTGTTTTTAATTTTTTTGGTAAGATATCTTCCCACTTTTTGGGCACAGGGGTTGCCTTGAGAGGAAAAAAAAAAAACACTTTGCTGCACATCAACGTTACATCCCTAAACGGACCCGCAGCGGCCCCGCCGCCCCCCGCAGGGCACCGGGCGGGCAGCCCCCGGCCCGCTCCGCTCCCGGCCGCCCCCC
>VYZM01013901.1:119576-142598 GCA_013398915.1 Dromas ardeola | reverse complement strand
AAGTCACCAGGTTCTGCTTTCTGGTTTCCCTTTAATATCTGTTCTGAATTACAAAAGTCCTCTCAGTATATTCATAAAACCACTGTTTCACTCTGCTGGGCGTTACGTTGTGACGCTACTTCATAGTGTATACTATGATTTGTCTATTTGATATAAACCAGATATTTTATATATACAAATATTTTTATATATATAATATATTCTAATACTTACAGCATTTTTATATGGGACACTAAAATATTTAGGGTGAAAAGGACACACTTAACTCCTACTCCCGGATTTTTCCCAGCTGCACAAAAAGCAGCTGGCGTTTGCCTCATGCTGCAATCCTGTGAGCACCGATGTCAGTAACGTGACCCACCAAAGACACCATCACTGCCTTCGATTTTGCCCTGAGTTAATCTGTAACAAAGAACTGCTGAGTTTGAGTTGAAGAAGTGGGGGTAATCTCTGGAGTCTCTCTTTTTTTTTCTCTCATTTAATACAAGCTTGATTCATACAATGCAACAGACAGTGAGTGTCTTCCATTTCTCTTCCTCTTCCATTCCTGTCTTTCTCTTCCATTATTGTGGGCAGTCCTTGGAAAATTTCATGAGTTCATTCAGTGTTTTCTGTCCGCTTTAGAAAGACTTACTCAGGTACGTCAGTAATTTACAGACCTGCTGTAGTTTTTTCATACAATATCACCAGGAGATATTTTGACTTGTGGGTAAATTTAAGCATTAGCCAGGCTGTAGTGTTCATCAGCTCTGTGTAGAGAATTCAAAAGGGTTTTTTTTAGACTGAATCGCCTGGCACAGAGGGGAACAGCACAAGATACACTGTACCTTGCCCTGAGCCTGCTAAAGTCAAAGCTCTCCTGGAAGAGTTGGGATGTGTCTCACACTCATGATCTTCAACTTTTAGGTGTTTAGAGAGCAAGCTCTGAAGCACCAGTGCTTTCTCAGAAACAGGTAAGTGGGAAAAGTATTATAGCTATTTATTGCTAAAATGTAATAGTACCTCTGAGTCCCTCCCATGGGCAGCAATAACATTGCATTGAGCATTGTAGACAGAACTAAAGGATGGCTTCTCCTACCAAAACCTTACAATATAAAAAAATCCAATTATTTAAGTCATTTGTGTCTTCTTTGAGATAACTGCAGGTTATAAGATCTGATCATAAAGGTCCTCTCCCCACTACGTCTATATTCTGTTATTTTCCACTCTCATTATCATAAGAGGATAATGATTCACTGTCCCAAACTTTAAAAACCTTTGGTATGAGCATTCATCTGAAATTGTCAGTGCTGGCACCTCCGGAGTAGGAGAGCCGCATGCTAAGACTCTCTGGAAGCAACCCAATTAGATAGTGCTTGCTAAAACGTCCTGTGCTCGGTGAAGATAGTGTGTAAGCCTGTGCTGAAGTTCGAGGATAAGCAGGAAAGCTGAGCCTGTTCTTAAGGGCTTCCCTGCAAGTGGGTGCTTTTCAGGATCAGAGCCTTAAATAACTGCCTTTCCTGAAAGATCTGCACTTCTGTACTTCCCTCGCAGCCCGTAAAAGCTGCTCTCTCGTAGGTG
The DNA here is from genome assembly GCA_013398915.1 of Dromas ardeola. Classification (NCBI taxonomy): domain Eukaryota; kingdom Metazoa; phylum Chordata; class Aves; order Charadriiformes; family Dromadidae; genus Dromas; species Dromas ardeola. The sequence continues at coordinate 141,038 of VYZM01013901.1, read as the reverse complement.
ATGGCACTCATTTCAATGTCTCTGCCTCTTAGTATAAGGAATTTCTATCCCCCTTCCACCAGGGAAAAATAAGTTCTTCATGATGAAAGTGCTGTCCATGCATCCTCTGAGCTCTGAGGCCTCAGCTGGTCTTTATATCGCTGCCTTTTCTTGGGAGAATATCGCTGCACGATGCCCTAGAAATGGATGAAAACCAGCCTATTCAGCTCAGGGCCATACGGAGCATGAACGAGCACAGGCAGTCCCTGCGCTTGCTGGCCTGTTTTCATGCGTGCAAAGAACGGAGCCTGGGACCTACCCATCCTGAGCACCAGGGAGTCGAGCAGCAGCAAACAAACGAGTGAGTCGGTCCTCCTGTAGTCAGACAATGAGACAAACCCACTCCCAAAAGCAACATCAGGTTGGAAAAAATCCCCAAATGAGTGAGGAGCAAAGCAGCACGGAAGAGAGAGGGGTTGGGAAGGGAACAAATGGCACCAGGAATGCATTTGCTGAGTCAAGGGAGTGTCTAGGAAGGGAAAGGAGAGACAGTTGCCTGATTCCGTCAGTGCTTGGTCTGGCACGTTACTGGTAACAGCACATCCTGCTGATGAGGCGAGCAGAGCCGCCTGCGCCCAAGGTATTGGGGACCTCCCCAGTTCTGGACCAGTAAAGCACACGTGCAGGGCAGCTCTCCATTGTACACGTGCTGAGCACATCCAGTGACAGAGAAGCCATGCGGGTATCTCCACACGCGCAGTGCCCCTTTCTCCAAGGAAATAGTGGTGCTTGTGCCCTATATGCTTTTTAGAAGTACACAGAGGATGTGACCATATAGGATATGAAGTCCCATGTTCCATGGGATACTGATACACCAACGCTGGCTGGTGTGTCTTTCAGACTTCCAAGGGCCCCCCATTATATGATGGCCCTCTCTGGGAGGACACCTCAAAGCTCTTGGCAAGTGGCAACAGAGAGAGATTTGCTGAGGCCACATGGAAAATGAGGGAGGATTCACATTAGGATCTTGCAGCCTTGTTTTGTTTTTCTGTTCCTATACTTAAGGAGGGATAAAGGTTCTTCAAAGTGCCTCCTCACTGGGTGCCATGCTCTGAGTCCCCCTCAAGCCATTTTCAAATCCTTGATTCTCACACCCCTGCGCTTTTTTCACTGTTTGCCTCCTATAATCAGTTACCTATTTTTCACATTGTTTCTTCTTCCTCTAGCCCTCTCCCACCTTGGGGGATTGATGGCTCCCCCTATTCCAAGGACATTTAGGGACCTACTTGACCAGCCTTGGCCGTAATTAGAATGGCCTTAGCCCTGTCCTGTCTTACTCCTTCTCTTACGGTCTGTTGGTAACCCTGGAAAGGCAAGAAGTGGCTGTAAAACAGTGACATAGTGACCAGAGATGAACCTCACCTCTTACACAGTCCAGGCAGGCTGGTGGATGTTGGTCAAAGGAGATGCAGGTAAGATCCAATTATCTTCTTCATCCTTCTGGATCAGTGGTCCCAGGCCATTTCCCTGACCTGTCTCTGTTGTGTCCTATTATTTTTATGCCTGTGACTTGACAGTCCTATTCCTGATGTACATGAGTGCAGGCGCAGCGGCAGGTTCAGCCTCTGAATCAATAGCCTTTCTCACACACAGAGGGACGTGTGTTCCTGACCCCTGGGAACCTGGGATAAACATCTCAAATGCATTAGTTTTATGGCCCAATCTGCCAAATCAACTGGTGCTGCAGAACCGGAAATCGCAACTCTGTAGTTCAAACCTTCGGGTGCTTTTTCTTGGGCACTTACAACAAAGAGAGAAATGGAGAAAGACAAGTATTACAGTCTTTTCGTAACCACTTCCACAGTGGAAGGTGGGAGGAGCGTCATAAGAAGAAATTACAATTCATCTTTTTTCCACCTAAGGGTGAAAGGCTCTAATCTCTTGGTACAAAGGCTCGAAGTCTGTAATTAATCATAATCTGTGAGATATGATGCAGAGCTCTGGTAACCTTTTACGGGTCTTTTATTGTTAGCCCAATAAAAAGTATCACATGTAATTTGTCTGTCTTGTTGAGGGCTAATATTTGGCTAGTGATTATTTCTTATAATCTATTGTCAGAGGAGCCCTCAGTGTGAAATTCATGTCCTTCTCCTGTCTGTCTTGCCAGCAGCGGGTATGGCCATATGTGAGTGTCTTGTGAAAACAGTATAAAATATGCATATTATGCATTTATTATGCACCAGCTGTTTGTTGCAAGACTGGCGCCTCAGGATGCTGCTGTCAAGTGTCTGACTGTTTCTCTTATATTTCCCTCTCCCATCACCTCGTCCTCGTCACATCTCCCTGACGGAGAACCCAGTCCAGAACCCAGGTGCTGCTCAAGAGGCAAAACGGGCAGGTTGGCTGGTTTTCTCCCGTTTTCCCACATCTCCTTTGTGTGCACCCCATGGGCACTGACACTGGAGGGCACATCTGGATTCACGTGCAAAACCTGGGCAAATTCCCTTCAGGGCTTTGGCAGGTGTATCTGGGTACTGTGATCATTGAGTATTTCGCTGCTGTGATCACACCCGTGTTATGGATTGAGAACCCCATAACAATTTGTTGTCGTTTACACAATTATTCTATCACCCCATGATCCCTCCCCACCCGGGAAGGGGGATTGGGGAAAACAAGGGAACCTGAGGGTTGAGATATAAATAGATTTAATAGAATAAGACCACATAATTAACTCTGATAATACCAAAGAACCAGTATTGATCCCAATACCAATATAAAATACACAAGGACTATGCTCAGCCCATTCCATCAGCAGGAAGCCGTGCACTCCCCGCAGGGGACAGCAAATGTGGAATGCTGCGAGCACTGCAGCTTCGGAAGCTCAGGGCTCTGGCACCAGGGCAAGGAGTTCTCTGGATCACAGCCATCAAGGGAGAGAGAGACTACACAGCAAACTCATTTATATTGAATGTGACGTTCATGGTATGAAATAATCCTGTTGGCAGCTTGGGTCAAGTGCCCGGGTCTCACTCCTCCTCATCCCCGCACCTGTCGAGGCTCGAAAACACTGAGGCCTTGAAACCCACATCCCAGAGCTGGCTGTAAAGCAAATATTTTCACAAATTCAGACACTAGAGTCTTCTAAAAGTGCAATTTTCCCAATCATTAGAAATAAGTCCTGTGTCGCTCAAACCAGGCCAACCTGTCATCATTGGTTATTTTGCTGCGGCCGTACCTGCATCTTCATCTTGTTTGGGGGGAACGGAGGCTGAGGGGGACCAGAGGGCTTGAGGTCTTCCTGTGGCTCTCTGGCAGGCCCTGCCTACAACGGTCCCTTCTTCTCGCACATGCCTCCTCCTCCCCAAAATTTGGGGTCAAGGAGCATTGCAGGGGATAAAGTTCTCTTCCATAGGATGGGGGGAAGAAAGAAAGCTGACGAAGAAGTGCTGTCTCAGAGACACCCACTGCAAATCACCATGCTTTAAATGGATTATCTCCTGTGGAATTTTAGTCTTCCAGCTGCACCAACCTGTTAAAACAGGAGAGCTCTGAAAGCTATCATCATTCAGTCACAGCACAAGCTAACAAATGTCTGTAAGTGAGCTGAGGCATGGGAGATGTTAACAGCTCCCAGGAGCTGCTGTTCAAGCAGCTCATTCATCTGCTGTGTGCCTTAGCAGGTCCTTCAGAGCCACCACGCTGGGTCAGCCCAGCCACTGACTCATGAGCAGCAGTCTGGGCTTTGGACCAAAATTTGGACCGTATGCAGAGAACTGCTGAGCTGACCATGACAGGTTTTGTGTTTTAGTGGCTAGGATGTGACTTTTTTCTACTGCTTTTTTTTTTGCAATATGAATAAATGTCCTTAGATGCCTTGTGGGTCCCCGTTGCACATAGCCTTTGAAGTGCCCAGTTCAGGACAGCAGCCGAGCACAGACACACGTGGGCTTTAGTGGCTTCCAGTCTTTTGCTGTTTCTTCTGCGCATGGGTTTCGTTCCCCCATGGACCCTCCGTCTGAGCAGGGGCACCCAGCACGGGTCCGCACGGGTGTTTGTACAGCTAGGACTTACACATACAGGGAGAAATGGATATCCTTGGGCTGTGAAAGTGTTTGTTCTTCTCCCCAGTTATGTGGACTATTGTGTCTCCTACATGGTCATGGACTCCAGCAAAAATTCCCTCTCCACACTGCGTGGAGAGGTCCTGCCTGCCCCTGAGGAAGGTCACAGGAGGACCATCCATTCTGTGCCCAGACAAAGCACTAATTACACTTTGAACGCAAATTTCTTGTATTATTTAATTTGGAGACTGTATATAAAGGCCCGTCATTTCAGCTGATCCTATGTAAATTTATATAAAATCAATTGATCTATCTATATGAAGCGCCTAGATATAGCTGGCACGCTGCTGGGTTAATAAACCTGTGCTGTTTTCGGCTGGGATGGTGTTAATTTTCTCCATAGCAGCTGGTATGGGGCTGTGTTTTGGATTTGTGCTGAAAACGGTGTTGATAACACAGGGATATTTTCATTACCACTGAGCAGGGCCTGCACAGAGCCAAGGCCTTTTCTGCTCCTCACCCCACCCCACCAGCGATGGGCTGTTGGGGCACAAGACATTGGGAAGGGACACGGCCGGGACAGCTGACCCCAACTGACCAAAGGGATGTTCCACGCCATGTGACGTCATGCTCGGTATATAAAGCTGGGGGAAGAAGATGGAAGGGGGGCATATTTGGAGCGATGGCGTTTGTCTTCCCAAGTCACCGTTATGCGCAATGGAGCCCTGCTGTCCTGGGGTTGGCTGAACAGCAGCCTGCCCATGGGAAGTGGTGAATGGATTTCTTGTTTTGCTTTGCTTGCGTGAACGGCTTTTGCTCTACCTATTAAACTGTCTTTAGCTCAACCCACAAGTTTTCCCACTTTTACCCTTCTGATTCTCTCCCCAATCCTGCCACGGGCTGCATGAGGCTTAGTTGCCGACTGGGATCACTCCATGACACACGTGTCACAGGATGCATGTGAAACCTTTGGCTGAGCTTAGACCAAAAAACCCGTGATCTGGGATGTCTCTAAGCCTGAATCCCCAACCTGTGCTGCCATATGAGAATACAAAAGATGAGTGAGTTGGGTTTTTTTCATATGCCTCCTATCCAGCTCTTCTAGATGTCCAGATATCTAGAAGAGCAGGGCAAGGATTCCCAGCTTATTTTTCTTTCAGTGATTCTCCTGATAAAAATCTGATTTGATCCTGTCCCCTCCAGGCAGACCAGGGCTGGGGGATGTTAGCACACACTCCAGTTTGGCTGGCCGTAGAGCTGGTGCAGATCTTCCACACCGGGACATTTTGATGAAGTTATTTTTCTTTCACTGGCATTTTCATTTTAAAAACCTGTTGGGTTTTTTCCCATTCCTGCCAGCCCACGTTCCTGCCCACTGCTGTGATTCTCTGCCACGTTATTTAGCAATTGTGCTGCCTGTCCAGCAGAGGAGTGTAGAAGCCAATATACAGACGGCAAACTCGTTCCCATTTCCCCATTTTCCCATCCTGCTTTCTGGCAGGCAGTTCTGGCCCTCATTTCAGCGTCCTGAGCTATGGCAGCCGCAGGGCTGAGGACCTTCTACTCCGCTTGGGGGAGACCCCCCTGCAGTGCTGCCTCCAGCTCTGGGGCACGAACATCAGAAGGACATTGACCTGTTGGAGCGGGGCCAGAGGAGGCCCCGGAGATGCTGGGAGGGCTGGAGCCCCCCTGCTGTAAGGACAGGCTGGGAGAATTGGGGGGGTTCAGCCTGGAGAAGAGAAGGCTCCGGGGAGACCTTAGAGCCCCTTCCAGTCCCCTAAAGGGGCTCCAGGAATGCTGGGGAGGGACCCTGTAACAGGGAGGGGAGCAGTAGCACGAGGGGGAATGGTTTTAAACTGAAAGAGGGAGATTTAGACGAGATATCAGGAAGAAATTCTTTGCTGTGAAGGTCATGAGACCCTGGCCCAGGTTGCCCAGGGAAGCTGTGGCTGCCCCATCCCTGGAGGGGTTCAAGGCCAGGTTGGACGGGGCTTTGAGCAAGCTGGTCTGGTGGGAGGTGTCCCTGCAGGGGTTGGACTAGATGGCCTTTTAATGTCCCTTCCAACCCAAACCATTCTGTGATTCGATGATTCTATGACAACGGAGTGGCAGGACCCTGGGGGGTCCTCTGCTGAGCCATGGGGCTGGAGCCAGCTGCAGACAGCCATGGGGCCAGTGTGGGGGTGTCAGGGAAAGAGGGAAGGCAGGGAACGGAGGGGATGGAGGAGACGAGAAGAAGCCTGCCAAGCCACCCGGGAGCTTGTGGTGCTGTGGCCCAGTACCGCTGACCTTCTCCGGACGCAGCACTGGGGATGTGCCTCTTGTCACTCCCGTGCTGCAGGCAGTGCACAGACAAGACACCAGCTTGGCCGAGAGCATGAGGTGAAGGAAACCCCCAGAAGTGCTCTGCTGGTGCCTGAGGTCAAGGCAGGCTGTTTCAGGGCTGACAGATGTCCCAGCCTTTCCTGGCTCGGTTTGCTTGGAGCGGTGTGGGCTGGATGCCTTCAAGAGCTGAGAAAAGCTGCCATCTCTGTCCACACCTGGGCAGGCAGCAAGCTTGAGGCAAGGTGTGTGATATCTCTTGGGAGCTCTGGCTGTCCTTCGACCCCACTGGTGACTTGCTCATGAGTTGTAGCAGTGCTTTGCCTCCTGTTGCCTGCCCTCCACCTTTGCATTCATGGCTGGCTGCAGGCTGCTCTGCAGCTCAGACAGCTGCCCGTGCTGTGTGTTTTCTTAACGAGACTCTTCGGGGCCTTTAAGTTATGTCCAAATTTCCTTCTCTCCATCTGCTTTCCAGCCTCTGTCCATTTGTTCTCCGATCGCGTCCGGCCTGGCTGAAATTTGTCACCGTGGGATGGCTCTTTGGAGGCGCAGCGCAAGAAGCCCACTGGGAAGCCCTGATAAGCGCTTCCCTGCCCATCCCTGACGCTGCCGGTGCCGCTGCCAGACCCATGGCCAGGATGGCTATCACCACCTGGCCACCGCCGCGCACGCCCAGCCCTGCCTGTCCCCGTGGGCGGCCCCGTGTCCCTGTCCTTGAGAGGTGGGCAGCCCCGCAGCCCCGTGGCAGGGCTCATGCCCGGCTCTCCCAGCGCTCCTCGTAGGCGGCAGAGACAATGATGTCGGCTGTGTCTCGGGGCGAGGGGTGGGAAGAGCCTGGCATAGGCACAGGTTTGGAGGTGGATGTGGATGGAGCTCCAAAACCTCAAGTCTGGTGTGAGAATGGTGATTTGCTGAGTCCCTCTGCATGCCATCCTGGGGGGCTTTTGTCCCCTTCTCCAGTTATTCTCCTTCCCCCTGGGGCTCAGCACTTCTTTTCTGAATAAAACGCAGAAATTCTCTGGACTCCAGGAGCTGAGTGAGGGGAGGGACTTTGCAGCACTGTGGCAGAAGTGTTGACTCATTAAACTGACGTCACAGAAAATGCTCTTTGCATTAAGGAGATTTATCACAGCTCTTTTTTAAAAAAAAAATAATAATAAACCTCTTAAACTTCTGTGAATCCTTCCTGTGAATCCTTCTCTATGCTGCCCATGATACTTTGCCTCCTTGGCTCAGGCTGAAACTTATTTAGCATTAAAAATCCCACTCCCGACAGTATTAATAAAACCTAAATCCTTATGGGGTGGAAGTTCAAAGAGATGATCTCCCTAAAAGAAGCAACCTGTCAGAGCTCCTTTCAAACCCCAGGGAAGGAGCAGGGTTTGCAACAGAGGGAGGACGAATAATAATGTTTCTGGAAGGAAGCTGAGGGTTGAGGCTTGGCAGCAAAACACCTGACCTGCTGGTGGGGCTGCCATGGAACTGGTGGCACGTGGAGGTTGAACACGTGCCCTTTGGTCTGCCCAACTGTGCTGGCCTGATGGGTGGGAGGCTCTTCTCTCCTTGGGATGCCGGCAGGGATTTCAGCTGGAGCACCATGATGAAGCCAAAGAGGAGAGAGGCGGCCCTGCTGTTGGAGGCTCTGGAGAAGCATGGAGGAGCCGCAGCTCCAGGAGATCCGGTGAGCAGAGCACAGGTGTTGGGGAAGAGCATGCAGGAAACGTGGTGGTGGTGGTGGATGAGGTGATGCCACCCCTCTGGGACAGGGCTGGTGGGCAAACGGAGGCATCCTGGCACACGGGAGCAGGGCTGGGCTCCGCAATGGCTTTTAGACAGTGGCCCTTACTGTCCAGGGAGGGGAAAAGTAATTCATTCACTCTGTAGGACCTCAGAGCACTTCTATCAAGTCAAGAGACTGGTAGACAGTGCTCATCTGCTCATCCTGAAAGCCAAACATCTAATGAATAAGACTTTCACACATGTTGCAAGGATAAGCATTATCAAATACTTTATTCTTAGATCTTTATACATGAGGAGAGGTAGAGATTTATTCTCAGCAGTGCAAAGTGCTTTCCATGAAGGTTATATCTATTGGCTTTGAATTAAGATGTCTTAAGTTTATTTTTCTCTGCCACAGCTTTACGTGATCAGACTTCAGAATTAACCTGGTAAATCCAGCAAAACAACTCTGGGCTCTGCCATGTGTGTGTGAGGGGGAGATTTAATGCCACACGTAACTAAATGGAAGAATGACTCTGGGACAGGTAACTGCTTGCATAATTGGGCGACCGTTTGTGTTGTGCTTACAGAGCCCGGGATGGAAGGTGCTACTGAAATGAGAACATTTTTGTACCTTTTAAATAACACAGAGTAGGAGATCAGCATGTTTGTGGATTTTTTTCAAGAAAGGGTAACCTCTGTAAGAATAGTTCATTAATTTGCCTCTCCCCGGATTTTATTGAGCTGATGGTTTTTTAGTTTATTTCCATTTTGAAGGCATTACAGATTTTCATATCAAAATGGATTTGCATTCATGGCTTAATTTTACCCTTTTCCCACGACTTGCTGGCTTGCTGACAAGGCTGTTTATAGCCATGGTTTAGTTTTCACTGAGTACAAACCTAGGTACAAGACTGTTTGGGAGTCATTTAATAAGCTTTTTTTTTTTCTTTCATTTCAGTAAAACCTAAAATGCATCCACTGTTCCAGAAAAATAAAAAAACTGGGTTATCAACCATGCCTGTAGCATTTGCCATGTGGTGTGAAGATGTTGGAGCTGGCCGCGCTCCTGGCACCGCGGTGGTGCTGGTGCAGAGTGGACAGAGAGCTTGCCCAGGCTCCTCGGGGCCATGGCCAGCAGATCCGTGGGTTTCAGCTGAACCCAAGTGTGAATCTGAGATTTTTCACGAGACGGCACAGAGGGCCTTGAAAGGCTTTTGCTACCTCTATGGTGACCTCACCACGCGTTATATCTATGGTAATGTGGGTGTGCAGGGATTTTCCCACTGCCTCCAGCAACTGATCCTGCTCCAACAGGGAGCTTCCATAAGCTGGGCTGAGCTCTGAAGCAAGATTTCCTGCAGTTCTCTCAATCGGGGCATTGCATTGGTGATCACCATGAGCGTCCCAGGAAAGGCCTGATTACCATGGGCAGAGACACAACCTTTTTAAAGAAGTCAGTATCTTTATTGGGGAATCGACCCACACCCACTTCTGAAAGCTTCTTAAATGACTTGTTTTCCACCTCTGCCCAGTTGTCCTTGGGAATGAAGCCTTGAGCAGCTAATAAGAGATTTAGGTGCAACTTGGCCAGATGAATCTGAGCCTTCAAGTCCTTACAGCAAGTCCGACCTCCCAGGATGCCCTTAAAGCTGCCCTAGGCCAGCCCTTAATGCAGCCCTTGCTGATGGTCCCTGTATGAAACAGGCTGCACGGGTGGAAAAAGTCAGGCAGACACAGGGACCTAAGGAGAAAAGGTGAGTGCGCGGGGTGAGACGTGATGGCATTAGACCTGAAGGCACATGAGGATGCCTGTTGGGACTGCGGGAATGGAAATCTGATTTTGTTGAGGCGATGTGGGTGCTGGAGTGGAGTGGCTGCATTCATCCCTGTGCTCCTGCCCCTGGGCAGGGAGAGCCATGGGAAGGCAAGTCTGGCCTGGACCCCGCGTCTCATGTGCCCTCTCCAGGATAAGTTATCCCTGAGGTCTACATAAGGGTAAAGTTCAGCCCGGAGGGTGACACTTCACAAGGAAAATGCCTCACTCGGCAGAATGGAAAAGCAATCAGCCTGTCTCGCATGTGATTACCAGTGACCTTCCCTTGCGGCTCCTCTGCTCTTGTTTATCAATCTGGAGGCATCAGCACCTTCTAATAATGCCGGAGTTGCTGGGAGGGGATGGAAAACAGATTGTTTGACCTGACACTGGCCCATTTGCAAGCATTTAGCCTCCTGCTCTGAGTCCTCCTGCGGGAGCAAGGGAGCTGGGCCGGCAGTGACTGAAATCTGTGCTGCTCCTGGCACGTTGGGCTGCCTCCCGGCAACAGCCCAGGTTGCAGGGCTGGACCACTTTGACACAGGCACTAGTGCAAAAGAATTCACACTTGCAGATCTTGTCCACGCTCCTTCTGGGTTCCCTGTATGCCGGCAGCATGCTGGAAGACAAGGCATGGGCTGGGACTTTGTAGTCCACAGTTCTACACAACCACAGGACAAAAAGATGTTTGCTGTGGAAGGTAAGTAGGAGAAACCTGACAGTCAGCTGCCAAACATGAGCTTTCTCCTCCTGTAGCACTGCTCCTAACCTTCAGAAATGTCGCTATCAATTCCCTGCTGCAGTGACTGCCAAACAGAGAAAGCTGGAAGAATTAATTGCTGTGTTGTTATTTGAGCTGCAGTAAATTTTGCCTGTATAGAGACAAAGAGGAGAAATAAACCATCAGCTCAGTCTGTCCCATCCCATTGACACATTCAGTCCCTGCTGTTGTAGCTCACAGATCCAGTCTCTCAATGGCTGATCACAATCCAGGGGATTTCCCTGGGTTTATTCTTGTGGATGGATCACTGGAGACGTCAGCTTCTTCAGGAGTGGTTCAGGATCAGGTTAGTTTTTCCAGTCTGCTTTTTTGCCCGTTCCTTTCCACGCCAAAGAGCTTGCCCGGTTGCTAATATTAGCCTGGCTCTGCGTAATCTGCTCTCACCAGAGACCCAGAGGTGCTCATCTGACATCCCGCGTCCTCTGTGAGCATCCTCAGGTCAGACACTCCAGTCAGGCAGAGGTGCGAGGATGTGCCCTGCTCAGACTCCCCTTTGCCGCCCACCCTGGGATCCATCTCAACCTTCTTCCACAAATCTGGCTCACACACTTCCTGCCTCTTATGACTTGAAGAGCCCATAACAATTTATTGTTGTTTAGATAATTCTTCTCTCACCCCATGACCCCCCCACACCCAGGAAGGGGGATTGGGAAAAAAAAAGGACACATCAGGGTTGAAATATAAATAGATTTAATAGGATAAGACAAAATAATTAACATTAATAATACTAAAGAACCAGTATTGATCCCAATACCAATATAAAATACACAAGGACTATGCTCAGCCCATTCCATGAGCAGGAAGCCGTGCACTCCCCGCAGTGACAGCCAATGTGGGACACTGCGAGCGCTGCGCCTTTGGGAGGAAGGGAAGGGCTCAGGGCTCCAGCACCGGGGCAAGGAGTTCTCTGGATCACAGCCATCAAGGGAGAGAGAAACTACGCAGCAAACTTTCTAATTTATATTGAATGTGTCATTCATGGTATGAAATAATCCTGTTGGCAGCCTGGGTCAAGTGCCTGGGTCTCGCTTCTCCTCATCCCCGCACCTGGCGAGGCTTGAAAACATTGAGGCCTTGAAACCCGCATCCCAGAGCTGGCTGTAAAGCAAATATTTTCACAAATTCAGACACTAGAGTCTTCTAAAAGTGCAGTTTCCCCAAGCATTAGAAGAGACCTTACTGCAAAGTAAAATTACTGAGAGAGAAATTAACCCTGTGTCGCTCAAACGAGGATGACGCCAAACGAGCCACCTGTACCGCGCCGTCAGACCCGCGGGGGGTGATGTGTGGGGTGTCTTTATGCTCCTGCCACAGGTTCCCAAGCACAGTGTCCCCCGCGGAGTCCCTGTACCCCAACACTGGGACTCCACCAGGCCTTTCTGCTGTGCTGGGTGGTCCAGGCACCGATGCTGCGAGGTGCTGTGTGCTCCCTACGCCCAGCTGATGTCCCCTGGCCCTCCTGTGCTGAGGGACTGGATGGCAGTCGGTGCTCCAGTATCTGCCTGTCTCTCTGCTTCACGCCAAGTTAGCACAAAATGATCAAAGCAGCCAGTCAAAACTCTTTATTTTTCCCTACAGATTGTTGGTGGCAGGGGTTTTGATCACTTTCAAGGGAAGAGCTAATTAGCAACTAACTGAATTAAGTAGAAGGTGCAGCATATGAACTGACTTTTTGCTGCTTTTGTGGCTGTTGTGAAGATTACTCATACCAATGAAATAAATGTTTCCATAGCAACTAATGTACTTAGTAGGGGGAGAATTGGAGGCACAAATAACAAAGACAAAGGCCAAATCTATAATGCTGAGAGGCATATACAAACAGAATAAACCACTGTGCAGGGCACCGCACCGCGATGGCTTCAGCGTGTGCCACCTCCGACGCTGTATGGGATGGCGCAAGGGGAATTCCACAGGCAGAGGAGGTGGGGAAGAAACCGGGCACGGCGAGGGGCTGCGTGGCTGGGGGCGAGGGCTGCGATCTCTCCCAGGGAGTTCAGGCGGTGCTTACTGCAGGATTTCACGCTCAGCAACTGCCACAGCTCCCCTCGAAAGCACAGTGATTTTAAAGCTGGCCCAGAATGTGCAGAAAGAGCAGAGCGTTTGGAAGATAAGCAGGACTTAAATCTTCCCTCCACCTCTGCTGTGGGATCATACCTGACTTTATCCAGGCGAGCGATCCACCAGTCTGTTGCCTTGTTCTGGCTGCGAGTCCTGCTTTTGTAGCCCTGAAATTCAGCGATCCCATCCATCTGCAGGAGCAAACTGCCTCCGCCTGCCAGCACCGCCCAGCCTGTTGTTCACCAAATGATGGGGACCGCAGAGGAATGTGCCCCCGCGCAGCCTGGCCCAGCCACCAGCACCCGGCTCATAACCCTCTGCTGTTACTGCTGCTTCAAAATAGCTTTTCTATCTCCACCTGCCGAAGGGCTTGTGGAATCCATTAACTACAGGGGTCTGAAGAACAGGTTGAACCAGCAGCCAGGAAGGCTGGCCTAGATATGTTTATCCTTTGTCAGTGCGAGGGTGGATGCTCTGACCTCTAAGGTGTCCACGCTCCTGTAACAACCTATTATGCAGCCAAGGAGAAGTCCTCCTTTTCTGCACTGCGTTTCTGTCTTTCTCTTTGTACCAGGAGCAAAGTAAATCTGCTCAGGGAAGAGGATTTACCTGCATGGCAGGTCTTATTTAGTTGTCAACTTCTTTTTGAAATGCACGAGCGCAAGGTCTCAGCTGAGCAGGAGCCCGGGTTGCTATTGTGACGTGGTCCCAGCGCCAGGGTGTCACCATGGAAGGAGACAAAGCAAAGGAGAGCTAGTCAGGTGTCTTTGCAACCCCATGGTACGAACGCAGAACCAGGTGCAGAAGGATTGCACGTCCGGTTTCCAAAGCTCCCAGCATCACTCAGCATCTCCCTGGTAAGAGTCCTGGGCCAGCCTGGTGCCAAAGTGTCTGGAATTCCTGCTGGACTGGAATTCCTGCTGGTTGGACTGGAATAAGGCCAGACAAGAGGCCTACACACATGAAACTGAGACTGATCCCAGGTGACCTAAGTGCCGGAACATATAAACATCCTATAACCATTATAACCAGTCCAATAACCAGGAAATACTCCTGCTCCACTACCCCCAGACCTGAAACCCTAGGACGTACCTAGAGCTTCTTCCAGGCTTTCTGTACCAGAGTCAACTGAAACATGGCAAAGATTTGATACTAGTTGTTTAATAAACCAGCCAAGTCAGAGAGCTGTTTGCCTGAAGTCCCACAGCCAGATCTGCAGATGCATTTATGGTTAGCACAAATGCTACAGGATTCCTCTTGCTGGGAAGGTGCCTCTAACCTGGCAACTGGGAGCGTGTGGCGAGTTTGGTGTCAGGGATGGCGTAGGGAAAGGATGGGAAAGGAGATGCTGTGCTGAATCAAAACGAGCAAACAAGGAGGGTTTGATACTGATGATTCCCTTCTGGCTCTGGACCCTAAGCACCACGAGCTGTGGAGAAAAGGTTCTGCCAGGTGTCAGACAGACCCCAAGGTCTCAGGGCTATGACAGCCCTCTGTGCTCCCGGTCCCAGGCTTTCCCCTTTCAGAGGCAGTCTGCTGAAGCACAAGCTGGCAAGGAAAATGCCATCCCTTGTTCTTTGGTCTTTTCTCTGGGGAAAAGGACCTCAAAGTGCCATCACAGCTCTGGGACTTGCTCGTTCTTCGCAGCATCCCCTGCCTGCCTGCCCGAGCGTACGCTGTCACCAAACACACCTCCTGCACGCTCAGATGCCTTTGCCTGTTGCAAATCCCCCTGAGGTCTCTTGCGTAAAGCAGCGCTGGTTTGCTGAGGCAGAAGAACATTTGCAAGAAATATGGGAAATAGCATTGCGCCTTCCCAAGGTAAACCCAAAGCCCAGCTTTTTGGGCAGGAGGAGGAAGGAGTGGCAGATTAGGACTGATGAGTCTTAATGATGAGCCCCCTGCCAGAGGTCTGACCCAGAGCCACCCCATCCTCCCACTCCCAGCCCATACATCCTGCTCCCCCGGCCCCCCAGACTCCCCCCACAGCCCTGCTCCTGACTTCCCTTGCCGGCCTCAGCGGGTCTGGCTCTGCTGGGTCCCAGGAGACAGGGCTATGGTTGCCCACAGCTGGATGAGGCTGATGCTCCTTCATCTGCAGGCTGTGCTGGGGCTTGTGCAGGAGGAGCTGGGGCCAACCTGGCTGAGGTCTTGCCCGGGTGGGCTCTCTGTGGTCATGGTATCTGGGTATCTGATGGTCATGCAGAAGTGAGAAGCCAGCGGAGCTCCCTGGCTGTCAGCTCTTGTTGAAGAGCATCTCGGCAGAGATGCCGCGCCAAAGCAGCAGCCAAGATGATGCCTTTCCATCAGCCATTCCCCAGATCAGAGTACTGCAGCTAACAGCGACCTACCAAGGAAGGTGCTGAGCTGGAGCCAGAGGGGTAGAGGGACTCAGAGAGTGATGACCACAGCCTGACTAGCTGCTTGCTGTTATCCCCACTTCTTTTTTTTCTTTTTTTTTTTTAACTGGATATATTGCTGTCCTCTGTAGAAAAAGCCTCTTCAAGAGAAAAATATATAATGTTTCTCATGGGCACCCCTCCTACCCTCCAGCATCTTTCACTTGGGACAACACCAGTGTGTGATTCTCCTGTGTCCAGAGCACACATTGAGCCCGGGGTCAATGGAGCTGGGTCTTTGTGAAGTCATGGGAAGCAGCGCCCTCCTACAGAACGGCAGAGTAGTTTTGTGTTTACAAATGGAACAGGTGATCATTATGGCACAGAGGGCTGGTGGTGATGGCTGTAACATGCACAAAGGAGTTTATAGCTAATTGGACTGGCTAACTGGGCAATTAGTGGTCAGGATTTATTGAAGTTAAAAACTGGATGGACTTTCCTACAGGAGCCAAACATGCCTGCTGACGGGACAGGCTCTGGGCCCTACAGCAGTGGCACTGGATGGGTCTTTTAGCCCATCTGACCGGTGCGACAGTGTGCACGGGGACCTCCCCAGCCACCTGATGGACACAGCAACCTTGGAAGGGCATCCACTGGCACACACTGGCTGTGTTTGCCAACATGTTGCAAAGCAGGGACTTCAAGGTTGGGTAATGCCATCATCCCACATCTTGTGATGCTGCTTTTACCACTGAAAAATCTTTAATCGCAGGGTAACGATTTCCCCCTCACTATTTCTGGGGATTGGGACATATTCAAGCAATTACTTTCTTTTTGGGGACTTGTCTATGAAAGGTGAGATCATTATTGCCTGCCCTGGAGCAAAGGGCACTTTGGCAGCACTGCAGCCATGCGTGTGGGCTCTCTGTGGGGCTTTAGTGCTGGAGCTATGGAGTGGGTAGGGTGTGGTATGGCATGGGTATGGTATGGTACAGTATGGTATATAAAAAAAAGCCAACTGCATCCTGGGCTGCATCAAAAGAAGCATGGCCAGCAGGGGGAGGGAGGTGATTCTGCCCCTCTACTCCGCTCTGGTGAGACCCCACCTGCAGTACTGCGTCCAGCTCTGGAGCCCTCAGCACAAGAAGGACATGGACCTGTTGGAACGGGTCCAGGGGAGGGCCATGAAGATGATCTGAGGGCTGGAGCACCTATGCTGTGAGGACAGGCTGAGAGAGTTGGGGTTGTTCAGCCTGGAGAAGGGAAGGCTCCGAGAAGACCTTATAATGGCCTTCCAGTACCTGAAGGGGGGCAACAGGAAGGCTGGGGAGGGACTCCTGATCAGGGAGTGTAATGACAGGAGGCGGGGTAATGGTTTCAAACTGAAAGAGGGTAGATTTAGATTGGATATTAGGAAGAAATTCTTTCCTGTAAGGGTGGTGAGGCAGTGGAACAGGTTGCCCAGGGAGGTTGTGGATGCTCCATCCCTGGAAGTGTTCAAGGCCAGGCTGGATGAGGCTTTGAGCAGCCTGGTCTAGTGGGAGGTGTCCCTGCCCATGGCAGGGGGGTTGGAACTAGATGATCATTAAGGTCCCTTCCAACCCGAACCCGAACCCGAATTCTATGATTCTATGGTATGGGTATGGTATGTAGTGTCCTGCACTAGGACACATCTCTATGCCAGGCACCGAGAGCAGCACCATGGTGCCAGGAGGTCAGTATCCAGGCAGTTTAGTCCCCAGCCCTGCACCACGTTGTTGCCTGAGTTTGCTGCTCCCAATGCAGCCAGCTCTGCAGGGGCCTGCTGGATTTGACTTGAAGCAGGATCTGGTCCCCCATAACCACTGGCCATGCCCAAGAGCAACATGTGTGGTGCTGGGCACAAGCTCCAGCCACTCCTTGTCTAGGTGCAGAATGCCGAGGCTGTGTCTTGACTTCTGGGCAGAGTCTGCCCCTGCTGGGTTGGTGGCCTTAGGTTGCGTCTTCAACACGGGGCCAGACCAGAGCTTCCACCCCCTTGGTCAAGTGGAACACAAAGCTGTGCTTACGAAGCCTGGTGACAAAAGGCTTTTGACTTTCGCATCTCCCAGTGCCTCTGAATCTGTTAGTGATGTGGCAGTCCCTCGGCACTCTTCATGAAGCGTGAAGAGTGAACGACCTCCAGCTGATATCACGGGGCACACTCAGACATCAGCTTGTTGCCATGTCATTTCCATTTTCTTTGATTTCCTCATGTTGATGGTCTCTCCCTCCCCAATCCCCTCTGATAAAAGAAAGAAATGAACTATTGATTCACATGCGGCACTCGGTATTTCAGAGAGAGAGCGGTCTCCTGTCCTTTACCACAAGTGGGAATAATCAGGTTAAATGTGGTGGCTGGTGCTGGATCTGGGGCTGGTTTGGACCAGAGCGGGGGATTCAGCCCAAAGGGCTGGTTCCCGGTAGCACAGCTCACGGCTGCACAGCACTGGGAGCCCTTCCTGCACTCAGCTCCTCGCATGGGCTCTGCCAGGCCCTCCGGGGCTGTGGAAGAGGGGACTGAGCCAGAGCAGCTTGTGCAAAAAGCTCCCAGCTGCTTGTGCCATGGGCTGCTTTGGCCACTGGGAAAAACTACCTCTTGCCCAAGTGTCTCCTCTGTGCCCTGCTCTCCTGGTTCCTGTCTGTCCAAGTGAAGTCCAGGGCCTTGGGACAGCAGTGAGTCTTCTCTTCAGTGGGGTTGAGTTGGGTCTTGGACCATACCTTGGTGAGGAGACACCCTTTACTGTCGTGTGCCATGCTCCCTTCCCACGTCCTGACACCCCATACTTGAAGCAAGGACCTCCTGGCACAGGGAGCTCTGCAGGTTAACTGTCCTCTGGGTAAGGAAACATCCATTTGACTGTTTCCATCTTTCCTGGTGGTCGTCTCCATGCAGCTTCCAGGAGCATGGGGCTTGCTATTCCAATGTGGACCTTGAGATTTTCAACGTAACTTACTTTCCTCCTCCTGTTTCGCCGCCTCCTTTGTCCCCCACTCATTATTCTAAGGAACAAAATGGTTTTTGTCCTTTTCCCTGGCAGTGCTTCAGGCCTACCACCTATCTCAGAGGTGGGCCACTCAACTCACTTCACGTGGGCCACCAAGTAGCCCTGGCCTTGGGACGAGGTGAGCTGCAGGGCTCGGGTTCTCATCTGGACTCTCCATCACTGGGGACCCTTTGCCCAGACAAGAAGCCGGCCTTTGTCCATCCCACAGAGAGCCTGTAGCACCCATCCCTGGGGAAGCTCTGCTCTCAGGAGCCCTTGCGTGGTCTCTCGCCCCGCAGAGCCTGCCAGCTGGGGTTCAGACAGAAAGAGGAGGTGGGAGAAGTGTATTTTGCCCTGAGTGCGGACTGCACTCGAGGGCTGCTGGCCTCGGTGGGCGAGTGTCTTATTCTGCTGCTTAGCAATGTGTTTCTCCCCCCCCTGCCAGAGACAGCCCATGATTTTGACCCATAGGACTTCTCTGGAGTATTGTGGGGCTTCTATTCCCCAGGATGCACAAGGTACCTGGAGTGCCTGAGGAGGAGGGTACTTGAGGAGCAGCCGATTAGCTCAATATAATAAGTCTTAAATACTTTCCTTGTCATCCCCCTCTTATAGCTGTTGCCTGCGTGGTGCTCAGGCATGCATTCAGGTTCCTATAGGCATTCACTCCCATTTCTTTGCTTGTGTGATTACTTCTAATTCCTGTTTAAATTCTTCTCATTTTCACAGTGTAATTAGGCAGAGGAGCGGCTTTTGTTCTGCTGTCAAAAAGCAATTAGCTGTGCTTTTTGCTTCATGGTTGTTTTTTAATTAGGACTTTGTTGATGGCTTTTGTCCTCAGCAGAAAATAAGGGCTGAGGCGTTTTTTGGGCTGCAGCTGCTGCCCAGGGTATGAGAGGCTGCCCTGCCTGCCTGCTGCCTGCCTGCTGGCTGCTGCCTGCCGCCCTGCCTGCCTGCTGCCTGCCTGCTGCCTGCCTGGCGAGGTGCAGGACCTGTGGAGGTGGCCCGGGGACACTCCCTTTGCTCCCCAGCCTCTGCCCACTGTAACCAGTGGTCTTTTACCTGCCCTCGGGGGTGAGATAACTTGCAAAAGTTTTACATAGGCCAGGGCTTGCCCAGTTTTCCTGTTTTAGGGTGCCAATATTTGACTATTGACTATTCCCTGGCCCTTCGCTATGGGTCTGAGACATCTGTGCCATCACCAGCAAGCCCTGTCCCTTACTCCCAGCCACCGTACCCACGTGCCAGCTACCCAGCTCCTGTCCCAGGGTGGTTGCACACAGGTTGCATCGTGCCGTTGGTGCCAGCAGGGCCGAGGATGGAGACCCATGCAGGAACGCAGGCTGATGTTAGCCAGCTCCCTAGGACCAAGAAGATATGCTGTGAAATCCAATGGCTTCCAAAGCCGCTTGTTATTCTGTAAGTGATGGCAACATCCACATGGGGCTGGGAAGGAAATGAGTACAGGCCTGGCACTTAAATCCCCCAGACCAAGACACACGGAGCCGCTCTGTCTTTCGCAGTTCAGGGAAAGCCAGTTCCCCTGCACCCTGTAAAGAGACAGCTTCAAGGGAAGGATTCATTTCAAATGAGGAATAGTAAAAGGGTCCCCACCCGTGGCTGGGATAACGCAGCCAGGGTGATGCCCTGGGGAGGAGAGCAGCATCTCCAGGCAGCAGGCTTGGGCAGCACCACACCACAGCAGAGCCCATCTCTCCTCCTCTGCAGAGTTTCTAGGAAGGGATGGATGCAAAGAAGTGGGACATGTCTCTGTCTGGCTGCCCTGAGAAGCACTTCTCTGGAAGGGGCAGCCTGGGTACCTTTAAGACCTTGATTTTGCTTGAATGAACCTTTTTAATGAGCACACCAGGACCCTGCTGACAAGGACACCAAGCTGGAGCAGAGAGGCTGAACTCCTGAGCGGGTGGTGGGGCAGAGCTGTGCTGAGCGCGCTGGGCATGGCATGTGCCTGCGGGTCACTCCTGCCCACACTGCTGATGGCACTTTGCACGATGCTCACGTGGTGGTGACAGTGATGTCCCACCTGCGCTGCTCCGTGGCACCTCCTCTCCTCGCCTGCCCCGGCTCTCCCGGCCATCTCTCACTTGACGGCTGCTGAGCGGAAGACTTCCCCAGGAGAGCTCCAGAGTTTTCCAGGCTTAAAGCTTCTGTGGCCTGCCAGTGTGTTAGCTCGTGTCTCTGTGTTTGCTGCTGAGCAGCTCCTGGAGCTGGCCTCGGCCGGCCTGGGGCTGGACCCTGCTCCCTGCCAGTAGAAATCCCAGGTTTTTGCATGCAAGTTCAGGCCATTTTTCATTTGTGCAGAGGAGATCAATATCCCCCCTTTCTCGCTGCAGCACTCATTTCTACCCTATGACCTGCATCTCCTCCCCATAGTTTCTTTCCTTTGTCCTCTGGGATTGGTTTAATTCTGGCTTCTCCAGGCCTTCATCATCCTGGAGGCAGGACGTTTGCTTGGGTGAGCCCTTCCAGCTGGTTAAGGTTTAAGTAGCCCGGCAGCTTTGCTAAGCTTGGAGGTTGCTTCAAAAAAGCAAACTGGAGCAGTCCCCAGTCCTGTCTCTGTTTCTGCGGGAGGGACAGCCCCTTCTATCAGCGCTCAGAAGGCTGCTAGACGAGTGTGAGACAGACTCTGCGTCTCATCTCACCATGTCTTTTGGGATTGCGTGTAAATCACAGCAAATATTCCTATGGGCAGATCCCTCATCAGCAACTGGATGTATTTTTAATACATGATACCAACCAAATAATGAAGTCAACCCCACTGCTTTAGGCCCTTTCTTTATTGCACCTTTCACCTTTCCTTAATCTCTGCCTTCCTAATGGCGTTTAGGAATGGCCCCGTGCCCCTGTGCCCATCCGTCACTGCATGGCCAGGCAGCCCCTGCTCCAAGTGTTCAGACAGACGCGGAGGTGACCCTTATGACAGCTTGATGGATGCTGTGGGTCCACGCAGCCCCTGGGACTGCCACAGCATCTCTACCGTGGCCTTCCAGTACCTTTCTTCCAGCTCTTTGGGGTGTTGTTCCTGCGCATAGGGTGCACCGGAGAGGACGTCTGCCCCACCGCCCCCCGTCCCTGCCTCCAGCTCCCCGCAGTGCCACAGAGAGCTGAGCAGAGCTGATGGAGGGGCGGGTTGGTGGGCTCAGGCAGCAGGACACTGTGGGGATGGGGTCTTGCGGCTGCTGGCAGCCCTGTGCAGTGGTGAAGGTAGTGGGAGCCCCGTGGGTGGCTGTGGCAGGGGGATGCTGTGGTAGGGGGATGCTGTGCCAGGGGGATGCTGTGGTAGGGGGATGCTGTGGCAGGGGGCTGCTGCGGCAGGGGGATGCTGTGGTAGGGGGATGCTGCAGCCAGGGAGATTGCTGTG
>VYZM01013901.1:95054-115045 GCA_013398915.1 Dromas ardeola | reverse complement strand
AAGTGTTTCCCCTCGGGCCTGTTCAAAAGCCACTATCCACCCAACCTGTATTTGTGCCTGGGATTGCCATGACCTACGTGCAGGACCTTGTTTCCGGAAGAACACTGATATTGGGAAAAATTAATGAATGGCCAGAGAAGCACTGGGAAGTCGTCAGCTGCTTGTTGATGGATGTGCCACTATGCCAAGGGACGGATCATCTGGCAGGTGCCAGAGAGCACCTCTGAGCCAGCAGCACCCAGAGCAACTCCTTCTGCGGCTGTAACCTCCTTTGCTTGCCCACATTCGCAGGCCACAGCTGGAGAAAACAAGGTGCAGACCCCCTCCCACCTAACCTCTGCCAGGGACAGGAGAGGCCCCACAAGCCATGTAATGCTCTGAGAAAACCCAGCTCACACAAGAGCCGGGTGAATATTTTCCTCCGGGACATTTCTCCGGATGCTGTTTCACTTTCTGTATGAATTGTCAATGTCAGTGACTTCTGGTTTTGAAAAAAACCTTCCTTTGAAGCACCTTTTTATTCCAAGAGCATATTTTATATTGTGAGTTATATTACAATGCAACATTTTAAAGTATCAGAAGGAAATGTACCAACTTTGTTGAAATATAACACTTCCAAAATTATTTTTGGCACAAAAATATGAGTGTGACTTTTTTTGCTTTTGCCTGTCTGCCTCAGGAGGAATTTCAAAATGTCAGAATTTCCTGAAAAATGGTGATCCTGCTTCCTTCCCTCCTTTGGCTTCAAGTGAGAAATCTCTGAGCTTCTCCTTGTGCGGGCGCCCCCGGTGTTGAAAGCAGCTGCCACACTTCAGAGGCTGAATCCGGATCCCTGTGCACAGGCTGCACGTCATCGTGTTTATTCTTTGGGGATGATGCAAGATCACTGCCATGGGTGACAATCCAGCTCCTTTGGGTATTTCATAGGATCATAGACTCATAGAATGGTCGGAGTTGGAAGGGACATTAAAGGCCATCTAGTTCCAACCCCCCTGCCCTGGGCAGGGACACCTCCCACTAGACCAGGTTGCTCAAAGCCCCGTCCAACCTGGCCTTGAACACCTCCAGGGATGGGGCAGCCACAGCTTCTCTGGGCAACCTGGGCCAGGGGCTCACCGCCCTCAGAGTGAAATAAGATTTCAACAAGATTTCAACAAGACTCTTGGCAGGTGCTCTCTGCAGCTCACGATCCTCATAGGCAATGTCCTCTCCGATGTTCGTCATTTCCAAAGGTGGCAGCCATGGGGACAGAGGTGGTGAGGGCTGAAGGAGCACACCCTGGGTGCCAGGGCAGGTCCCTGCTTCTGGGGAAAAGCATCCAGGCACTCTGGGGCTTTGCCCATTAGTCACTGCTGCCTCCCTTATGCTGAAGAAGGAAACAGGAGGTATGATACTGGTTTTCTAGCACTTCCTGTGCCTGTCTGGTTTTCCTCGGCCCCTTTGACTCTGTGTTTGCGTCTCTCCTAAGTGGTGAGATTATCATATCAAAGGCAGCCCGAGCTCCCTCCACCTCCCCTGGTGCTGCCTGGGGACTTTGCGTGAGAGAGGTGAGTAACTCCTGCTCTCCCTCCCTCACTAGACACGGCAATTAAATCTTTCATTAGCTACTTTCTATCCTCCAGGACAAAGGTGTTTATCCTTTGATATGAGACGTAAGAAGAATGTGAAGAACTGTGTTTCAGTATCACAATCCCTGCTCGCCTTGACGAGAGCCCAGACTAAAGAAACAAAAGGAAGGGGATCTGTGCTGCTCTTGGAGAGAGGTCACCATCCACCTACTAACCCGAAGAGGCATTTGAAACTCTGGGAGCATCTCACCTATAGCACCAAGTTGGGAGTAAAGGTCCCTCTGAGGAGCAGATGTCACAGGTTCACTTCACACACTGCTTTGTGCTGCAGACATGCAGTGTAAACCTTCATTCAGGTTCCTAAATCAGAGTTATTCGCCCTCCTTTACAGGTGAAATTAATCTTTTCCTGCCTGGGCAGGGAGAGAAAGCCTCCATCCTATAAGCTGCTGGGCATGCAGTCCACATGGGCATATTCAGCTGCATCATTGTGTCCCTCATTTGGACTCCCTCCAGCAGGTCAAGAAAGAAAGACAAAGAATAAAAGAAAATATCATCATGGTTTAAAATTCCCTGGTTTGGACTGGAAGACATAAGTGTTTCCCCTTCTGCAGCAGAAGTAAATGAAAGCCAGATGATCCTCAGTGACAGCCTTTCCCGTGACCCTCAGCCACAGGCAGCGCTGAAGCACAGCAGATCCTGGGGTGGGGCGTGAAGAATCAGTACTGCTACTGAAGAGGCAGAAGAGTCCCAATTCGTATCAAACGGATTCTCACTAGCAAAGTCTCCAGGCTGGGAGGTTTAAGATGGAGAGTCAGGTCAGCCTCTCACAGAGCTGAAATGGGTGTGGAAAGTGTCTCTGGGCTTCCCCTGAGACCGGGGGGTGGGGGGGGTGTGTGTGTGTTAGAAGTGCTCCAGAGCAAAATCTCCCCCTGCTGTGTGAGCTGCCTGTGCAGAGCAGAGCACCCAGGGCAGCGCAGAGCTCCGCACGGAGCCGTCTGATCCCAGCCTGGCCCCCACCGGCCGCTCACCCGTGCGGAGCATCCCGGACAGCCGCAGCCTCGTCCCCTGGACATGGAAGCCTGATCCTGCCCAGTGCAGGCAACCAGGACGTGTAGTCATCTGTCTCAGAGCAGCTATGCTGGAATTCACCCTGGAGTTGATGTGGCAGCGCTTGGCAGCATGGGGGGCTGATGGCAGACGTGCAGTTAGAGGTTTTGCCTCTATTTGGACAAGTGACCCCCCAGGTGAGACCATGCGGGGGACCGCAGGACCGGCAGCTCATGGAGGCTGTGCTGGGGTTCAGTGTGCTTGATGCAGGGGACCACATTTGCAAAGGCATTTCTGTGCCTGGAGGAGCTGCTTGTGCCCCGGCAGGGCTGAAGCCTTCCCAAGCATCTGCCTCCATCCCAGCCAGTGGTCCAGGCTCCCCTCCGGCATCTTGCTGCATCTGCAAACAGCTCAACGAAAGTCTCCCCATGGGCATTTCAGTTCAGGTACCCAGAACTAGAAGAATCCGCAGTCTCAGGTCTTTCTTAAAACATGGGCCTGTGGCTTCTTCCCTGCAAAACAGGGACAATGAGTCTTGCCTTCATTTGCAGCCAAGGTGCAGGTCAGGGAGAACATGGAAATCCCTGGAAGCTTCTGGAGAAGCCCCAGGGACAGAGGCAGAGCATGCCCTGGGTGCCATGCTCGGGCTGCTCTGAGGGGACCAGCTGTAATTTATATGAATATCGTCTTCACTGGAAATCTTATACAGCTGCTTAGGGCTGCAGGATGCCAGGAAGGATGGACGCTGTTGAAGGAAAGGAAAGCCTGAACCTACGCACACAGCAGTGTGCATGAGGCTGACTTTGCTCCTGGCAGCCTTCAGCCCTGAGGGTGGGCAGAGAGAGCCCAAAAGAGGCTTGGAACATTTAGACTAACACTTAATTTCCCAGGAAGGTGTTTGGATGGCTCCACAGCTGACAGCAGGGATCGTTGGCCTTGCTTTGGTATTGGCAAGACCCCCCCAGCCTGGGCGTTATCCTCACTGTGCAGCTGGAGAGAGGAAAGGGTGGAGGGGTACAGACATGGGCAGAGCCAACATCAATCTCTGCCTCCCGTCCCTAAGACCCCCCCCGCCTCTGTCCCTGCTCATGGTTCCCTGTGTCCTCTCCCTCCCACCTGCCTTTGTGCGGCCGGAGCTGCCTCTTCCCCTCCCTGACGAGCTGGCAGAGCCCAGCACACCGTCAACAGTGACACTCCTGCTCTTCAAAGCAGCAAGTTGGAAGATGAAGAAACAGAAAAGGAGCCTTTGGTCCCCTGTTTTGACACATTTAACTTAAATAAAAAAGGCCCAGCTGTCCTCTGTGCATGAAGACATCACAGCAGCAGGCATTTGTCCTCTTGGTTTGGTGCTCCAAAAATGACAGCCTCACCGGTCTGGGTTTAAAAGCAGCAGCAGCAGAGCTGGGCTGAGGAGGACGAGTTACCCGTGGCTCCCGTCTGCTCCTCTGCACCCTGGGCTTGTGTGAGCACCGTCCTCAACTCCAACCAGTGTGACACCCCCAGCCACAGCCCTGCCCGGAGCTTGGCCCGCTGTGGCCAGTGGCTGGGGTCCAACAGGGTGATTGCACGGCCATCTCGTGCCAGGCCCTGCAGCCCCACAGCACTCCTGGTCCCTGCTGGAGCTCCACATCCTGGAGGCTGGTGAAGAGCTCGGCTTTCACCCAAAAGCAAAACATTTCCCCTCCTTGCCACAGCAGAAGCAGGCTAAAAATAGAATCATAATATCATAGAATCGTAGAATCATAGAATTTGTTGAGTTGGAAGGGACCTTTAAAGGCCATCTAGTCCAACCCCCCTGCAGTGAGCAGGGACCTCTTCAACTACATCAGGTTGCTCAGAGCCTCATCAAGCCTGGCCTTGAATGTCTCCAGGGATGGGGCCTCCACCACTTCTCTGGGCAACCTCTTCCAGCGTCTCATCACCCACATTGTAAAGAACTTCTTCCTAATGTCTAATCTAAACCTGCCCTGCTCTAGTTTAAAACCATCGCCCCTCGTCCTGTCGCTCCATGCCCTTGCAAACAGCCCCTCCCCAGCTTTCCTGTAGCCCCCCTTCAGGTACTGGAAGGCCGCTCTAAGGTCTCCCCGGAGCCTTCTCTTCTCCAGGCTGAACAACCCCAACTCTCTCAGCCTATCTTCACAGGAGAGGTGCTCCAGCCCTCGGATCATCTTCGTGGACTCCTCTGGACCTGCTCCAACAGGTCCATGTCCTTCTTGTGCTGAGGGCTCCAGAGCTGGACACAGTACTCCAGGTGGGGTCTCACGAGAGCAGAGTAGAGGTGCAGAATCACCTCTCTGGATCTGCTGCCCACGGTTCTGTTGATGCAGCCCAGGATGCGATTGGCCTTCTGGGCTGCAAGTGCATATTGTTGGCTCATGTCCGGCTTTTCATCCACCAGTACCCCCAAGTCCTTTTCCGCAGGGCTGCTCTCTGTCACGTCATCCCCCAGCCTGTATTGATGTCATCAGCAAACTTGCTGAGGGTGCACTTGATCCCGCTGTCTATGTAATTTATGAAGATGTTGAGCAGCACCAGTCCCAGTACAGATCCCTGAGGGACACCACTTGTCATCCCTCTACATCTGGACATTGAGCCATTAACCGCTACCTTCTGGATGTGACCATCCTGCCAGTTCCTTATCCACCAAACAGACCACCCATCAAATCCGTATCTCTCCAACTTGGAGAGAAAGGTGTTGTGGGCGACTGTGTCAAAGGCCTTGCAGAAGTCCAGATAGATGATATGCTTTACTCTTGGGCTGATGAGAGCCCAGAGAGACAAGTCCCTGGGAAAAGAGCCCCTTTTATGAGCTCAGAACAAAATGTGCATGTTCTGAGAGCCCAAACCGCGTGGTCTCAGTGCTCAGGGTCACATTTTGCTCCACCTTCACATCTGCACCCCCAGGAGAGCACGGCTGTCCCAGCCATCGTGTCTTGTGGGCGCATTGCAAGCCGGGTGCCGGGGACAGGGACCGTGCTGGGCCCTTCTCTCTGCTTGGCAGAGCCTGGCAGACTTTGAAGAACTGTATAAATATCAACCCGCTGGCAGCGCTCCCAGGTAAGATGGGGACATGGCTGTCGGGGTCTGGCAGCGCTGCTGATGGAAAGTCGTTCTTCGTGCAAGAAAAGCTTCCAGAGCAGCTTCCTCTCTGACCCTCCTTTTTTTGGGAGGGTACTGCAGAGAGATGCCCCCGCTTTCAGAAATCATCTTGGCTGGAAGTTAACTCAACAAAGCAGAGCAAAGCTGCTGGAAGTGCCTTGGCATGTCTCTTATCTGGCTGATGCTAATCCCTCCAGATTGAGAGAAGGAAAACGAAGCAAAACCTCACATCTTAATGACCAGAATTTGCTTATCATGTTTTCTTCTTTCCAGGGCTCCCATTGATTTCTTTCCCCCTCACCTGTCAGGAGAGATAGCACTAATGCAGTGCCAAAGTGGGCAGAGCAGGGCTTGCCTGCACTGCCTGCTTTGCTGTGGAGTGAGTGTGGCTAATGCTTAGAGTCAGACATCGTGTTTCAGTGCCAGAAAGGAGGAAAAAAAATCAGGCGGACAACACCCGATGTGAGGCTCAAGGCGTCTCCTACCTCCTCTCTCACTTGGGCAAGTCACTTCAATTCTGCCTCAGTTTCCCCTCTGGGGTGTGTTCACACTAGCTGCTTTCCCAGCTTGAACTGGGGGCTGGGAGAGCTCTTAATCTGCTGCTGCTGCCAGCGCTGCCCGGGGGCG
Organism: Dromas ardeola; assembly: GCA_013398915.1. Classification (NCBI taxonomy): domain Eukaryota; kingdom Metazoa; phylum Chordata; class Aves; order Charadriiformes; family Dromadidae; genus Dromas; species Dromas ardeola. Next base: position 108,702 of record VYZM01013901.1, on the reverse strand, counting down.
CTGGGATGATGAGGGGTGAGTCCGGAGCACAGGGCAAAACCTGCCCCCATCACACCCTCCCAGGCGGGAGGGAAGGCTGGTGGGTAACCCCTGTTTTTCCCGAGGCGTGTTTTCCCCACGCGGTGCCGGCCAGGCTGTGCAGCGCTAGCAGCTCTCTGCTCATTAATGCATCTGTGGTGAAAATTGCCTGCCAGACGCCAAGGCAGGGGGCACAGAAACGTACCCGAGAGCAGCCTGGGGACAAGAAAATGGAGCGTTGCTTTAACCCTGCTGCCTTTTGGAAAGGCTTCTTTCAAATGGGATGGAGAGCAGCCCTGAGGAGAGGGACCTGGGGGTATTGGTGGGTGAAAAGCTGGCTGTGAGCTGGCGATGTGTGCTGGCAGAAAGCCGTCCGCATCCTGGGCTGCATCCCCAGCAGTGTGGGCAGCAGGGCGAGGGGGGGATTCTGCCCCTCTGCTCCGCTCGGGGGAGACCCCCCTGCAGTGCTGCCTCCAGCTCTGGGGCCACCAACAGCAGAAGGACACGGGGCTGTTGGAGCGGGGCCAGAGGAGGCCCCGGAGATGCTGTGAGGGCTGGAGCCCCTCTGCTGTGAGGACAGGCTGAGAGAGCTGGGGGGGTTCAGCCTGGAGAAGAGAAGGCTCCAGGGAGACCTTAGAGCCCCTTCCAGTCCCTACAGGGGCTCCAGGAGAGATGGGGAGGGACTCTGGATCAGGGAGGGGAGCCATGGGACGAGGGGCAATGCAAACTGAGAGGGGAGATTTAGATTAGAGATTAGGAAGAAATTCTTTGCTGTGAGGGTCATGAGACCCTGGCCCAGGTTGCCCAGGGAGGTTGTGGCTGCCCCATCCCTGGAGGTGTTCAAGGCCAGGTTGGACTTTGAGCAAGCTGGTCTGATGGGAGGTGTCCTTGCTCATTGCAGGGGTTGGACTAGATGGCCTTTAAAGTTCCCTTCCCTCCCAAACTATTCTATGATTCTGTGATTCTAAGTAGGAATGCCAGCTCCTATGTGCTGGTGTCCATCAGTCTCAGGCTGATGTCAGACAAACCCCCTTCTCCCGAGGGAGGTGAGGGAGTGATGGCACCAGTGGAGGCAGGGGAGGAGGCAGATGCCGGCACTGCACAGCACCAGGCACTGCTCCCCAGGCTTCCTGCCCTGTGGCAGGGGGATTGACATGGGTTTGCTGTGAGGAAGGGCACTAATGAAGCTCCCCAGTGTCCAAGCACAAATGTGGTTTCTGGCTCTGGAGACCCCGTAACATGATGCTGGCACTGGCCATCATGGGGTCCTCTGGAGGAAGCTGTGCGCATCCCAGATTAGCTGATGGGGAAAATCTGCATCCAGCCTTAGGTGTCTTCTTGAGCTGTGAGCATCATAGGAATCAGTCGCTAGAGGACAAGCACAAACACAGTTGCAAATGGCAACCCTATTGCCAGGGAAAGCGGAGGGAGTAAGAAAAACACTTAGCTTCTAAGAGCAATTAAAACTTTCAAACACTTTAATGAACCCCACCTCACTAATCCAACCCTCTCAACAAGCAGTTACGTTCACTGCAATTCTGTGCAATGCCTTCAACATTGCAAAATTTACTCCACTTCACTGCAACACGAACATCACAATCTTCTAGTGTTTTACTCTGTTTCTGATTTAGGATAGAATTCAACCAAAAAAAAGGCAAAACAAATTTGGTCCTTCCTTCCTCTTCCTCATCCCGCTTAGAGCAGAGGGCAGATGGTGTTCGGGCGCCCAGCCCTGAGCACATCTGCCAAAGCAGAGCACAGCAGTGGGCTCTGCAGAGCTGCCGTGGCACCTTTGCAGAGCATTGTCACCCCGTGCCCAGCAGGGTCACCGTCCCCCCACAGGGCACCACTGGCCTCACCCTACAGCATGGACAGCCCTTGGAGGCCATTTGCTGACCTGGTGTTAGTTTCAAAGTTCTCCTGCACGTGGATTATTGTTCTTAGTGCTCCCTGAATTGTCCATCTCTCATATGGGGGGTTCCCTTCGATGGGAAGAGAGGTACCTCTTTCATCCTGAGCTTGAGAGCCCCAAGGATGTAAAACCCAGCAATTCCACGCTGTTGGTTGTTGAATTTGACATTGGAGCTGTTTCTGTGCACAACGCACGCTCTTCTTCCACATCAAAACCTACACTTCAACTGGCTGAGTGATTCACAATCATCCTTAATGGAGGCAATTAGCAAGCAAACTGTGATCTGTTATTTTGATTGATGGGATACTGTCAAAACGAGTTAGTCTTCCAACTTGACCTGCTTGACTGCGTTGATCAGCTGTCCTCTCTTGGAGTGCAGTTGCATGGGGCTTTTGGTGGCACCAGCTCAGCTCCTGGTGGCCTTGCACAGGAGAGGTGGTTTATCAGCGCGTCACCTCTCAAAACCAGGGCTGGGTCAAGTGGCTTCGGTTGTGAATGCAGATGAAACTGCAGGCAAGCGAGAAGCAGGAGCCACATTTCCAGCTGATGATGTCTGTTGTTTTCCCCCAGGATTGTGTTGCTGGCATGGAGAACACAACTTCACCTTGGGGATTTTTCCTTAGAAATAGCCACTCCAACTCTTGTGGTCTTGAACTTTCAAGGTGATTGAAAATTGCAGGCTTAGAAATGTGAAGAAGAATAAAGAAGTCCCCAAACCACTCAGTTCAAAATAACTCCTGTTTTTGAAGGCCTGAACCCTGACTTGGCAACCCTTGGAAGCTGGGAGCACTGCTAGCAGTCTCATCTGGCTGTAAAATTGTGTGGTTTTGCCAGAACCGGCTGAAGGCTCAGCCTGAGCTCAGGTGGACAGAAACGTGCTCTCCTCAGGGTGCGTGGAGACCAGCCTCGCCTTTAGCTCAGCCAGCCTTGACGGGTGGCAGTTGCTGGGTGCCCCTGGCTGGGACCAGCCCTGCCAGATGCTGGAGGACTTTGCTCAGGATGTCACTGAAAGCCACCTGGAACTGGGAGGTGCTGTAACTTCCAAAACATCACCTGGGGCCACAATGCCACAGCCCCCAGGCTGCTGTGGAAACTCCACATGGGCTGTGTCTGGGGTGGCACAGGGGACGCTGCTGGCCCTGGGTGCTGCTGTGAATATTTCCCCACTGTGTCACAGCTGGGGAGACCTGAAAGCCAACCCAAGTGAGGGCACCTGGGTGCAAGGAGGGCATATTCTTCCTGGCATGAAGCTGGGGTTAAGGCCCTGCCATGTTGTCATGGTTCCAACTGGGATGGAGTTAACTTTCTTTCTAGCAGCTGGTGTAGTGCTATGTTTTGGATTTGGGATGGGCATAGAGCGATAGCGCACTGATGTTTTTGGCTGTTGCTGAGCTCTCAAGGCCATTCTGCTCCTCACCCCACCCCGCCAGTGATGGGCTGGGGGGGGCACAAGATGTTGGGAGGGGACACAGCCGGGACAGCTGACCCCAACTGACCAAAGGGATGTTCCACACCATGTGATGTCATGCTCGGTATATGAAGCTGGGGGAAGAAGAAGGAAGGGGGTGATATTCGTAGCGATGGTGTTTGTCTTCCCAAGTCACCATTACGCGCGATGGAGCCCTGCTGTCCTGGGGATGGCTGAACACCCGCCTGCCCATGGGAAGCGGTGAATGGATTCCTCGGTTTGCTTTGCTTGCGTGAACGGCTTTTGCTCTACCTATTAAACTGCCATTATCTCAACCCACGAGTTTTTTCTCACTTTTGCTCTGCTGATTCTTTCCTCCGTTGCAACTGAGGGGACCGAGCAATTGGTTGTGTGGTCCTAGTTGCTGGCTAGGTGGTTAAACCACGACATGTGCATGCTCGGGCCTGTGCAACCCCAAAGCCATGCAGCGCTCCTCCGGAGAGAGGCAGCTGGAAGAGCAACAGCCCAGTAAACTCCATAAGGATGTTAAAAACATGAATGTATGTTCTGATTCCTTGCTCTCCAGTGTCACAGCTGAATACTGGTTTTATTTGTGCCTCCAAATCATTGTGCTCAGGGCAATAGGAGTGTGGGATCTCCCCAGTCCTAGGCTGGGAGAAGCTACAGCGTAGTGGCCCTTGTCTGCACAGGAGGGACCTTGGCAGGGTGCAGGGCTCTGTAGAGAAGGATCATCTAAATCATCCTAAAGAGACAGGAGGAGATGGGCACCCCCTGCCCTCCTTCCCTGATGGAACTGGGACGGGTGGCAATCACTGAGCTGCTCCAGTCACCGTGCTGTCCTCTTTACTATCTGGGCAGTACCTCAGTGGGAGAGGAAGAAATCAAGCGTAAGGGAAATGCTTCTACCGAACGCCTGAGCACCAGGGCCTCGCAGACAGGCTTGTTCGCAGGAGATGGAGAACGACCCATGTTTGTACCCGCGCTATTCCAAAGCGTGCAGAGCCCCTTGCTGTGCCTCAGTTTCCCTGTGTGTAAAGCAGCGTGCTGTATGGCTTCCCTGTTGTTGGCACACAGTGCCATTGTGCTCAGGGATGATGGGTAAGCAGATCTCATTTACACGTCATGATTAAAACTCCTGTATTAGCAGAAGTGAGATCATAACAGGCCAAAGTTCCCTGGTTTTCTCATCAGTATTCCTGTTAATGACTGCAGTTAACGCCCTTTGCCCTCACTTAAGACGGATCTGCCTTTTTGGATGTTCTTTTATAGGCCTTAATTACCTATGCATTTCCTCTTCCTCCAGCCTGGAAGTCTGGCACATCTGAGCAGGCTTGACTCTCTGTTGTTTTTCTTCACTCCCATCCACGCTGTCTTTGCTGTGTCGGCCCGAGCATCGGCCAGCCCGAGGCTCCCCAAGGCTCCCCCCAAAGCACAGAGACATTCCCAGGGCTGGCCCCTGCCTCAGCCCGGCAGCCTGGAGGCATCTGCGCCCCTTTCCTTCCTTGCCAGCAGTTGCCCCTATTTCTCAGCTGACCCACTTTTCTGAGAACAAAACCTGCTCCCTTCCCCACACCCAGCTGCACTTGTGATGCAGTTCAACACTTTTGCTGTTTAGTTTAATTTATCACAAGTTGCTTATACGACATATCTGAGCTGGGCTCCCTCCACACCCCTTGAGCCTTACTGGTGTGGTTTGGGGGTATTTCCAATCCAATCCCTGGAGCAGGAAGAGAAAAATAAAACACTTCCAGAGTTGCTCAGCTGACGGCAGCCTAAAGCCTTGCAATAAGCCTTTAGAAATGCTGCTGTCGCTTGCTCAGAATCCGTCAGAGCGGCGCAGCGCAGGGAGGCTCCGCTGCGTCAGGAGAAGCTCTGCTGGAAAGACACGATCTTCTGCAGGTGTTGACAACATGGCTGAGCCGTGGGCTGTGCTGGTCGCGGGACCTGTGTGCACCTCTCCGGGGGAGGCTGAAGGTGGGATCCTGCACACTGCAGCCCAGTGTCAGCAGAGCTGAAGGAAGTCTGTAGCTGAGAACGCCATCAGAAAAGTACGGTCTTTTCCCGTATGACAGACGATCTGACAGCCCTTTCTTTACACATCTAGTGATGTTAAATAAATTACTTGACTCCACGGGATTGCTGAGGTTGGAAGGCAATGCTGGAGGTGTCTCGTTCCACCCCCTGCTCAAAGGACAGTCAAGGGGAGCAGGTTGGTCAGGGCCATGTCCAGTTGGGCTTTGAGTAGCTCCAGTGGTGGAGACTACAACCTCTCTGGGCAACCTCCTCCTGTGTTCAACCACCCTCACGGTATAACAACTTTTTCTTATGTTTAAGTAGAATTTTCTGTGTTTCAGTTTGTGTCTGTTGCTTTTTGTCCTAGCACTGGGCACCACTGGAAAGAGCTTGGCTCTGTCCTCTTTGCATCCAACTTCAGTTATTTACGTACATCAATAAGATCCCTCATGAGCCTTCTCTTAACCAGGCTGAACAGTCCCAGCTCTCTCAGCCTTTCCTCATAGGAGAGATGCTCCAGTCTCTTTATCACCTTCATGGATACTGCTGTACCTGTAGAAGCTTTTCTTGTTGCCCTTTGTATCCCTTGCCAAACTCATCTCTAGGTGGACTTTGGCTTTCCTGACCCCATCCCAGCACACCTGAGTCTTTGCGTTCTCCCTGCATTGTCCTCCCTGCTTCCACCTCTCATGTACTTTCTCTTTATGCCTGGGTTTTGTCGGGAGAGCCTTGTTCCAGCCCCCTGCTGCCTTTGCTTGATTCCCTACTTATCAGGGTGGACTGGAGGGGCTGATCTTTGAAAACAAATCATTTCCTGGACGTCTTTTCTCTCCAGGACTGCACCCCATGGGGCTCTTCCAAGCAGATCCCTCAAGAGGCCAAAGTCTGCTCTCCTGAGTCCAGGTTTGTGATCCTGCTTTTTGCTCTGATCCCTTCTCTAAGGACTCTGAACTCCACCATGTCATGCTCTCTGCAGCCAAGATTGCCCTCATCCTTCGCATCCCTGACCAGTTCTTTCTTTTTTATAGGTATCAGATCCATCAGAGTGCCTTCCTTCCTTGGTTCCTCGATCACTTGTGTTAGGAAGTTGTTGCCAGAGCACTCCGGAAACCTCTTAGATTGCTTGTTCCCTGCTGTGCTGTCCCTCCAGCAGATATTGCAGGGGTTAAAGTCCCATGGTCCCATGAGGACCATGGCCTGCAAACGTCAGGCTTCTTCCAGTTGTCTGAAGAAGGCCTCATCTTCTGCTTCGTGATTAGGCAGTCTGTAGCAGACACCCACCACTATGTCACCCACGTCAGTTTGCCTTCCAACCCAGATACTGGCTCATGATCCATCCCAGGGGAGAGCTCCATGCATTCCTGCTGCTCCCTCACACAAAGGGCAACTCCCTCTCCTTGGTTTCTTCTTGGTGAGAAGATCTCCCCATCCACAGAAGGAGGCATGGATCCATGGGAAAAAAGTTCACGAGTATCACTAAAAACGCAGCAAAGTGCCTTGGGAACAAATGGAGATGGCTAGGGTTCAGCCTGGCATGTCCCAGCTCCAGCACTGGACCTTGCTGCCTTTCCAGCGATCTCCATTTGGGCAAGCAATTGCATTTCACATTGCAAAGGAATCAACTCTGACAGCTGACGTCTGGTGCTCAGCTTCTCTCGCATCTCCCTCTGTTTTCTCTCTTTCTCTGGACTCTCATTCATGTCATATTTAACTCTTCTCTTGTTTTCTGACAGTTTCGGTAGCTGCTCAAATACGGCCATATTCCAAATGTCATGTCTGCTCCTGTAATGCCTGTGTTTGCCTGCCAGATTTTGCCTTCTCTCAGTAGGACGCAGGATTATGCGGAGGGTGCTGCACTGCTCTGCTTCCAGGGCCACAGCTGGGGACGTGACCATTGCCCAGGCTGCCCTTCCCAGGCACATACAGACCTGCCTTGGGTGACTGCCTGGGAAGAGAAAGGGCCATATGTTTTTCCCCCGTCAGGATATGGTCCGTCAGCTTTCCGTGTTTACACAGCTCAGACCAGGTGTTTTCCATTGGTATTTTAAAAGGAAGGCAGAGTTATGTCTCATGTTTTGTTTTACTGGTGGAGAGACCAATGTGCAGACCGGGAAAGCCATTTGGCAAAGCCACCCACCAGGTCAGAGGCTGCCAGCCCCACGCAGACCCCGTTAGAGCCTTGGTTTTATAATCAGTAGATGCTACAGCATGAAGACTCTTGGCTGTAATACAGCGACCTTCACACAGCCAGACTCTTCAGAGTGGCTGGGGACCTAAGAACAAATGTAATAAATGTGGTTTGAGGCAGCTGCTCCTGACTGGAGACCATTCCTCTTTACCCACCCAGACACAACTGGTGCAGGGACCTGCACCTCCTGCTCTGCTCAGCTCTCCCAAAGGTTCAGCTTCCTATCAGCTTTCCATGGCCAGATTGTGTGTTTTGCTGTTTTCCTCATGCCATCTGCGCTGCTCTCTCTTCCCTCGCTCTAATTGTGGCACACGCACTGGTAATGAGTAATGGCTGGGCAGGCTCAGGCCAGGATCCCGGATTTTCAAAAAAGGAGGGAGGGACAGTCAGGTACACAGGGACCCCTGGCTCCTCGGCACACGATTCCCTACGGTGTGGTCAGAAATGCAGTCCTATGGGCAGGGTAGGTTTGCATATCCATGGGCAGGGTAGGTTTCCATACCTCTGGAGAGTGATGTAAGGGCAGAAGAAGTCATGCCAAGGTACCTTGGGCTGCACAGTGGAGCTTAGAAAGGCGCACCCAGGCAGATACCCCTTATTGCACCTGGGACACATAGAATCATAGAATGGTTAGAGTTGGAGGGACCTTAAAGATCATCTAGTTCCAACCCCCCTGCCATGGGCAGGGACACCTCCCACTAGACCAGGCTGCTCAAAGCCTCATCCAGCCTGGCCTTGAACACCTCCAGGGATGGGGCATCCACAACCTCCCTGGGCAACCTGTTCCACTGCCTCACCACCCTTACAGTAAAGAATTTCTTCCTAATATCCAATCTAAATATACCCTCTTTCAGTTTGAAACCATTCCCCCTTGTTCTATCATTACACTCCCTGATCAAGGGTCTCTCCCCATGTTTCCTGTAGCCCCCCGTCAGGTACTGGAAGGGGCTCTAAGGTCTCCCCGGATTCTTCTCTTCTCCAGGCTGAACAACCCCAACTCTCTCAGCCTGTCTTCATAGCATAGGTGCTCCAGCCCTCAGATCATCTTCATGGCCCTCCCCTGGACCCGTTCCAACAGGTCTATGTCCTTGTGCTGAGGACTCCAGAGCTGGACACAGTACTCCAGGTGGGGCCTCACCAGCGTGGAGTAGAGGGGCAGAATCACCTGCCTCGACCTGCTGGCCATGGTTCTTTTGATGCAGCCCAGGATGCGGTTGGCTTTCTGGGCTGCAAGTGTGCATTGCCGGCACAGGAGCTGCCGAACCCTGCCTGCATGCTGTGAGAACATGGGTTCTGGGAAATGCACACATATTTATTTGCCGAGGGCTCCGCAGCCCTGTGGGCATTTATAAACTTACCAACCACAGCCAAGCAGGGACTAATGCCCGCCACTGTTGCTCCGAGTGGCTCTCTGAGCTGGAGCTTCTCACCTGGGCTTTGGGAAGAGTTGGAAGGGAGCAGCCAAGTCCCTAAAATTATAAATGTGATGTAAAGGTCATAGACTAAGTCACACCTTTGAAATGCTCTGCAGAGCAGCAGGCATATGGAATACACGAGGCACAGCCACACAGTCTAGGTGCTTGGTGTGGATCTCCGGAGCCAGGATCTGTCCCTGCCTGTGCTGCTGATGTTTGAGGTGACCCTGGGCTTCCTGTTCCTCTTCCAGATCCCAGTTGTGATGTCCCAGTTGTGATGTCATGACCATGCACTGTCAGACTTGTAGGATCTGCTGGGCTACATGTGTGAGATAACAGTGGCAGGCTGCTGTTTCCTGTGAGTTGTTGCAAGCTCTCCTTCTGCTGCTCGTGTGAGGGGCAGCTGGAGAGAGCAGGGTGGTCAGTGGGGCTGTGGCCCCTCTCTGTCCTTGCCATTAGCCAGGGGCACGGGGCACCCCAGGCCGTGGAAAGTTTCTTGCATTGGGCTGACAGCTTAGGGTGAGAAATTCATCCCTGGAGATATAACCAGAATCTCCTTCTGCCATAGGCTGTGAAAGAGAAAACTGGAACCAGGATCAAGGCAGGGAGAGAGCGAGCCATGCTGAGGCCAGCCTGGGCTCCCAGGAGATGTACATTGGGCTACCCCCACAATAAAGTTCACCAGATATCAAACTGAGGGACTATGGCCACCTTGTCCCTATTAATAAGCATCCTCCAGGTACAAGGGGATGTTCAGGATGATTCATCTACCAGCGCTGTGCTGCTGCAGCACACCAGGGACCACAGATCAGAGTCTTTCGATGATGTGCCACCCACTCTGCAGGCTGGGCACACACAAGCCTGGGCTCCATGGGCTGCCTGATGCACTGTGTGACTGCTGGCGCACCCTTGCCTCTGTCCCTGCCCGCAAGTAATGTCTCCCCAGCTCACAGGAGATGGAAACGGCTTAATGAGTGCTAATGAGGTGCTTCGCAGTGCCTGGGTGGCACCTGCTCTGCATGTGGGGCTGGTGACCCAGACTGGGCACCACAAGATCACTGGTGAAACTGGGGGTGGTCACAGCCTGCAGCTCCACCACACAGTGAAAGGGGCCATGGGACATTGCCTAGGGCTTCGGATGGCCCCTCGTTGGTCCTCCTTCCCCCACCTGCCCTCAGCACCAATGAGTAATAGAGTATTGTGGTGGATCGTGGTGGCAGAGCTCTGGGGTTTCTACACGAGCTGTGGTTTTCCTTAGCTCCATGGAGATGTCCCACTGCCTTAGTTTCCATCTTCCTCCCATCTCAGCCTGGTGCTGAGGGTGGAGGGTCCATCCAAGGCACAGCAGAGCGAGATCCAACCAAAAAGGAGAAAGAACTGTATTTCCCATGAGCTTAGTCAGGGGATGTCAAGACAAGCTGCTTTTGGGTGTTCCTCATCTGCCACCATCCCAATACTTTTCTTGCTCTTTCTTACTGGTCAGGATATCTCAAACAAGTTCTTGAGCATGCCAGAGCAATCACACCTTGCAGAAGCTGCTTCGCTCCTCAGATCTGGTCAGTACTTAGCCTGGCTTTTGATGGACTTTATAAAAGGCTCCTGCATGTTTCTACCCTCACATACCATGACCTGTGTGACTCAGGAAAGCCTTGATTTCCTAAAAGCTAGTGCTGCTGCAGGGACCAGCGTAAGAAGAGAAGGTGACAGTGGGAAGGAGGAGGTGGTTCCTCCTTTCACAGGAGGAACCATGGAGACAAGTTCCCACACCTGGGTCTGGAAAGGTACCTGAAGGAGGGAATGGGCCACACAGAGTGGGGAGAAGAGGACCCTTGGGGTGCAGGTATTTCCAGTTACCCGCAGTTCCCAGTACCTGTGGTCCCGAAAGGGCTCCTGGCTGCAGGTCCTTAGTCTTGCAGTGCTGGTGGGTGCTGAGCTCAGCCCCTGGAGATGAGCTCAGCCCCAGGACCTGGGGGGTTGCTGGTTGCAGCAGTGGGAGCAGGAGCCAGCAGCGGGTTTGGGGACCTCAGTGGCTGTGGCTCAGGAGGGACACCGGGAGACAACACTTCCTGGGGGTATTGCAGCAAGGAGGAAGGATCCAGATTTCTGAGGAAATTGCCTTTGTTTGCTCTCAGAGTTTTAGAAACACCTGCTTTGATTCAAGAACAAGGCTGGTATTTACCTTTTTTTCTGTGCCCTCAGCTATCAGCTCAGACCAAAACTGGTGAAAACCAGAAAACCAGGGAGGAAAGGGATGAGCAGGAGACTGAGGTTGGAACAAGAGAACAGGCAATGAGGAGAGAGATGCTGGAGGATGGTAAAAAAGGAAAGCAGAATAAGAACTGAGCATGGAGGCCACCAGCCAAGGCACCCAGCACTCCTCTCAGCTTGTCTTTCATGAATTGTAGTGTTTGGGTTTCTCTAAAGCCAGAAAATCCCCACACAGAGAATTTTTTATCTTATCACCAAGACTGCTAACTACAACTCAAACTAAGAGATGCTACATAAGAACAAATGCTTAAACATTAAACCCACAGGAATCACAAGCAAATGCTGCATTCGTTATTTCTATATCAACCCCGGGAGCTCCGGTGAAGATTGGAGGTAGCAGTGGGAGAGGAACCAGCAGAAATCAAGAAGAACCTGGTAAACTTGGGAAGAAGCCAGGAAGGAGAGCACCGCGTGGGTACAGGACTCACAAGAAAAGCAGATTCAGGTTTCTATAAGCAGAATCCTACATCACCAGAGAAACACGGACTTGCCAGCACTCACATAACCTGAATTCTGACTCTGCATCCCATTTACAGATTTCATTTCAATCTCAGAATAGCTTTCTGTTTTTTCTAGCCTTAAAAGTTCAGTGTTGTTTTGTCGTTCGTCGTGTGCTCAGTGGAATCCCCAGCATTTACTGCTTTACTCCACCGAAAGCTCTCTGTGTTTCTTCATGAACTGCGCTTAGATACCTGCAAAATCTAGGTTTGTACCACGGATTTATTTTGCCAAGTGAGGAAGTGTTGCTATTTGAAAGATATATGGGCAACTACCGTCCTGAAGGTCAGCATCCCATCTGACAGGCAGAGGCACCGGCTCCTGGGCTGGGCTTTGCAGGTGCTGTAAGCTGCCACTGGCTTTGCAGTCCCAAACTGGGAGGAGTGGTGCATTCCAGAAAATCTGGTTTCTCTTACAGGCACTGAGACCTTGGCCGTGACCTTTTAGAAAGTTTGACCCAAGGTGTCTCAGCCTGAGCGTTTGAACTTTGCAGCAGACAATCTTTTGGCCAGATTCTGCCATCTTTACCCATTTTCATAGCACTTCTCAGCCCAGTAGCTGGCACAGCTCCTTGGCAAGGCTCTGCTGTGGCATATCTCCTGTTCCAGATCCTGCTGAGACAGATGTGATGCGCAGCAGATGATGTATCACCAGCCTGACCAGGCTGCCACATCCACCCGTGGGAGCTGCAGTGACAGCGTGGGGACACAGCCTCTGCATCCCAGTAGCTGGCGGCAAAGTGGGGAGGTGAAGGATGAGGGCTGACAGCAAAGGGGTGAGCTGGGGAGGTCTGACATGTGTCTTAAAATCCATCATCCTGGCCATACCTGCATTGTTACCTCCCTCCAGATGTCTCAGCTACCCTGACGCCTGTCGCTGCTCCCTGCCCCCTGGATGTCACAGCTGCCTGCAGTGGATCTGGAGAGGAGCCTGCAGAAGGAATGACTCATCAGACATCCAACCGCAGAGCTAATTGCTTCCTCTCCTGACTCACGCGGCCGGGAAGCAGGCTGGACCGGCACAGCTCAGGTGCACACCCAGCCTCCAGCATCCCTACAACTTGAGAGCCAAGACCTGAAGGTGTGCAGCCCAGGCTGGACCAGTGACCAGCTTTCTGGCATCACTCGCCTGGTGCAGCCTTCCCGAGGGCCTGATGGGACCAATGCTCTTCCCCGCTTCCCAGGGGAGATCTTCCCACTGCCCCTCTGTCAGTGCTTCCACTTCTATTGGCCATCCATGGTACATGGCAAAGCTTAGCCCTCCAGAGAGCAGTGATGATGCATGAGACCCGCATTTTGCAGCCTGCAGGAGCCCAGCCGATGAGTGACAGAGTGGGAATGGGTTTGCTGCTGCTGCCCTATATCCCCCCCACCATTCATTTACTGGTGAGCGGGAAATACGTCCCACTCCATTTGGGCAGCATCCCCCACTGTGCCCAGGTGCCAGAAGGTTTGGCCGTGGGAGATCAGCCCTCAGTACTGTGTTGCTGGGCTGGTGCCATGAGCAGAGCAACCTCTCCCCACCTGCCTGATAAACAGCAAGGCTGCTCTGGGGCCTTGCAGCCACCTTTTCCCCCAGTTGCTGGAGCTCACACGTATTGTGGTGCTTCAGGGTGCCTCGATAGCCTCTAGAAGTTTAGCAGCGCTGGGGAAGCTCCTCTGTGCTGGGTTATTGCAGCACAGCCAGGCACATGGACCAGGTCCTGAGGCCATCTCAGACATGGGGACCTGAGCTGTGCAGTGCCGCCAGGGAGCAGCAAGAAGAAGAGAGAAGGACCAGGGGCTGAAAGAGTTGGAGTAATAATCATAGAATCATAGAATGTGTTGGGTTGGAAGGGACCTTTAAAGGCCATCTAGTCCAACCGCCCTGCCGTAAGCAGGGACCTCTTCAACTACATCAGGTTGCTC
>VYZM01013901.1:79694-94776 GCA_013398915.1 Dromas ardeola | reverse complement strand
GGCCCTGCGCTGGACCTGCTCCAACAGGTCCATGTCCTTCTTGTGCTGAGGGCTCCAGAGCTGGACACAGTACTCCAGGTGGGGTCTCATGAGAGCATAATATTATAATATAATATAATATAATAATATATAATAATATATAATAATATATAGTATAATGTCCTTCTTGTGCTGAGGGTTCCAGAGCCGGATATGGTACTCCAGGTGGGGTCTCACAAGAGCATAATATAATATAATATAATATAATATAATATAATATATATAGTATGTATAATATAATAATATATAGTATAATAATATAGTAATGTAGTCCATAATATAATAATATAGTCCTTCCTCTGGGTGTCGAGGACAAAAGGACCTGTAGAAACCTTGTGCTGGGAGCACGGAGACCACGTGGCCCAGCAAGGGCAGGCGCTGCAGGGATGGGGCATCGCGGGGTTGGGGCTGGCAGGCAGAGTGCAGCACTTCCAGGCATTCCTCCCGAGCACCATGCTCCTCTCCCTGCAGCCTAAACCCATCTGCAATGAGGGGGTGGAGAGCCTGAAGCACAAGCAGGAAGCACTGTCAAAAAAAGCCTCTTCAGTGTTGGTACGCCAGTGCAATCATGTCAAAAAAACAAAAAGGCATCGCCACCTGCAAAAGAGCAGGCGCTAACTCTGACAGCCTTGGAGCTCCCACCCACATCGCCAGCCCTCCAAGAGACAGGCACGGAGCTCGTTCCTCAGGTCCCTGCACTCTACGCGACCCAGTCTCGAGCCCTGGGGACAGTGGGACCCCCCTCGGCTGACAGAGCAGCTCAGGGTCTCCTCCACGCACCCACCCCACAGCTCAGCACCAGCTCCCCAGGCCCAGAGCCACCAGTGCAGCCTCTGGTCCTGTCACTCACCTTGGCCCCAGCATGAACTCATTCCCAGCACCACCAGAGACACAGCCAGGGAAAAGATGTGCCTCCTGCTCCACTGGCTGAACCAGGATGGAACACTGACTCAGGCTCAAGTCCTTCCCCATGAGCCCTCCTTGTAGCTTCAAACCAGGCAGTGACAAGTGCTGTAGCCCAGGGGCAGGGTTTCTGGATGTGCCAACTGCCTTTTGAGAACATCACTACTCGATGCTACCTGCTCTCTGCCTTCCCTGCCTGCATATCTGTACAAGCTCCTGCTGGTGCCTTGGAGAAATGAAGGGCCATACTGAGCAGTCCCATCCCGCTGACAAGGAGAGGTCTTGCCCGAGCTCTGGATGCTCTGGAGGAAGGCAAACTTCCTCCCTGACACCGACTCTTTCCCTAATCCTGCCAAGTGATCCAAGCAGGCTGCAGGCAGCATGTTGGTATATGGGGGCTCCAGGATCAGATCCATGAACAATAATCAGTGGTCCTTCCTCCTCCTGCTGGCAAAGCACTGCCCATCAGTCTGAGCCACTGCCCAGCCACCCATACCCTCAGCACAGTGGGTCTCAACAACACCAGCAGCCTGGGGGTCTTGGGGCACCCAGCGGGTACAGTGGGGTACTTTCCTTCCTCTCCATCATCTAGAGTTCAAAGCACTCGTACAACATCACTTCAAACCTGCAGCAGGAGCAATATGTGCTCCATGCACAAATCCAAAGGGTTAACAATCCCTGAGGCTGAGCAAAACCCTGAGGACAGCTGGCATGGCCTGCAGGGGGAATTCCTGCCAAACTGCTGTCTCCCCAGAGAGGATTTTCACTGGTGCTTTCTGGCATCCCTGACCTTGGTGTTACCTACCAAGGGCCGGGGAGCTGCCTTATGGAGCCTGTGTACTCATCTCTCCACTCTGCCACAGTGGTCCTTGCCACATCCCTAACGGGCACAGCTAAGCTCCCTGCCTGGCATCCCCGGCATGTCCCCTCTGCACCATCCAGGGGACCCAGGAGATGCAGCCCAGAAGACGATGTCGGGAGTGAGCTGAGGATGCCTGGTTTCTGAACCCCAGCACCAGTGGGGCAACACAGCATCAGAGAGAAACACAAGCGTTACAATGAACTGACCCATATTAAATGTTGGATCTGCTCATCAGACTACAACAGTTCTTTCCACCTTGGTGATGCTTGCTGACTACAAATAAAAAAAAAAAACCAACACACCTGCCTTCCTGTTCTAGAAGTGACACTTTTATTTTGTTCCCTTCAGTGTTCTACTTAATGAAAAAAATTGACATTTCCCTTCCTGAAATCTGGGTAAACTAAATATTGGAAGTTTTGTGCAAGAAGGATAACGTGGCTGCTGCTCAGCTCAAGCCTTTGCTGGCTTCTGGACACTCCTAGCTGCCCTCCCTCCCCTGCTGCATGAGATCTACATCATAGAATCACAGAACGGTTTGGATTGGAAGGGACCTTAAAGACCGTCTCATTACACCCCCCCGGCCCTGGACAGGGACACCTCCCATTAGACCAGGTTGCTCAAAGCCCCGTCCAACCTGGCCTTGAACACGCCCAGGGATGGGGCAGCCACAGCTTCTCTGGGCACCCCAGAGAAATGCCCAGTACTTTGCAGTTCTCCAAAAGGATTTGTGTACCAGTGTCCGTCCATCCTCTGAGCTCAAGGCACATTCCAGCAGGGGTAAATGCGTCCATTTGTGCAAGTGGTGCAGAAAGGTGGGCTTGGTTCTGTTCACAGTGTGGCTGGCCAGAGGTGGACCTTACCTGATGAAGAACAAAAGAGCATCCAAGGACCCCGAGGTACCTGTCCAGTGAGGAGAGATTTCTTTCCTTTTTGAAAGGACTAATGACAAAAACCAAGGGGAAGAAACAAGAAAGCTGGACAAATGCCTCCAGGAAAGGTGGGAAGGTGCAGTGGAGCCTGCACAGGGCTGACGGAGGGAGCGCGGTGCAGAGTCCTGGGGTCTGAGCTAGGCAGACACAAGTGCCAGCAGCAAGGGGGCAAACTGGAAGAGCTGGGAACATCCCCTGGCAGCTGAACATCCCAGGGACTTGGTGGCACAACACAGGCTGAGTACACCATTATAGAAGGCAGAACCTGGGAAAACGGAATAATGCGGCGTTACTATACATCAAAGATGTATGTATAAAGATGAATATAGAGGAAAACACAAATATGGAGAGATGAAATCAAGCAGACTAAGGCAGAAAATGAGTTCTACCTAAGTGTGTAAGCCTAGAAAAAAATATCCGTATGTCCAGGAAAGTCTAGACTAACTAATTGGGACAGATAAGCATATATCAGATTATATGTGAGATGGCTAAATTGTTCTATATCTTTTATGCTTTAAATATTTACAGAAGAGTTAACTGTGACCAGATTACTATTAGCAACAAGAGGCTAGGAACAAGAACAGAATCACAATGTTGAAGAAGATAGCATGAGAATATTCAAATTGTCAAGGTCTGATAAAATTTGCCCTGGAGTACATAAGGAACTGGCCACTGTAATTTCTTACCCATTAGCAATTATCTCAGAAAACATATGGAGCTTGGGTGAGGTACTTATGGACTGGAGCAGGAAAAAACATAGTACGTGGCATTAAGAAGGGAGAAAGGAAAATACACTAGTCAGTCTGACTTTGATGCCTAAAAAGATACAGAATGAAATTATTACACAATCACATGTTAAGCATCTCAATGATAACATGTGATAAGGAGCAGAGGATGATACACGGTAACATGTGATAAGGAGCAACAAGGATTCGCCAATAATACAACATGTTGAACCGATCTAATTTCCATCAATGATGCAGTAGCCTAGCTGATAACAGGAAGCAGAAGATACGGTTTGTCTTGACTTTCATGGGTTTTTGATGCTGTCCCATGGGACAGGCTCTTCAGGAAACCCAGGCAATGGAGCACAATTGAAACATTGCTGAGGTGGATGCCCAACTGGTTGGAAAACACCGGGAGTGGGGGCTGCTCCACTGGTGTCAAACTCCTGTGAGGTCTGTCCTGGGTCAGGGCCTGGTCAATATTTTCACTAGCCACCAGGTTGATGATTATGCTTATAAAATGCTGAAATAATAACAGAGAGCAAAGGGCTGCAGCTGTTTTGAAGGAGGTGATCAGAATTTAAAATAAAACTCAATCGCATAGAAATTACCTGAAATTAATAAAATGCAGGGCAATCTTTTTGCCTTTGCAAAAGGCAAAAACAAAGCGGGCAACCTGCAGTGCACAAACACCATGCGGAAACTGCAGCTGGAGAGCAGTACTGCTGGTGGGGAGATTCGATGGGTGACTGCTTGCTTCGGTGGGAGCCTTCTGCTGCTGTGGGCCAGGCAAGGTGGCCCTCGTAAGGCAGGGACAGCCACAACGCTGCTCTGCTCAGCCTGGGGGGGGTGGGATTTTAGCCAGAGATTTGGGCTGGTCATTAAAAGGAGGAGGTATCAAACAGGAGAAAGCCCAAAGGAGATGCCTACAACTTCAGTTAGAGGTTTGAAAAACATGAGCTGCAAGATGAGGAAGAGCAAATCTAATATGTCTAGGTCTGGCAGGGAGAAGCCTGAGCAGGGATGTGAGAACAGCCTTCTAAAATGCTAAAAATCACTAGAAAGAGATTAGTGATCATTTATTCTCAGGTCTACCAAGGGTATTTTGTGCAGTAATTGGCTTAATTTGCATCTAGAGAGATTTAGGGTAGGTATTAGGATTGCAAGGAGATTTTCTTTGGGCCATATCACGATGTATCAAAGGCTGGCTGGGATGTAGCTGCTCCAAAACAGCAAGCAGAGGAGCAGCTCCCTGCAGTCCCGCTTGCCCTTCGGGGCTGCAAGGCACCCTGGAAGGACCACGCTGGGGAGCCTGCCCCGGTAAATCAGGGCCGGGCAGAGCACGGCTGGGCAGAGCCATCTCCGAGCACCCGGCACTGGGGGGTGAGGGAGCAGGGCAGAGGGGAGGCAGCAGGGGGTCTTGCCTGCCCCCTTGCCATGGGAGAAGAAGGTCTTTGCCCAGTGGCAGAGGGTGGAAACCGTTTTGGTGAGCTGCGCCGCTGAACAGGAAAACCAGCTCTGCAACTGTACCTCCAGTTCTCCCCTTTTTGAAACACCATCCTTTCCTCTCCTGTCTCTCTGTGCCTCTGTTTCTTCTCCTGTACCCCTCCTGCTCTCCATCTTCCCCATCCCTCCAGCTGCACTCCTCCTCCTTTCTACTCCCTCTTTATTCTCATTCCTTCTCGCACCAGCTTTTTAATTCAGCAGCAAGACATTTCCATTTGAATTGCTTTCCTGACTCCATCCAGGAGAGGAGTGGAGACAGGGTGCTGCATCCTGTCCTAGCCCCACATTCATTAGCATCACGTGGAGGGGGCTGGCTGTCACCAGCGAGCCCACTCTGCATTGGTGGCAGCCGGCTCCCGCGCCTTCCTCTCCGCTGGTGAGCTGAGCTGATGCTCATGCTAACCCTGCTGGGTCACCATGCGGGCACTGCTCCCCTTGGTGTGGGGGCACTGCTCCCCTCGGTGTGGGGAGAGGCAACAGCCGTGAGTCTCGCCTGGAAACAGCCTGAGCACTCCCCATTGGCATCCCCAGAGGAGGAAAAGGGGACTCTGCAGCCACCCATTTCCCGGGGATCTGCTGGATCTGCAGGCTGCTGTTCCGAGGGTACAAGGCACACACATCTGCGCCATCTCTAGGGGATCCCCGTCCGTGCTGAGGTGGGTAACGGGCCACTGCGATGTGCTCCTCGGGGCTAGAGGTGGCTCTGACTCTCAACGGGGCAGCTCCTTACTTTTTATGAGCCATTTCTCACCAGTGGTGCTATAAGAAGCGCTTTGTCCCCCTGTATTCAGCACTGGTGAGGCCACACCTCAAGTGCTGCGTCCAGTTTTGGCCCCTCACGACAAGAAAGACACTGAGGTGCTGGAGCGTGTCCAGAGAAGGGCAACGAAGCTGGTGAGGGGTCTGGAGCACAAGTCTTGTGAGGAGCGGCTGAGGGAGCTGGGGGTGTTCAGCCTGGAGAAAAGGATGCTGAGGGGAGACCTTCTCACTCTCTACAACTACCTGAAAGGAGTGTGTCGACAGGTGGTGGTCGGTCTCTTCTCCCAAGTAACAGGCGATAGGACAAGAGGAAATAGCCTCAAGTTGCACCAGGGGAGATTTAGATTGGATATTAGGAAAAATTTTTACCCTGAAAGGGTTATTAAGCATTGGAACAGGCTGCCAGGGCAAGTGGTTGAGTCACCATCCCTGGAGGTATTTGAAAGACGGGTAGACATAGTGCTGAGGGATATGGTTTAGTGGTGGTTTTTGTCAGAGTTAGGCTGATGGTTGGACTTGATGATCTGAAAGGTCCCTTGCAACCTAGGCAATTCTATGATTCTATGATCTCTGCCCATCAGTCCTTGTGGCCAGCCTGGGGACCCCCCGGCTAATCAGGCACCTCAATGGCAAAGGCAAGAGATGAGCGTGGTGAGAAGGATCATCTGGAGGAGGGTGGATGTCTGTTAGATCTGCTGTCTGGGCAGAGCCATCAGACAGCCTTTCTAGCAGGCAGTAGGTTTGCTAGGAGCAAAGGTTGGGGTGGGGGCACATGGCTGCCCACCCTCTCCACCTCCTTCTCTCTTCTCTTGAGGGTCATTTCAGTGCTCAACCTTGCAGAGCTCTACCTCTCTCCCTTGTAATCTTGCAGTCCACCCAGGCTAAATAAGATTTATTATCTCCCTGGTACCAGCTGGACACACAGGTAAATAGCTTCCAGCCTCACGGGGTGTTTCTTTCCTTCTCTATCAACTGCTGGTTAATGGTTAACTTTCAGGACTTTTCCTCCTGGCAAACAGGGAGCCCTTCAACATTTTCTTTAACCTCTTGGTTAAAGAAAAACCAAGAGCCGGTCGGAATCTGGTGAACTTCTCTCCATGCCAGGTGGAACCGGTGCCCACTTTGCGGATGCCTCCATGCGGGTGCAATGGCAGAAGGACAGGACAACACAACCCCAGGCCAGCGCGGGCTGCGGGCAGCCAGCCACAGCTGCCAGCGGCACGGTGCAGGAGAGCAACTGGGGAGGGTTCGCCTTCACCTGGAGGGTGTCGAAGCTCGGGCTGATGGAGGGCTACAGATGCAGCTGAGGATGTGGGTAGCCTGCAGCAACTAGCGGTTTGCCATCGGGAGAAGGGCTACAGTCCCCATTGGGCTGTAAATCAAAATTCCGCCTGTCTCCTTCTCCAGGGACAGTGGGTGGGAAGGGGGTTGTATGCAGGGGAGCCTGCAGCCCTTTACCAGTAAGTGCACAAGACACCCTCCGGGTGCAGGCGATTGCTGCCAAGGCATTGCGTGCTGGCAGCTCCCCGAGAGCCGTGGCCATCAGCTCCCTCATCGTGGGATTAAAACGGGTGCACATGTTTCTGCTCACTGTCTCTAAAAGCAGAGCTGTGTCGTGGTTTTAGCCAAATTGGCCAATGGCCAGCAACAGATGCTCCCCCCCCAACCTCCTCATGGAGAGGAGGAGGAGAGAGAAAGAGATTTTTACGAGTTTAGGAGAAACTAAACTACTTTAATGAAATATTAATAATAAAATAAAAAGGAAAATAATGAAATAGATACAGTATATACAAAACCGTATTAAGCTCCCAGGATGACATCACCGGCAGGCACAGGGGGAAGTCCCAGACTTGACTCAGCGATGGGTGGGAACTGGATTCCACAGCTGGAGTCAGGAACACACGTATTGGATCAAAGGCAGATGAACAGGCAGGGTCCTCCTCGGATGTTGGCTATTGAAGGAAGAGAGTTGACCTTTTGATCCCCCAGCTTTTATACCGAGCATGGGGCAAATGGGATGGAATACCCCTGTTGGTCAGTTTTGTGTCACCTGTCCTGTCCGCTCCTCCCCGCAGGTGGGACCCCTCTATGCTTTTCCGCTTCCGATCCCCTAACGGCGCAACTAACAAAATTAGCTGACCTCGGTTGTTATAGAAATAAGTATAAGCAAGAGCCTCTCTGCGTACCATTCCTTGGCACAAACTGTAAACATTGGTCTTTTCACTCTGAGAACGAACCGTTTTCGCCACAACATGCTGTTAATTTCAGAGAGTTAGAAGAGGCCTAGCTAAGAAGTAAAATTACTGGACAGAAAGTTGGTTCTTTTGCCTCAAACCAGGACAAGCTGTTACCCAGAACTTCGTATGTTTGAAAGAGGGTCAGATTCTGCCGGTAACGGTGCAGAGGGGCAGAATATTTTGCGGTCTCGTTTGCGCTCCACTGATGGCTGTTCACAAACCGTGCCCACATGGTGACCCTCGGACCGTACGAGCAGAGCGACGGGGGCTGCCCTTGGGCGGCAGCAGCGTGGCACGGCGCCGCATCCCTTCAGTCTTGACCGGCGCATTAAAATATCACTTGATTTCCATTCTCTCTGCCACGATGGAAAAAGCAAACAGGCAAAGAGGCTTTGCGCTTGGGTTGTTAAATTTTCATGGCAATTTAGCAAGGCTGGTTGAGAGTCATTTTCCAGATAATTTCAGTTCCTTCGCGCCGCTCCTGGGCTGCAGGGCCTGGGCTGCAAATGTGGCAGCAGGGAGCTGCTCTTTTGCTGCTCAGAGCCTTGTCATGGAATAAAGCTGACCTGGGAAACGTTGTTATCAGCATTTGATAAGAGATGATAATGCTCATTTTGCTCCTAAAATCCTTTCCTTAATAGAAATGATCAGCTCATATTTATGCCAGCAATTACAGCTGCAAAGAGCTCACGCAGTTAGAGAATATCCACCTTCTGCAGCTAAGGGAGAGGAGAGGTTTACATGGATCATGAGGGCTAATGCTAACGTGGCTTTTTGAAGGAAATTCTCCCTTCGGAGGATAAATCATCACCTAGCTGTTAGAAAACGGGCCCCGTTCTCCCATGGGACATGCTGTCCCACATCTGCCTGAGGGACGGGCATCTGCCAGCCCCTCAGATGCAGCTGGCTTTGGTCCTTGCAGGAACCAGGAGGCAGGACCCAGCTCTGCTCCAGCACCCAGCGTGGGCTTAGGCTCAAGGTCTGACATTCAGAGTGCTATTTTTGAGGATGCCTGCAAGGGGCTTTTGCCAGAAAACGTCTCTTCCAGGGCATCAGGTCTAGGTGGACAAATGCATCCCAGCCTATGCTTGATCCCTGAATCCTGCTGAAGTGCAGAACTCCGTGACCTGCTGAGGTGTCACCATACGTGTCCCAGGGTGCGATCAGTGCTTGCAGATATCGGCAGCCCACATTTCTCATCGAGCACGTGTGTCCTCGAGGCTCAGCAGGACCCAAGGCAGAGCACGTATGGCTCCACAGTGGGGATGCTGGGGCTGCTGCCAGGGAGTTTGTGTTTCAGGGGCACGGGCAGACCTGCAGACCTTTTTCAGGGCATATTCTTATTTTTGCAGCAATCAGGAGAGAGTTTTACAGCCTGCTCCAGCCCTTGCAGCACTGCAAAGCACAGTCCTTGACTCCACGCAGCTCACCAACTGCTTTCTGTAGCGCCAGCCATTAACCTTTCTTCTCTGCCCAAATAAATCAATGTGTCTGCAGGGCCTTTGGAGCTGATGAGCGATGCCAGCCAAAGCCGGCGGGGGGACGGGGGAAGCGAGGAGACAGGTGGTGCTGAGGAGGACCACATCAGCCTGGTTTGTCTGGGTCTCATCTGGCCGCCTGGTGACTTGTCAGCCAGGAGGATCGGTGCCCACCATGGGGCTGGCAGTGCCCCGACAGCTGGACCCGGTGCCCCGGCAGCGCTGGCACTGGCACTTCTGCCAAAGGGCAAGGGCTGAAAAATGTGTCTTATGTTCAAAGCACCAAAGCCGAGGACGCAGGATGAATCCCACAGTGCTCCCACAAGCCAGCCCAACTGGTTTAGGCAAAGAGGAAATCGCTGGCATTTCTGTGTCGGTGCTTACGTCTGGTCCAGGTCTCATATAGAACAGCCTCAATTTTAGCATGTCAGGACTTTCAGAAATTAGACTCTTTGACTGACTCCAGCGATCTGGGCTTGTCCATGTGAGCACCTTCAGGGCAAAGCCTGCCAGCGCTGCCCACTCACCAGGGCCATTAACCATCATCTTCCTGTGCCCAGTCCTGAAGGAAGGAATCTGGCACACCTCCCTGGTCCCCTCCAGCACAGGGAAAGGACAGCACACGTGTTGAGCATGACGAGGAGATATGCAAGGGGTGGAGTAGGTCCTCCTGGACCCAGCTGACCATTGGCACTGGGGATGCCCAGCCCTTCTCATTGTGAAAGACAAGAGCTCGTCCCCAAAAGCACACAGCTGTCAGCATCAGCTGGTGGTCCCTGTGCCAGCCACTTGCAGGGGCAGCTCTGCCACCCAGCTGGGCTCCTCACCAGGCTCCAGCATCTCACAACAGCGATCAGTGAGGGCTTGATCCAGCCAAGTGCCAGCTGCCCACATCTGTCCCTCAAACTGGCTAACTGGAGCACGTCACTGAGCCCAGGGCCTCTGTAGCCACCACCAGAACTGGGGTCCCCAGCCCCTCACCTAGGGCATTTCAGGCAGGACCAAGGATCAGGAGAGGTTCCTCCTGCACCGTCTTGCCTTCCCAGCGTACCCGCCACCATGTGGACTCTGCTCCTGCCAGCAGTGAGCTTCGGAGGGGGACCAGCCAGCGGTGTGGAGCCTCCATGGCTCTGGTCCCTCTTTGGCAGCCCCCTGCTTTCCTCCCTGAGCCTGTGCTTGGCCCCCAGCCCATGGAGCCGGGGCTGGGGGAGCCTCGGGCAAGCCTTGCACTGTCTGTGAGGGGTTCAGCAAGACCACAGTGACCACGAGAGCCCTGGCCAGGGAGCAGAGCTGGCCACTGGGCAAGCTGGCCCCACAGGCCGCTTCCCTTCTTCTCACTGCTGGTCCCATTAAGCAGCATCAGCTGAACGTGGCAGAGGGCTGGAAGTCTCAGCAATGCAAATAAATACCCTAAAAAGAGGACCACACCTTCAAGCCTGATCCTGCGCTGCTGGGAGAGGCTCCAGCCGGGTGCTGGACACCCCTGGCAGGGACTGGCTGTGCATGGATCTTTATTTTCCAAATATTATTCGTGACCGTGAATGTGATGAGCAATAATAAGGCTGGGATCTCACTGTGTGCTGCTTCCAGGGTGCCTGGGCAAGGGAAATTGGCTGTGGAGGTGTTTGAAGTGCTTTCACAGCATGGAGGGGGGCTGAGCCCTGGCAGCCCCATAGCTCCTTGCTGCTCTCTGTGCCCTTGGCCATGGGCTTGGGGGCAGCTCGTGCCAGAAGCTGTGGTGCAGGTTGCTCGGAGTCCAGGGAGGCAGGAATCTGGGACAAAACAGAGTTTGTTTCCCCAGCCGTGACTTCTCTCATCAGCTCAGCTGTGGGCTTGTGTTCCCATGTCTCAGTGGGGTGGCATCCCCCAGGAGGATGCTCTTCTCATCCCGTGGCATTTCTGGGGTGGAGGCCAAAGCTCCTGTGTCCTCACTGGAGCCTCGCTGAGGACCTGACAACCCCCTTCTTGTGCAGCTTGTGAGATTGGGTCCTGTGGGGAGAGCTACTGCTGGCCAGGGCTGCAGAGGAGAAGAGCTCAGCGAGACCCCAGGGCATCGATCCTTGCATCCTGCAAGGGGCTGGGGTGGACGGACGTGGGGAGAGGGTGAGCCAGTGCCTTTCTGCTGAGGGGCCACCCCCAGGCCAGGCTCAGGGACGCCCAGGATAGGTGCAACAGTGGGGAGGCGATGGCGCAGGGTCTGGGTCCCCAGGAGGGTGCAGAGCTCCCTGTATCATCCTGCCCACGCGCCATTCCCAGGAGTTCTGATGGTCCCAGATGGGGGCTGTTGGTCCGAGGCTGTGGGGAGGGAGCGAGGCACAGACAGTCTCCCTTGTGCCATGGGAAGGAGAGGAGAGCTGGTCCTCAGGGTTTGGCAGCGGTTTGTCCCCAGATGGGGCTGGGCTCTGCTCCGGTCCCTGCGCTGCCCTCCCGGCCATGGGCACAGCCAGCACTGGGGGTACAGCCACAGCCTATCACTGGGGATTTGGCCGCTAATCCTCTCTGGAAGAGATGGCTGTAATCTAGCAATATTGGCTCAGGCTTTTCTTGTTAACTTCTCCCAGGCTGCCAGATGCTTCTGGCCAGCACATCCAGTGGCGAGGGACTGCCTTCTCTCCACACCCTCCCAGGCGTTTGGAGTGGGGAAATGGGGTGAACTGCACAGCACCGGGTAGGTGACAGGTTGGTGGGGCGATGCTGGGGCTCAGTTCACAGGAACACCCCCCTCATCAGGGGCATTAGACCATTTGGGAGCAAGCCCTGTGCTCCAGGACAAGCATGAGACAGAGTCACTTGGAGAGGGCAGCGGGGAGGCGGGTACGTCCCTGCTTTGGGAGGCTGGAGGGGGCCACGGTGTCTGACCTTACGTCACCACCTAAAACAGCAACGCTGGCCCAGCTTTCGCCCTGGGTCTCCATGGAAATTTGCCGGCTGGTGGTAGGGGGGCTAACCGGGGCAGGACACTCGCCATGCTGCAATGGGCCAGGGCTGTCAGGCAGGCAGGAGAGCGGGCATGGGGAGCGCTGCTGGGGCAGGAGTCCTCCCTCGCCTTTGGGGCAGCCGCTCGTGTGGGTCCAGCAGCCATCAGTGGCCGCCCTGCTGCGGCTGGCGTGTGGATGGAGGGAGCAGGCAAAGCTCCTGCTTCCAGCACCAGCAGTGCCAGTAAAACCTGTGATCCAACCAGGCTTGGATCCAGCTGCTCGTGGGCTCCCTGGTGTCCCTGACTCTCTCTGCTGCTGGTGAGTTGTCTGGGAGAGGCTGCAGAGCTCCAGTTTCCATCAGAGGGGGACCAAAGGCTTATATTCCTGAGGGCTGGGACAAAGCAGTAGGAACTCAGCGTCTTGGAGTCTTCCTGGGATGCAGTGGGGAGTGAGTTAGGTGCCCGCCAAGGGGAGAGCCTGCCCTGCCTGTCTGCCACCAACCCCCTGCCCTGACAAGACCTGGGTCACATACGCCATCTGGGCAAAGCCTGGCTCAATCCAAACTCTTGCCTGCAGAGCAAACTAAGCCCTTTTCGTGCCTTTGACTAATCCCGTGTCAGAACAGTAAACAGCACAGGCTGGGCGCTAACAAGCAAAGGATGCTCCAGCTGCAGCAGCCATCTCTCCATCACAGGTTGGGGAGCAGACTCTGGTCTGGTCAGGACCACCTCTCCTGCCTGGTGGAAACTGCTCCAAGCACTCATTTTGCAATTGTTGCTGCCTAGGGCTAGGCAATCAAGTCCATCTTAGTTGCTCCCTGCCCGCGAGACATGCTGTGGACCAGTGGCCCTGCTCTCCTGGAGGTGGTCCTCAGGGGTGGTCATGCTGGTTCTTCCCTGTTCCCCAAGCACATCTGCTCCTGCCCAGCTTCCCACTGGCCATGCCAGGACCTGGCAGCACCCATCCTGCCCACTCTGTGCTCCAGGTTCAGGACGAGGAAGTTTGCAAGATACTGCTGGAGCAGTCAGGACAGGGGTAGATCTATTTGAAATAAATCCCCTCCTTCTTCCCAAAAGAAACTTGGGCTGTAGCTGACCCAATCCCACCTAAGTAATCTTGCCATGCTATGCCAGCCTCTGCAGCACAGGGGCCGTAAGCAGTTTAGTGCCTCTCCTGGAAAAGAAGATGAGACTCAGGGCTTCTCCATAGGGTTAAAGCCGAAAGGCCAAGAGCCCCAGTAGAGTGCTTGCTGGTGAGGAGTCTCCTATGCCAACAGGCTTCTGGCTGCCAATGCCAACCACATCACTCTTCTGCTCAGAGAACTCCCAAGTGCCCTGCACAGGCTTCCCCAGTGCCTGCTGCCCCGCTGATGACTACCAGCGTGATTTTGGCTGTTAGGAAAATGTGGGGGACCGGTCTCTTTTTATTCAGGGAAGGTTGGAGCACCCTCCAGCACTGGGATCTGCTTCCGATCAGTGCAATGTCTCCAAGTAAATTTCTGGCACATACCCTGGGATCTTTGGCGGGAGATGGGAACCATGTGTATCCTGCATCCAAACCCATGAGTACCTTGCCAACATCCAGACCTCAGTCCAGAGTGTTTAGGACCAAACATGGCTTTAGCAGAGGTTTTGCAAGCTGTTCAGCCCTCCCCACATGCTGATCCCAGGAGTAGAGTCCTTTTTCATTGTCCCTGGCAAGTCCGTGCAGCACAGCCCTCACAATAACGTCCCTCAGCCCAGGTGTTTTTATGTCATTGTATCCAGGGGAAAAGTTTTCATGGATTCCCTTTGTTCAGAGACATCCCAGGAAGACACTGTCAGTAACCATGGGGTGTACTAATTGCTTTGAAGATACTGGAGGGAAGCCTCTGCTCCTTGTCACTCATATCCCTACAACAACTTCTCTGCCTCTCTTCATCGGCAGGGAAGGGCTTGTGCCCACCTCTTCCTTAGCTTCAGCCCAGGTAAGGAGCACAGTCTCCTGAGGACCCTTGGCAGAGAAAGTGTTGCTCTTCCTACGCCCATCCCAAATCCTTCCTGTATGAAACTGAGTCTCAAATGTGTCTTAAACCCACAGACATTCACTGGCATCACGTATGAAGCTGAAAGAGGTCCAAAGAGGGCTGCAAGCCCAGCTAGGGTCAGAAGAACCTGCCTTGCAGCAGCAGACTGAAGAACTTCAGCTTGTTGGGTTTCTCCAGGAGAATGCCCAGAGGTGCACATGGGAGCCGCAGACACCAGTGTGGGGACAGGCGTGACAGAGCACTCTGTAACCAAAGATACATGCAGCAAGACCTAGTGGCTGGAAATTGGAGATACTTAAATTGTGGATGAGATGCTGCTCATAGAGCGGAGGTCATTAACTTCCTTAGGACAGTGATCAGTTCGCCATCACTCCTTAGCTGGTTGTCCTTCCTACAGACATGCACCTGCCCAGCCACCAGTCCTGGGCCTCCCGGGAGGCTGTGGGCCAGGTCTCCAGGCTTTGCTGTGCAAGGCACCACTGTAGTACTCCCACATGGCTTGGTGCCGTTTCCACATAAACAGATGTTCAGATCGTTCTTGACCCTCTCTTGATTTGTTTTCTGCCATCCCAGCCTTTAGGTTTCACATTTTCCCATTTTTGCGTTACACAGAAGTGTTAGAAGCTGAGATTCTCACATAGTCACCTGGCTCCACGAGCCGGGACACTGGGGCTTGTAACTGGTAATCTGAAATCCAGAA
>VYZM01013901.1:54134-70745 GCA_013398915.1 Dromas ardeola | reverse complement strand
TCCTCGGCAGCGCTGCAGGGAGGGAGGAGGGAGGGAGGGAGCGCATCCCGCACCGCGGCCCGCCGGGATGCTGAGCTCGGGGCGCGGCTCCCCGCGGGGGTCCAGCCGGGCACGATGCGGGGGTGCGGGGGAGGGGGGTGGGACACACGGCGCTTCCCCGCCGCCAAGGAGCAAAGCGGAGCGCGGGGAAGGATCAGCGCGGGTGGGATCCTGGCCTTGCAGCGGGATGAGCCAGCCCCGGGGATCCGTAGCCCCGAGCTGCGGGTTGCCGTAATAGCGTTTNGGCACGATGCGGGGGTGCGGGGGAGGGGGGTGGGACACACGGCGCTTCCCCGCCGCCAAGGAGCAAAGCGGAGCGCGGGGAAGGATCAGCGCGGGTGGGATCCTGGCCTTGCAGCGGGATGAGCCAGCCCCGGGGATCCGTAGCCCCGAGCTGCGGGTTGCCGTAATAGCGTTTAACTGCCGGGCTGTGATTTCAGGGAGACGATTTACATTAGAGGGAGAATGTGGAGAGAGCCAGGAACAACTTGGAATGGGTCCTCGCATATTTCTGTGGTTATTTTTGGAGTATCGTCATATGGCAGGAGGTGGGCTCTGGAGGTATCCTTGAGCTCAGCATTTTCTCCATAGGCTCGTTACCCGGGAGATTGTACTAGAGGACCTGCGTGGCCCTTTTCTCTATCAGTGGTTTTGGTATAAAACACTATTTCTCTTGCTGTTTCTGCGGTGGTATTGTTTTCCTCCAGCATCCCCAGCCCTCAGCGTGTTATGGTGGGGACCCTTTGCAGACAAACAATGGTCTGGGTATGCGTGGCTGAGTATTCGCGGTGTGTTGCAGGAGCAGGCGATGGAAAAGCTGTGTTTGATTCAGCTGTAGATGGTGTGTGAGGTGACTCCTGATCAGCCCCCTCTCCGCTGCCGTGGATGAGGTGTGGCTTCTCCAGCATCCCCAGAGAGACCAGCCCATGCATCAGTCTCCTTCCTGCACTTAACTCTCACTTTCCCTCCAGCTTTCTCATGCTAGGCTTGTCCAAAGGGATTTTTGCTTCCAAACAGCTCGGGATGGGGGAAGCACGTTGTCACCAAGGTCTGCTCCTTGGGCCTGCCTTGTGGATCTCTGCATCCTTTGCGACCTCCACATCCCTTTGACCATGGCTGCGGGAGGCTGGAGAGCTGTTCTGGTGGCCTTCAGCTGCATGCCCTTGTTGCCGCCAAGCAAGTTTGGAGCTGAGGGAGGGCTGGGTTTGGGCGATGATTCTTGCAAGAAGGGAATTACTCTTTAATTATGGTGGTGGGTTTTTTTAGAGTCTGGATTGGTAGGCAGGGAGCCTGTCTGTGGAGGTCTCCCCAGGGTGCTCAGTGCTGAGGTCTCCCCAGGGTGCTCAGAGCCGTGGTCTCCATGAGGACCCCTCTCTCTGCTGAGCGCGGAGGTGCAGGGCATGTTCTGGAAGCTGTGCCAGACCCTGGCTGTTGTAGCGTATGGTCCACAACTACCCTCTTTCTCCCAAAGCGGTCCCTCCTTACGCAGGGGTGACCTCCCTGTTTGGTGTCAAAGGACCACGATGAACCCTTTGGAGGGTGCGAGCCACCTCCCCGCCTGCAGCCCCTCCCGGGAGCAGAGTTTTCACCTCTCTCCTCTCTGCGCCTTCCTTGTGCTGTGTTGATTGCTTTAGCCTCAACTCCGGCTGATAATGCAGTCATGAAACCAGGCACCACCTCGCACAGGGAGCCCTGGGTTGGGCTGTGGGGATGCAGGGGGTCTCGGCGGGTGTGATGCAGCTCCGGGTGCCTGTGTTTGGGCTGCAGGTGATGTGTTCTTCCCCTGCTGCTTTGGTTGCTTGTTGATGTTGTAGTTAGAACTGTCCAGAATTTTTATTTTTACCAATTTTTTGAGAAATCGGCATTTTCCAAAACAATCAGGGGAGATGTTTTGGTTTGGAGGAAGCTTCTAAAAAAGGGTTTTGAAGTCCAGTGTTGTATTTCTGGTCAAAAAGCAGGAGTGTAGAAGACAGCCTGTGCACCTGGCGTGCGGAGGGTGAAGGTTTTGGTACCTTTCCTGCCCAGTGCATGCACAGAGCTTGCTGGGACCCCTTCCCTGGGCAGCTGCCATGGTTGCCACCACCACAACAACCTTCCAGGGTAAGTGGTTTATGGGCAGCCAGGAGGGGTGGCTGGGTCAGCCGAAGAAGTCACTGCAGTGCAGAACGGGGAAAAATCTTAAAAATCAATTGTCTTCCCCCAGGCAGTTGAGCTCCCTGTTAAGCTGTAGGTGATGACCTTGGTCCTGGTGAGGAGCTGGATCTCTCATTGATTTCCGGAATAACCTTTCAGGCTGGCAGCACCGAGCCCTCGTCCCGTGCAGAACTCCAGCGTCGCTCTGCGTTGCCCGCGCTCCTCCCTGCTCTAGCGCTGCTCGTGACTTCTGCGTTACTAGAGGAGGTTTTCAGAGACAGACAGACCACTCGTACTGTTTCATATTGTCCCTAAAAAAAACCCCAACACCTTTCCCATAGTTAATTAGGATTTCTAA
This sequence comes from Dromas ardeola, assembly GCA_013398915.1. Taxonomy (NCBI): domain Eukaryota; kingdom Metazoa; phylum Chordata; class Aves; order Charadriiformes; family Dromadidae; genus Dromas; species Dromas ardeola. Next base: position 68,215 of record VYZM01013901.1, on the reverse strand, counting down.
ATGAGGAAGTCGCAGAGAACGGCCTGTTGGTTAAAGGGCAGGGGTGGCTTGGCCATTCCCGGGCTTTCTCGAGGTTTCCTGCCCAGTCTCGCAGACATCACTTGAGTGTCCTTTGCCTTAATTTTATTTGGCTATGGACCGGAGACATTTCCCTGCCGCCTCGGGCACAGCGCTACGGCGCCTGAGTGACAGCTGGGATAGCGATGGGGAAGCAAGCGTGTGCGGGGAGATGGGCTGAGTACGGGCTTAAGCTTTGCAGCAGATCAGCGTGGGCGTCTGTAAGGCCTGTGTTTAGCTATATAGTAGACTTTCATGCGGTGCCTGTCACTTGGAGGTCTGAGCCGAGTCTGTAGCTGTGTTTTAAGCATAGATGCAAAAGAAGAAATGCGAAACGGCGGAGGTTCCCGAGTCCCCGGTTGCTGGAAGCTCCCGTGCAGGGAGAGTTGTGCAGCTACAAATACGTGACTCTCATATGGCATTTAAAAACGGGCTTGCACTGAGGCTGTGACAGTGATGGCTGCGTGGCTTATTGTTCTCATTAGAGCAGTCGGGTGGCTCTGAGTCAGCAGGTTTGGATTTCTCACAGCTGGGGCGATTGCGGCGGGGAGACCTGTGAGGTTCTGTGGTGCTGGGTGGAGGGGTGGCCCCGGCTGTCCCCTCCTGCCTGGGGACACTGGTGTTTGAGCCTGGACTTGTGCTCGCTGTTGGCTTGTGCTGTCACTTGTGCCTTGAAGGAGTTGTATGTATTTGTTGGAGCTGGAGGACAGTCTCTGTTGGGAGCTCCTTTCCACCACCTGCCCTGTGCCATTTGAGTCTATAGGGTTGAGCATTGCTATTGCCAGCGGGGCAGCTTGCCGAGCGGACCGGTCGTTCTCATGCACGTCACCTTGCCTGGATTACAGGAGATGGGAAGCATGGTGGGAGGAGACCGTCTTTGATGGGGACGTATTTCCTTGTGGCTGCCGATCCATCTTTCCTACCCTTCCAGCCCTTGAGTGGAAGCTTGTGGGTTGTCCAGGACCTTACAGGGTGTGCCTTACAGGGAAGAGGAGGAGATCTGGGCAACCACGACTTCCACTGTGGAAGCAGTGGATGTCCCTTGTCTGGGATGAGAGCTGCTCCTTCCACCTTGCCTTGCTGCAAGGAGGTGAACTGTTTGGGGGTGCATGGAGGCATCTGCACCATGGGCTGAGCTTTTGTACAGCTGGGCCAGCAGCCAGGGTTTGCTCTCCTTGCACTGGACAAGGAGCTGTGGGACTGTGTGGAAAGGGGCTGTCATCCCAGAGCCCTAGGTGGGTGATTTGGTACAAATACCTCATGTCTTCTTGTCCCAGTCAGTGCCCTGCCTATAGTGTGTGCATGCCCATGTGCGTGTTCATGCACCCTCCCAGGGTTGCTGTATGGGAGGCTGGGAGTAGCAGACAGAGCCTTAAAATCTGGATAATAATGCTCCGGAAGAGGAAATTCTTTCCATCTTCTGCTGATGGTCTGATTTTGCCCCCCGGAGGGCAATACTAACTACCCCGGGGCTCAGCGGTGCTCAGTGTCCGAGAGCAGCACCCCGGGTCCGGCGTGATCACAGCGCAGAGAGAAGACTGGGCTGACCCTATTGTGCTCAAAACACGAGACAAATGAGGCTGAAGCTGCAGATCTGCAGTTGCCAGCAGGTCAGCAGTTTTACTTGGGCACTTGGCCTCTTTGTGGAGATGAAACATGGTAGCAGTTTAGGATCTGCTCCATCCCCCTTTCGGAACCAGCCCTCTGCCCACCAGCTGTAACTGGACCATCTCACTGGGCTTTTGCTCTTAGTCCCAAAGACTGATGCTCCTTCGCAAGGTATCAGCGATGAGGTGGAAACACGGACCAGGTGCTGCGCTGGTGTAAAATGCATCCTGCGTTTGAGGCGATGCTGAATGAGGATTCACAGCGCAGCCCTGCTGCCAGGTTCCACCCACCGGCTCCTTCCTCCCTCTGCTCCTACTAACCCACTGCCGGGGCCCCGCTCGCCGCCTGGCAGCGGGGATGTGTGCTGGTATCCTTCCCCGAGCATCAGATGGAGAGGAAAACACAGGGTGGAGTCATCTCTCGCACAAAGGAAATGTTGAGGTATCGTTTCTGCCTTCGGTGGATTTTTTTAGGTGGCTGGGGAGAGATTAAGCAGGATTTTAACACATCCACAGCCCCCTTCCCACCTCATTTTCCTGTGAATCTGTTGCTGTCATGGTATCTTTCAGAAGATATTTTTAGCTTTGTCTTTTCTACCCCCCCACCCCCCTTCCTCGTATCAGGCTTTTGAAGGGAAATACGTTTCTATGGGAGAACAGAACGAGCCATTTCACGAGACATTTTGTTATGGGCAGAAGGGCCGGGAAATCTGATTGTGCGTTTTTAAATGACACATTCCCCTTTGTAATCAGCTAATGGTGCTCGCTGGGGTGAGCGCCAGCAGAAAGCCACGCTGGCCCGGCCGAGGGGCTGCGGGGCGAAGGGGATGGACCAGCCCTGCGCATCCTCCTCCTGCCTGTCCACGTGGGACCGTCACCCAGGTGGCCATGCACGAAGGGCTCCGTGCTGGGAGGGGTCCTCCAGGCTTTTCTCCTTAATGATCCTATTGGGGAAGCAGTGCCCCTGTGTATGAGAGGAGCAATTAAACGTTCTAATTAGGTGCACTATTGATCTGGCAGTGTTTCTGCTGGCAGGAGCTCCTGCTGAGCATGGGATGGTGTGACATCTGACATGGCTTTGGGTCTCCGCTTTGCCGGTGGTGAGAGGGACGTGACGAAGGTCTCGAAGTGGGAGAGCGGTGCTGTGTTGAGGGGTAAGGGGTGCTCATACAGCTGGGTCTGTGGCTCGTGATGGGAAGGCACAATTTTTGACAAGGATACAAAGCCAACATTGATGGTGAACTTTGGGGAGGGAAACTTCCAGCCTGAATTCTCAGCAGCGTTGCCTTTTAGGAGATTTGCTACAAGTCCTGGTAGATGAAGGTCCTGCCGAGTGAACTGGCCAGAACAAGAGAAACTTTCTTTGAGGTCTGATCTGGCTTTAGGTATACACATGCCTACATGAGGCAGGGGCCATTACCTCTGCAAATTCGCTGGGGCTCTTCTCCAGGGAATCAAAAAATGCTTCCTGGTAGTATGGCATGAGTAAATCCCTGCTGATCACCTTGTTCTCGTGTGTGGTATGGAATGAGGATAAGGAATGCAGCTGACTTCGGGGTGACTGTTGGGAGTGCTACAAGATGTAGAGAAAATGCAGCTGCCCATGTTGTATTTTGATGGCAAGTTCCACCGTTGCTGTAAGCCCACCTGGCCGCTTCTGGCCTGCTGCAAGAGCTTTGGAGCTCAGTCCCACCCCAGCACGGTGCCACCACCTGCGGCAGCCCCGCATGTGGAAGCAGGGCAACCTGCAAGACCCGTGGTGCTGTGGTCCATGGTCTTCTCCTGCTGAGCGCGGGCTGGGCTGTTCCTGCTCAGCTCGACAGAGCTGATGTGATCCCAGCTCAGGGTGGACCTGTGCATGGCTGGACCTCTCCCCATCGTGCTTTGTGCTCAGCTAAGCTGCCCTGGAGCGGCTGCCCTGTTTATGTTCCTGCTTTGGGGGACAGGGAAGGGGACAGTATGAATCCTTGTCCCCTTCCTTGCCCTTTGTTGGACCCATCAGCATTTTTGCAACGCGCTGGCCTAGATTCGAGCGAGCTGGGCTCGGCGTGTGGCTCCCTCCTTGCCCCATCCAGAGACTGAGCCAGCCAGCGGTGCTGGCCAAGATCTGCCCCTTGCATGGACCGAAACCTTCGCCTGGCTGCCCTCAGTGTCCCAGCACCTGCTTCCCCAGCCAGTATCCACTCCCGCCCCGTCAGGGTCAGGCTGGATGATGGTGATGACGATGTTGTCACAATGTGGGTCACTCTGGGATATTTTCAAGCCTGGGGCACTGTCTGTGGCTGAGATGGTTTATGCACCGGCCTGGCGCCGAGGAGAGCTGCGTGGCTGGAGACCGCGATGCAATCTAGCATGGATTTTTGCAAGCAGGAGCGTTATGGGGAGCTGCTTGTTTGCAGGCAGAAGCGAGGAGGGCTGGGGGAGGGTCTTGCTCCTGCTGCCTATATTCTCAGAACACTTCATTAATACGATACTAATTGATGCAGTAGCTTAGATCCCAAAACATCTATAGCTCAGAGCCCGCTGTGGTGCAGCCAGCCCCGGTGAATGCTGCTTCATGCAGCAGCAAGGAGGGACGCTAAGTGTGTGATGGAGAGCTCAGGGGCTTTGTTTGGCAGTGTTAACAGAGGCAGGTTGGGGAGCGTTGGGTGCCACTGCCCTGCCTTTGGTGACAGCATCCTCCATCCTCCCTCGCAGGAGGAACACGGTGCAGCCCTGGGTGCCAGGGCTGTTGGTTTGATACCCCTTCTTGGGGGTCTATCGGAAGCTGGCTGCTCCCGTGCCGGGCTGTGTGTCTGCCCGCCCGTCTCCGCTGTGCATCCCTTGACTCGCCCTCGAGCTGTGATGGGAGAAAGCAGAGCATCTGAACCTGGGAGCAGCACAGGGCCCCCACAAAAAGCACTGGGCTTGGCAGAATAGGAGCAGGGCCATGGAGGCTGTGCCGGAGAGGGGAGCAAGCTCCACAGATCCCCTCAGCTTTGCGCGACCATCTGCGGGTGGGAGCAGGAGCTGCTGGTATTGGAGAACGTTCCCCACATCAGCCTGTTGGGCGCCCGTGTGCCCTGCCATGGGAGAGGGCAGAGCCTTCTCCTCCAGATGGGGCTCCTTCTCTCCTTTGGCTCGTTTGCCCCTGGGCCGTGGCATCTGCAGGAGAAGAGGAGGCACGTGAAGGAGAGGGAGGTCTGTCCTGGGCTCTGGGATGGAGGGGTGTGGGCAACGTAGGTAACGGAATGGGACAGTAGCCTCCACACACCAGCAGCATCCCTGGGTCCGTGGGCAATGTGGGCTCTGCATAATCACAAGTGGGTTGGGAAAATGCCGTTTCCAGGTCTGGGAGACTGGGACACCCATTCAGCTCCTGTGCTGGGCACTGATGCAGAGGTGTTCGGGCCCTGTGACACCCCGCGGTGCCTGTGGGTGGGGGGACCTGGGGCTGCGGGTGCAGCCGGCGCTGGTGATGGCCGGCTGGGTACAGAGGTGTCCCCTGTTGCATCCCAGCCCCGCTCCCCACTCGGTGAGACAGCTAAGCCAGTAAAACCAGTCTACATGGTGGCTGCAAAGGAATCTGTCCCTGGCGGGCAGGGGTGTACGAGAGCATGCCCCATGCCAGTGCCCGGTGGCATCCTGCTTGTGCTTCCCCTTGTGTGACAGCGGCAGAGAGCTGGGACGGGACCAGGCACGCGGTGGTATAACTCCCTCCTCTTTCCCTATCTCTCATGCAAATCATTTGGGGGTGCAGTTTCTCCCCGCTCAAAGGTGATTTTGTTTCCTTGGAGCTGCCGAAGCTTCCGGCCTTATTGCATCAGGTTTTCTGCCTGGGGGACATGCCTGGGAGGGAATGACCACAGCCCCACGCAGCCACGGATCAATCGCCACTCGTCACCGTGCTGCCTGGGGACTGTGTCCAAATGGAAAGTGTAGCTGCTTTTGTGCCCCGAGTGAGCTCTCGGGAAAGTGGCTGCGGATGGGTGTCGCTCAGGGCCGGCTGTGCCGGGCTACACACAGCTGGCGTTTGCCTGCGGGGAGTGCAAGGTTTTTGCTGAATCCATGGCAGAGGTGGGCGCTTTGCACAGGCGGGCGTCCTGCCTGCTTTGCTGCTGCGCTTGTGGGAGGATGGTCATTGCCTGTTGAATGGACATTGGAAAATTAACCCTTGGAAAAGCAGGAGGTATCCTTGCTGTGCTGTGGGACTGTGCTTCCTCCTTCACTGAACTGTAGCGCCTGCTGGGCAGTTTTTCCTCCCCCATCAGATGCCATTGTCATCTAAAAAGTGGCCCTGAAAATGCTGTTGCAGGATTTGGGCTGTTCCTGTTAAAACTGCTGATTTCACTCCTGGTGTGCCGGAGCTGCTGGTCACTCCATGGCTGGGTGAGCAGGGCTCCCATGGGTCCTGCATCGCTGACCTGCATCGTTACCTGGGGGAAAGTCCTGCTGACCAGATGTTGCCCTCAGCGTTACCGCAGGGACCGCGCCGGTGAGCCGGAGGGACGGGTGACAATGGGGTGGCACAGATGGCCCTGAAAGGACAACTTGGGTAGCGCCCGGCGGTGCGAGCCAGGAGGGTATCTGTTTCACTTCTCGGAGGTGTGTTGGTTCTGCGGCACTGCCTGTAGTAAATATTTGCTTTTATCACTCAAATGAGCAGCGCTGGCTCGCAGCGCACGCAGCAGGCAGGCTGACTGCACGAGAAGGTGCTGTTTTCACATCGGTCTTCTTGAGAGTAAAGCGGCATCTCACGTAATCTGGAGCTTACATTCCCCAGCCAGCAGATTTGTATGGAGTCTCAACGCAGTGCTCGAGCCGTGCGGGCACCATCTTGTGATGGGGAGCCCAGCTAACATCCTTCCCTGCACTTGCCATCATCTCTGGGAAGGGTTTTTTTTTTCTTCCTTTTAACCGAATCTGATTTTTTCTTTGCAGGTTCTGAATTCTGCCCGAGCAGAGTGCTGAGAGGAGCCCCTGGAAGCAGCGTGAGTTTATCCTGAATGCTTTTATTCTCCTTTCCAGATCCCACGTCAGGCTGAGTGAGTTTTGTAGCGCAGAAGGGGTTGCTCAGCCCGGAGCTGGTGCTGCAGGGAGGCTCCTCTGCCAGAAACCCCCAGCAGGACTGGAAATCTGGCCTGCTACCACCAAAGTACAAAACTGCTGGGCTTGTTCTGGCTTTCTTTATGTGTTGGGATTTTTTTTTTCATGGTTTAGCTAGGAGTTGGGCAACAGAAAGGCTCCTACCAGCTGCCCAAGTCTTTGCCTGCTGACGGAGAGGGACGTCAGGCTTTTCGCTGAGTTTCCGTGCACTCTCTTGTGCGGCGGATTTGAGGGAGGTGGTGTGTTTGCAAGCCAGCGTTGGATTTTGTCTGGTGTGGGTCTGAGCCCAGGATGCAGGTCCCCGGACTCGCAGAGACTGGGCACGGCCGGGCAGTTGGGAGCGGAGGGCGGGAGAGGACAGCAGTGGGTCTGAGCCGCAGAATTAAATGGTTGGGATGCCTGAAAGAGCGGAGGGCCTGTGGTCCAGGCCTTCTGGGAGATCCCTGGGGTCCCTCCGGCGGGGTGGGCTGCTCCGCTCCACGGCCTCAGTGCACAGCAGGTTTGCCCGGTGCTGTCCCTGCGAAACCAGTCGGGAGCTGCTCCTGTGTGTCCCGCAGACGGTGTGTGGCTGGGGAGGACAAGGAATCTCTTCTGCTTTCGCTCCCTGAGCTGCGGGGTGAGCCTGGGCAGAGCAACACGGCTGCGCTCCCTTGCTCTGGGTCCAAGGTGGGAGGAAGGTGTCATCATCTGAAAATGGGGGACAAGGAGCTGCACTCCTCTGTTCTGGCTCTTTCCGGGAGATAGGAGCTCACTGCGTCCGCGGATCCCTGCTGCCCGGCAGGGTTCAGCTCCTGCCCACAGGAGGCAAAGGGCGCAGAGGCAGGCAGTGCCCGGGATGCGGACAGGGGATCCCTGTCCCTGCCAAGGGCGGTGATGGGCTGCTGCGATGTGCTCCTCGGGGCTAGAGGTGTCTCTGGCCCTCAATGGGGCAGCTCCTTACTTTTTATGAGTGGTTTCTCACCAGCGGTGCTCCAAGACCATCCCTCCAGGGCAGGTCTTTGTGGGTCCAGCAAGATGCCAGCTCTGCCCATGTCCAGGGACATGTCTGTAGGGAAAGCAAAGGAGAATGACAGGGTTTCTTGTGCCGTCTCTGTATGCTGAAGAGTTTGGGTGCTGGAAGACCAGTTTGGGAATTGGTGGAGGCAGAGGTGCAGGCCCAGCTTCAGTGGTGGGTTGTGTGATGAAGATGCTCAAGGGCTGGAGCCCCTCTGCTGTGAGGACAGGCTGAGAGAGTTGGGGGTGTTCAGCCTGGAGAAGAGAAGGCTCCGAGGAGACCTTAGAGCCCCTTCCAATCCCTACAGGGGCTCCAGGAGAGAAGGGGAGGGACTCTGGATCAGGGAGGGGAGCCACAGGACGAGGGGGAACGGTTTTAAACTGAAAGAGGGAGATTTAGATGAGATACCAGGAAGCAATTCTTTGCTATGAGGGTGGTGAGACACTGGCCCAGGTTGCCCAGAGGAGCTGTGGCTGCCCCATCCCTGGAGGGGTTCAAGGCCAGGTTGGACGGGGCTTGGAGCACCCTGGTCTGGTGGGAGGTGTCCCTGCCCAGGGCAGGGGAGTGGAACTGGATGGTCTTTAAGGTCCCTTCCAGCTCTGCCCATTCCATGATTTGATGTGATCCCATGTGACCATGTGCCTCAGTTTCCCTCTGGCATGGCGTGGGATGTCTGTGTGCTTCTGCTCCAGGGCTCTGTGAGAGGAAGGCTGCTGGAGATGCTGGGCACTGGCCACTGCGGACGTGGGAGCGTTTGTCTCCTGGGCAATGCCTGGTGGGAAGGTCTGCCTGCGCACTGGGGGCTGAGTCCCTGTTGGGATTCCCTGCTCTGGGGTGGCACGGGGAGCAGGAGGACACACACCACCTCTGCGGTGACCCTGGTACCCAGACAACCCCTCACTTGCACTGATGGCCTCGGTGTCTCAGGTCCAGCTGGGGGTCAGTGGCCCAGATCTGGGTGTCTTTGGTTTCACGTTTGGTTGTGTCTTGTGAGCCAGCACTGGGGACTTGGGGAAGCACTTGCCCGGCAGAACTGCTTATGGCTTTGTGCTCTGAGCAGCCTCACGAGCTCTGTGCCAGTCGCCTGCGGGTCCCAGCTCCCTGGCAAGTCCAGGCAAGAGAGGCCTTGCCAGCACAGCCCAGGCCGGCTGCTGCTTTGTGCCAAGGGAGTTGTCCCTCTGCTTCTGGAAGGGTTCGTGATGCTTCCGTCATGGCACAGTAATAGTGGTGATAAGCTTCTAATTTCTCTGTATTCCTACAGCTCCCTCTCAGCTCATGAGACGTCCTACCTCCTGGATGTCATGAAGGGCTTGCTGCTGGGATTTGGTAGGCAGGCATGAAGGGAAAGGACTGTCTCCTTGTGAGTTTGCTCGAAGGAGATGGTCATCCATCAGTTGGACTAGATGATCGTTGTAGGTCCCTTCCAACTGAACTATTCCATCCTCCTCAGAAGTGGTGCGCAAGACGTGACCATTGCCTTGGGGGTAATGGCAATTTGTAGCCACTGCTTTAGACCCCAAACAGGGCTTTTCTGGGGCTGCAGATCAGAGGACGATGACCGTAGGCAGAGAGCTTAGCCGTCCTTTGGAACGAAAGAGAAGATGGGAGAAGGCAGGGCCGAGCATGTGTCTGAGCTGGCTCCCTTTGGTGGCTCCCCTTGCTCTAGGTGCTCTTCACCTACTTAAGCTCCTCTTTTCTTCCAGCACACTGCTCGCAGGCTGGCCTTGTGGTTTACGGGGTGTCTGGTCCTCTGTTCTTCTTGCACATAAGGCAGCTGATCTCCCCTGGCTGCTTCATTCCATTGTGAGACAGCTGAACCCATGGTCTCTACCTTCTTCTGCTTGCTTTTGTCCCTGTGTGGTGATTGCTGCAGAGGCAGCGGGTGACCTGGAGCAGGGACAGGGGCTGCTCTCCGCCATCACCCCAGTGATGGGTGGTCCACGTGGTTTGCAACACCCCTGCCTGCTTCTGGTGTGTATTGGAGGTGCCTTGCTGATGCTCTGCAGTGGCCAGCCACAGGGCATATCTTCAGCTGGGTGAACTGGGTTCGGAGAGCACTGGTTGTTGCCATCACAGCCTTTGGTTCTGTCTCCTCCCCTCTGCAGCACCAGAAGAGCCCTGGGCTCCACTCAGGTGCTGTCCCTGCCTGAGGGTTGGAGTAGGAGGGAAGGGATGGCTGCAGCGCTGGTGGTCCCGGTGTTTCCCTGGAGAGCCTGGTCCCTGCCTGGACTGACTGCTCCATTTGGCCGTGGTCCCTCTTGGACAGCCCGTTCCCCATCCAAAAAAGCACAGAGGGGCTGGTGGCACGGCCATCCCCGCAGCAGGACAGCCCTGTCCCCCCAGCAGAGCCCCTAGCTCTGGATGAGGCTCTGGGATGGTGTAGCCCCATAACTCTGCCTGCAGGTGGTTTGTAGTGGCTGCCAAGCGCAGATGAGCACAGAGGTCCCTCCCCAGCACCCTGGGCAGGATTAGCCCCTTGTTATAAGAATTGGCCCAGGATGGTGCACGGATCGCCTTTTGCTGGAGAAATGGCCTCGGTCTGTGTTACGGAGCAGTTAGGAGGATGAAGCTGTTCTTTCCCGCCTGCCTTTCACCCCGTGCAGCGGCAGGAGCCTGGTGCAGCCGGCATGAGCTGGCAGCGGGTGTTCGTAGTGCTGGGGAGGCTGTGCCCGCTCCCTCCACCCCAGCTCGGGGCTGCTGGTGCACTTTCCTCTTGATTTGGGGCCCATCCTCGCTGCGAGACATGCCTTGGTCAATGGAGCTTGCTCTGTGCCATCCCAGCTGCTCTGGCCCGGGCTGAGCCAAACAGGTTTGCGGTATGTGGCAATGCGTGCCCCGAAGGCTGGCGAGAGCTGCCAGCTCCCTCAAAACTCAGCTTGGGAAAGGCTGGCTTCGGGCCAAACCCCCTGCTTGCTTTGCGTGATACTTTTAACCTCTCCTGCAACACATCAGTTAGGAGCTGGGCTTCCCCCGTGCTGGGTGGGGGAGCTGGGATGCCCACCCGCCTCTGCCCCCCTCTGCCTGATTGTTGAAGGCGTCTCTGCCTGCAAGCCGTGCTGGGGCTGGCATCTTGTCCCACCTTTGACACGCGGCAGGAGATGGGGCTTTTCTTGGAAGATGCAGCTTTGCTGCTCTGATGGCGCTCGCCCAAGTCCTTGGCAGGTCTCGGCGCGGCGGAGAGCTCTGTTCCCAGGTGATGCACCACCCTCTCTGCTGGTTTTCGGCAAAGGTGTGAAGGGCTGGGACTGCTGCTGCCTTGCTAAACTGGTGATCCCACTGGGGCTGGGTGGAAAGGAAGAGCTTGTCCATTCTCAGATCCCTGCGGAGGACTTGCCACCCGGGACTGGTGTTTCAGCAGCTTTTTCGGCGCAGCAGGACCCAAGGGATGGGAAGCTGTAGGCAGCGTCTGAGCAGGCGCAGTGTGGGGATCTGCAAGACTTGCTCCCAAGGGTGGATGTGGAGGCTGGACCACGTGCAGGAGAGCACCCAGCCCTGGCGTGGGTATGCTCCGGGGCATCGTCTTCCAACAGATGGGTGCTGCTGGTGGCACCTTTCTGGGCTTCCTCCAGCCCAGCTCGCCCACAGCCCTTACTTCTCTCCCCTTTATTCTGGGATGGAGGCTTTTGAGTTTCCTTTCTTGGCTTTCCTCCCTTTGCTGAGGGGTTAAACAGTGTTTGGGTGACTTCCCATCCTCAGCAGCTACAGAAGCATGTGCTGAGAGCTGCTGGGTGGGAGGCCAACAGACTCTGTGGGGCATGATCTGCTCCCCTCATTGCAGCCTTTGGGGCTCAGCTCCATCCCCAGCGCAGGTCCAAGTGCCGGGGCTCACCTCTGTCCCCCGTGCCTCCCCAGGGGATGCTCCTTCCATGGGGGCTGGGGGCTCGTCATGCCTCTGCGTACAGCATCTCGGCCTGCTGAGAGGGTCCTCAGCATGGCTGGTATTTTCTCTGCTGTGGCATTGCTCAGGGATCTCTGGAAAGAGACAGTTCTTCCTGGAGCCATATGCTGCCCTGGTACACAGGTCTTGGTTTGTGTCCTTCCCCACCTGCAAAGAAGGCAGAAGGCTTGGTAGGGTGATGGAGAAGCTGGTGGGGCACCAGAGGGAGCTTTGTGCTGTGGTGAGGAGCTTTCAGACCCTCTGAGGCCACCGAACATGCTGGATGGAGAGTGAGGTTAGGTATCCTCCACTGGTGTCACCTGTAGGATGCTCGTCCTGCCCCCGTGTGGACGTACCTTCCAGTATCTAAAGAGGGCCTACAGGAAGGATGGGGAGGGACTCTTTATCAGGGAGTGTAATGATAGGACACAGGGTAACGGTTTCAAACTGAAAGAGGGTATATTTAGATTGGATATCGGGAAGAAATTCTTTCCTGTGAGGGTGGTGAGGCACTGGAACAGGTTGCCCAGGGAGGGTGTGGCTGCCCCATCCCTGGAGGGGGTCAAGGCCAAGTTGGACGGGGCTTTGAGCAACCTGGTCTAGTGGGAGGTGTCCCTGCCCAGGGCAGGGGGTTGGAATGAGATAGTTTGTAAGGTCCCTTCCAACCCAAACCATTCCGTGATTCTGTGTAATGGCTCAGGCCTTTTGAGGTAGCCGGCATTGAGACAGCGTCCATCACTCCACATGCGACTGCTGCGCAGGTCCCACTTTCCTCCAGCTGACAGCCCAGAGGTACCCAGTAAACCCCATAGGGGTGGTGGTGGTGCTTGGCGGGGTGAGTGTGAGTGCTGCTGCTCCCTCTGACCCTGGCATGGGGCTTCTTGTTCCTCACTGCAAGGTTATGTTTTAATGATGAATTTTGAACGAAAAGGGCAGGAGGGTGAGGGAAGGAGAGGGCTGCTGTAATCCCGCTATGGATTCAGCGTGGCTTTTGCTGCACAAGACCGCTCAGCTGCAAGTAAGAAGGTGCTGGTACCCGGGTTGCCGGGGAGACGGAGACGTTCAGCCGCTGGGGAGACGTGGTGGGTGCTGTGGCCATGCCGGGCGGATTGCTGTCCCATCCCTCGCTGCCACCAGTGACAGCCCCGGTGGCTGTCCCTGATGCTGTTGCAGGGGACACAGTGCTGAGCCGTGTGTGTGCTGCCTCGTCCCAAGAGGCATTGGTGATGGAGCGCCTGCACCAGTGGCTCCTGGTGGCTGTGGCCACACCAGTGCCCTGGATGGATGCCCCAAAGTCAGGGCAGGCTGGGAGAGCTGTATGAACATGGGTGGTAATGGCATTGATCAGGGGCCTGCACTCCAGAGCCATCCCAGGTGGGTCCCTTGTGCTGACCCTGGTGGGGTGATGCTGGGGGGGTGAGAGGCTGTCTGGGCTGGCAGGTGGCCTTGCTACTGCTGGGCTTGTCCACCTTGTGACTGAGACAGGCAGCCCCAACTCTTGGAAAGTCCAGACCTCTTCTAGAAGGCACCCATCATGGGCCACCTTCAGGTCCCTGAGGGGTGACCAGGGACTGGCGAGCAGAGGCACGTGGTGCCGTGACAGCCTGGGAGTGGGTGCAGCGTGTTGGTGCTCTGCCAGGGCTACAGCCCTGTTTGCGTCCCCTCATGGCTGTCACCCATCCGGCACCTCTTCCACCACCATGCTTTCTGCCTGTGTGCCCAGCCTTGGGCAACCTCCGGCAGCTCCCCGCACTGTTCCCCTGCGCACCTTCCTCCTGGCTGCGGGACAGCTGTCCTGCCCACCGTCTGGAGGCCGTGGTGGGAAGCGGCGAACCCATCGGGGATGGCTGCTGGGTATGAGGCACCTCTGTCTTATTCTCCTCATGCTGTGGTGACAGTGCTGGAGCCTCATGCGCCTGGCAGCTGTGGTGACACAGCTCCGTGCCTGGTAGCCCCACTGCCAGGCTGGTCTGTGTGGGACAGTGTCTGGGATGGACCTGGCTGAGCCCAGAGCCACCACTGGTTTTGCATCCCAGGTCCTGGCTGAGATTGCCCCGGTTTAGCTGGGAGGGCAGGAGCGGTACCAGCTTGTGCCCAGGTCTGCTCGGCACAAGCTGTGTGCCAGGGAGCGCTGCCGCCTCTGCCAGCCAGGTCCTGGAGACAAATTTCTCCCTTGGGTTATGCTGTGGTGGGGCTCGACTGCGGCAGTGGGGTTCCTGCTCCCCAGGTTCAGGCTGGCCACAGCACCCTCCTGTGCTGGGAGCAGGGTTTTGTGCCCAGGGTGCCTGTGCTATGGATTGGGACCTTCCTCTCCGGGCACAAGAGCAGGAGGCACTGGTGGCCACCATGGGCTCTGCCCTCCTTGGGGCTCTGCCCTTGGGTGTGGTGGAGAGGAGAGGCTTCATTCAGGTTTGCTTTCTTTCCTCCTTTTTTTTTTTTTTTATTTTTTTTTTAAAAATTT
>VYZM01013901.1:42763-54128 GCA_013398915.1 Dromas ardeola | reverse complement strand
TTTTTTTTATTATTATTTAAAAACTTCTCCTCCAGCCCTTCCTTCTGTTGTCATTTAATTGTGCAAGTTCCCTGAATACCCGTCACCTGCCTGGGGGTAGAATTTGAGACACATCAAAGCTAGCTGAGCTTCTGCAGGTGCTAAGCGTACGTCCTCTGGGAGCTGGAGAGAGATTGAACAGCCGAGAAAAACAACTGCTCAGGATTGTCCAAGAGGTAAAATGGAAGGGTTGGGGGAGAGCGAGGGAAAACCAGCAATATTGACTTAGCAGAAAATGTCTGCCTCGCGCCTGGGCATGGTGGGTCCCCCCCGGGGTGAGGCCTGGAGGGTGCTGGATGGGGGAGTACCGGGCTGGAGCAGTCCTGCAGTGGGAGCTGGGGGTCTCTGGGCATCTCTGCCAATTTTGGCCCTGGCATGGGTTTGTACAGCTGTTCCTCAGGATTATATCTGTGCATCATCTAAATGACTCTTGATTCCCATCACCCCTCCGGCAGGGTTGGCGTCTGGGTCGCGTGGAAGTGGAGGAGTGGTGCCAGGGATGGAAAGGGTTAAAATGAAATGGCAAACTTTGCGTCATACCTGGGCTGGATTCCTATGTGGGGTCTGCGGGCACAGCGTGGGCAGACATGAGCCCCGGCAGCGGGAGCGGACCTGCACCCACCCAGCTGCCTGCTACCGGTGGGGACCCACCTGCGCCTGGGGGTGAATCAGACTTCAACTGCCAGTTGAAGAGGGGTGAAAAAAAAAAAAATAATTTAAGGTTTGTGTTTGGGATTAATACAACGCAAGTGGAATAAACCTCAAGAGGTGGCATTGTCTGTAGCGCCAGGACCAGACCAAGCGGTTGGAGAGGTGTCGCCATCTGGGTCCCCGGCAGAAGCTGGCTGCCTGCGTGCAGGAGGGAGCACGGCGTGGGGCTCCTGGCTGCTGCCCTGGCCAACCAGTCCTCGCTGCCTTATTAAACCTGCATTCAAAGATGACTAGGGGTTTGGGGGTTTGTTTGTTTTAAAAAAACCTATAGTATTTTGTTGCCTAAAGCATCTCCTCCTTACATCTTAAAAAAAAAAAACCAACCCACGTAAGATATTCCACTCCACTGAAAAACCTTTGGTTTTGAGGATGCCGGTGGGCAAGCTGGGTGTGGGACACTGGGCAACAACAGCTGGTCACCTCTCCCGTGCCATCCATCGTGGACCTGGGTGGGGGTGCGAGGGAGGGTGGGGACCTTTAGGAGGGTGGCCTCTGGAGACCCAACTCCAGGTATCTCAGGCTTTTGCCTCCTGCGGTGCTGGCACCCAGTGCCAAGCTGCAAGGATGCTGTTACTGCAGGGCTGAAAGCTCATGGAAGCTCCTCAGCTTTTTTTAAGGAGACTTTGGGGCAATGTGCTTGCAGTCACATTCATTTCTTGCAGTACTGATGCTTAGTCAGATTTTCAGGTGCCAAGCCGAAGGAAAAGCTTGGTTTGCTTCTCTAGCTCTGACCCAGGAGAGGTCGGACTTCTGCTGGAGACACCGGTGCTGGGGACAGTTTCAGGAAGCCCCAGAACATCTATTTTCCAGTCTCGATTTTCCATGGTTAACATACCAATTTCCCGCTCCGCTTTCCAGCTAATCTGTCTTCACTCAGAAGTGAGATGAACAGCAGCATAAAGTGCAGGTGGTGTCTAAAAAGACGTTTCCAAGAGCAATTCTCTTCCTTGAGCTCCAACTCCTCCTGTTTCACTTGCTAATCTGCTGCTTTTCTTCCTGTAAACTTGTAGCATTTTCTTCCCTGTGAAGGAATTTTGAGATGTTTGGAGGGATTTTCCCAAGTACGTTGGCCTCTATCAGTTGGGAAGCAACAGTGATGCTGAGGTTTGTGATTTGCCCTTTGCAGCTTGGGGACTTGCTACGAGGGAGCCAAGCTGTGAAGGATAATGCTGACCAGAGCATGGGGGGGCTCAGATGCATCGGTGTTCCCAGGAAAGCGGGTTGTGTGATGCTATGGGAGATGCTCGTTCCCAATCTGGGCTGGCTGCTTGAGATGGGCTCAGATGGCGTAAAGTGGTTTCCGTTTGTCCTTTTCGTTTCCCTGTCTAGCATTTATCAGCTTCTGGAGGCAGCAGCTGGACTTGGGGTGGGATGTCTGTCTGATCTAAAAGCTTTGCTCCCTTTTGTGTAGGCCTTGAGTCTCTGGCAAGGCTGGCGGCTGAGACGTGGGGACCTATGGGGTGCAGGGGCAGATTGCAGCAGAGCGTGTCCCCGGCACAGCCAGGCCCTGGTGCTTCAGCGGGAAGGGGGAAGCTGGCGGATTCCAGGTGAAGGTTTCTGGTCTCACCTCCGCTGCCAGAGCCGTTGCAGCAGAGCTGGCGCTGCTGGCAGGGACGTGCGGGCGAGGTGGCTCCTGCGGGATGCTGGTTGCTAAGCAACCGGCAGAGGTGGAGCTTTCTGGGTACCATCCCCAGCACCGCTGCCTGTCTGCTCCGGCATCACCCTCATCCTCCCCAGGCAGCGCAGGAGGTCCTGCCGCCACGCTGGCCGCCCCACACTGTCCCTGGCCACAGGGGCACCCCAGGGTGTCTCTGGGCATAGCTGAACCCTGATTTGGGGTTCCTCTGCCCAAGATGGCTGACACCCTCGCCCTGAAGGAAGGAAGTTGTCTTGAAGCTCTGTTGACCCTTTTGTTTGGGGCTTTTACCTCAGTGCTGCTTCCCTGCCTGGTTCTGCCATTTTGCCCCGAAGCAGGGCAAAAAGTGGGGAGCCCCAAGGCTCCTGCACCCGTGGCTAATGTTCAGCCAGGGGCTGCGGGTGCAGGGTGGGCTGGGGGCTGGGGGTGCAGGGTGGGCTGGCTGTGAAACGCTGGGGGAACCTGTTTCCCCTCTGGGACAGTTGTGTCAATGGAGGAGCCTGGGCCTCCTTAGGTGGTGGCTGTGTCGAGAGAGGGGCGGTCAGGGTGGTACGGGAAGGGTGGGTGATGCAGAAGGGTTTGGGGAGGTGCCGGTGGTGCACTGCTCAGGTGTCCCTACTCAGGGCTGTCCCTCAGGGTGACTGCAACCCTGCCCTGGGTCCCTTTTCTTTACGACCTTCCCAAGGCTGGGTGTTTGGAAGGTAGTTGGAAAGTCTTTGGATCAAGTGACATCCTGCAGCATGGGAAGGAGCTGTGTCAATGACTGCTCGGGGGCTGGAGGATGGGGAGGGTGCTCTGGGTGGTGGCTTAAACCCTTCAGTGCATCCCCAGGGCTGGTTCACCACGTGCCATGGCATCAGAGGATGTTGTGTGCTGAATGTTAAGCAACCTGCTGTCTCCACCGCCCTCTCCTGCGATATTCCTGCCTGCAGCCAGTGCTTCTTGCTGGACTTTTACTGGAAGAGCCGGATGCCCCAGGAGCACTGTCATATCATAAATCTCTCTCCCAGCTCCTAGAGTGCTCCGAACTCTGCTGACAGCGCAAGCATGCCTTTTAAAAGGTATGCGTTTGCCTGGAAGAGGCACATTCCTGGCTTTCCAGGGCTGCTTGATGTGAGGGAGGAGGCAAGCTGGGCAGCCTCTGGTTTTGCAAGAACTCCCACACCCCCCCTGGGCTCTTTCCTGGAGCAGCAGGATGTGGGGAGCAGTGGAGGGTGATGCCAGGGGGGAGAATGCTGGTGGCTGTATGGTTCCTGGCAGAGATGCTGCCTGGTTTGCCACTGCATCCTGGTGCCAGGACCTGTCCTGGCTGTGCCCTTTGCTCCCGAGGGGCCACGCTGATGGTGGTAGCTGGTGCTTGGGACTGAGCTGGGGGGTCCCCGTAAGTCTGCGGGCTGGTGTGGCTGTACTGGCACCAAGGTGCTGCATGGCGGTGTGCCTGCCTGGTCCGACGAGCCGTTCCCTGCCAAGACATGCCCCTGTCCCTGGGAGCCAGCGACATGCCACCACAGGGCAGCCCTGCCACCAGCTGTCTTGCCGAGGAGGCAGCGAGGTGGCCATCGCTGCCTGCCTGCTGAGCCGCTTTGGAGATGCCCTGGGCTGGGTGGGCAGCGGAGATGGCTCTCGGGGAGCAGCAGCAGTGACTCTGCCTGGGAGCAAGGGATGGTTTTCAGCTGGCTGGTGGCAGGTAGGCATTTCTGCTTGTGCTCCCGGGCGGCTGTCGTCAGGGGGAGGGAGTTGAAGTGTGAGGGAGTCAAACCGAAACTGCAGGGCTCTGGAATAGCCCTTTGGCACCTGCAAAGGCTGTGGGACTGCACAGCTGTTGCCCTGGGCCAGCACAGGCAGGGCCTGGCGTGGCCAAGGGCACCACAGACACAGAATGGTAGGGTTGGAAGGGACCTCTGGAGATCATCTAGTCCAACCCCCGCTGCCAGAGCAGGGTCACCCAGAGCAGGCTGCACAGGAACACGTCCAGGTGGGTTTTGAATGTCTCCAGAGACGGAGACTCCACCACCTCTCTGGGCAGCCTGTGCCAGGGCTCTGCCACCCTCAAAGGAAAGACGTTCCTCCTCATGTTGAGATGGAACTTCCTATGTTCAAGTTTGTGCCCGTTACCTCTTGTCCTGTCCCTGGGCACTACTGAGAAGAGCCTGGCCCCATCGGGGAGCCCAGAACTGGACACAGCACTCCAGATGCGGCCTCACCAGGGCAGAGCAGAGGAGGAGGATGACCTCCCTTGATCTGCTTGCCACACATCAATCAGCCTTGGCTTTTGGAGGGAAAAATGGGTGAGACTGGAGGGACCCATGGGTGCCAAGGAAAGCAAAGAAATCCCCAGAGTGCTAAGCAGGTGGGGCATGGTCTGCCGAGAAGACAATGCTGCGGTGTCCAGGCTCAGCGATGGCACGTGGCACGCCGTGGCTGGTTCTGCCAGTCCCATCCCACCTGGGCCTTCGGGAGAGCAAACCAGGGGGCGAGGGGTGGCTGGGGGTTGCGGTCTGCGCCCGTGCGTTCGTCTGGCTGATGGGTGGTGTCTGGGCGGTGCTTTCATCTGGAGAAGCTCAGGGTGTTTTTGCAAGGGCTGAATCACCGCTCTCCTGACCCACCGGTTGAGAGATCTTCGTTTGCATGTTAATGAGGTTGTGTGGAAGGTGCTTCTCGGCTTCCCAAGCTGTCTGCTACGAGGGGTCACAGCAATTTATTCCTGAACTGATTTATTCACCTGGGACGTGTCACTTGAAAGGGTAGGAGTGAAACCTTCTCTAAAATGGCCCGAAATTGCCTGGGTCTTGCAAAATGACCATGTGCCGCCATGCGTGGCGGGAGCGGGGCAGCAGGGAGGAGGACGTGCTGCTTTCGCATCCTGGCAGGCTTGGAGGAGGAGGAGCCTCAGCCCAGTCCCCCTCCCCAGGGACACAGCAGGGGCCACGCTCCTCTTCCCTGGTTTTTCCTGGTGCCAAAAGGGCTGGGGCCAAAGGAGGGAGCGAGCTGGAAGGAGGGAGTGAGCTGGTCCCTCGGGACGGACTCTGCCCCGGCTGCTCTCGGCGCTGGCAGCTGAGCCGGGGAGGGGGTGAGTTGCCATCGCTGACTTGGGGGACAGCCCTGTCCTCTCCCTGTGAACTCGGTGGCTTCTTAACTTTGTGCTTTTTTTGCCCTGACTTTCTCATGATTCATTTTTGACCCATGACACCATGCCTTTGAGCCGCCAGGGAGCTGAGCCCGGCTCCTGCAGTGTAGTTTGGTGAAATAGGCTCAGGCTGCTCCATTAACCCTGGAGCAGGGGGATGCCACCCTGGCCAGCGGGTCACTGCCCATCTCCCGCAGGCGATGCCCATGGAGGACGGGGTGGTTTCTGGTGGGGGAGGCACTTTTCTGCCTGTCAGCTGTGTTTGCAAAAGCCCAGCATCCTGCTCTGGGGTCAGATGTCTCCGTGCTGCCTGGCTCGCACATGATGAGCGAGCAGATGTCTGGGCTCTTGGCAACTGCTGACATAATATAAATACATAATTGCCCCAAAACAGATTCAACACGTGTCAATTAAGTCTGAGCTGGCTGCAGGAGAGCAGCTTTGCCAGCCCTGTTCAGAGAGGTGGGAGAACCCCACACTGTGGGCTTCTTCCGTGTGGTGGATCCCAAAGCTTGTGGAGGTGTTACACAGGACCACTGCTCTCACATGAGTGTGTTGCCGTGGGATCATCTCGTCCTTGCTGCCTTTACTCTCATAGTTTTCCCCACTTGACCCAATTCATCGCTTGGCAGCCCCAGCCTGGCTGTCGTGCACCCTGTCGATGAAAAGCCACAATGAAGAGCTTCTCATCGTGGTGCTCGGTGGCTGCTTCAGCCTGGAGCCTGGCTCCTTTTCCCCAGCTCAGCATCCCTCAGGAGCTCCAGGTCAGGTCAGTGGTTGCAGAGCACACCAACCCAACAGCCCAAGCTTGCCAGGCTTGCTTGGGGCTGGAAAGTAACCACCTCCCCTGACAAAGGTGTCTGGAGTAGCCATCAAAGCCCTACGTTGATTTAAGGCCTGCTGATGAGGCAGGCTGGGGCCTGCCTTCAGGAAGGGACTGATCCAGACAGCCTTGATGAGACCTTCCTGCCCTCCATTGCCAGCCAGGCCGTGAGCTAGACCAGTCATCTCCGCTGGAGGGACAGGAGCTGACGTGTCCCTGCAATTTCACTAGGAGCAGCCCCTTGTGGTTAGTTGGTGGTGATCTCCTGCACCAGCAGATTCAAACCTCATTGCTCTTCCCTACCTGAAGGCAGGAGCTGTGACAGGGCCGGTCCTGCCGATGCTGTGCTGTTGTGCAGTGGGCCAGCCTTGGTCTGGTTAGCAGGACAAGACAGCGGAGCTCAGTCGGGGCAGTGCAAGGTCTGCTCACAGGCTGGTGAGAAGGGCATCCGAGGTGAAGAGGGAACGCTCACGCTGTCCTTCATGTTCCTAGTGTGACCTACTTGAGCTCACACCATCCTGCTGGGCAGGAGAACATCATGCAGTGTTGGTCTGACGTCTCCTTTCCAAACGCTCCTGGCAAAGGGTTGGGAGGGTGCAGGCTTGGAGGTGAGGGGAAAAGGGTGAGTTATGGGCAATGTGGCCGCGAGGCGACACGTGTTTGCAGTGGCGTGGCTGGACGTGTGGTGCGAGGCTCAGGGGTGGATGGAGAGACGATGTCTGCAAGCACCCCGTGGTTGCAGGGAAGACTGGCTGAGCTGGATGGTAGTGGCAGGGGATGGGAGGGCAATGAAGCTTCTCCCAGCACCGCAGTGCCCTGCTGCTTCTGCAGCAGTTGAGTCCTGCCGTGCAGGGCGCCCATGGGGTGCGGTGCCCGTGCTCTTGTGCTTTAGTCCTGCCTGTTGGCTGCACGTTCAGGTGTTCGCTGGGCAGAGGCGCCGGGTCAGTGGGAACTGGAGGATGCCTTTGGTGTGAGGCGAAGGTGGAGCTGCTTTACTGTAAATGGAAAACATCAGAAGAGATTGTGATTGTCTGGAAAAAGACTCGGATGCTAAAACATCCATCTGTGTGACTGATCTGAGGAGCAGAGAGAAAATAGCAGGATATGAGGAGGGAACGTAGAGAAGGGGCTTGAGACGAGTGTGTGGGCGTGAGGGGTCTTGGAAAACTGTGGTTACGCACCAGACAGCAAATCTCAGTGCTGTGATCGCAAAGCCTTGCTGTCCTGGCTAACAGGGATCTTCAGGAGCCAGGAGGAGACGAGAGGTGAACACCGAGGTCCATCTGGCTACAGGCAGCAGGGGCACATGGACCTCACAGCACAGCCAAGGCCCTGATGGCAGGAGGAGGAGCCCAATGCTTTCGGTTTGGACCCAGCAGCGCTCAGTGCCTAGCTGCTCGTGCCTCTGCCGGCTGTTTGCTGCTCTTTGAGGGTTGAGCAGAGAGGAGCTCCTGGGGCTGGTCCTGCAGCGACCTCCCTGGGCAGCTGCCTTTGCCTTGCCTCAGTGGCTCTGTAGACCTGCTGCTCTCTGAGGGCCTCCAGATTGCTCCTGGGAAGGCCCAAGGCTGGAACCTGATGGACCTGAGAAGGCACCATCCCGTCAAGAGTGGACGCAGGTCCTTCTGGCTGAATGGTGGCCACAGGGGTTTGCTGTCCTTGAGCTGAGGGAGCTACCACAGGTTTTGCCTTCTCCTCCGTGCAGGGCTGAGCTGCTGCTGGCACCAGCTCTCTGTGGGGCTGCTCCTGTGGAGGGGTCATGGTGGCCTGGGGACAGCAGGGAGCTGCAGAGCTTGAAACAGTGGAAAGGCAGAAGGAGGTCTGCCCTGGCACCTTGGGACAGGGACAGCCACAGACCAAAACAACAGGGAAGGAGGTTTGGTGAGATGCTGGAGAATACCTCTCGGATGTGACGAGGATAAAGCCCTGGTGCAGGGAGAGGAGTTTCCACCGTAGGAGACTATTAAAGGCTTGTTGAGCCAGTCTGGATGGAGCTGCTCCCCATGTTGAGCCGAGTGGGATGAAATGACCTCTTGAAGCATCGCCTCCCCGCCACAGTGGAGGGCTGCCGCCACCTCCTGGGGCGCAGGGGCGGCGTGAGGGCCTGAAGGAGGGCTGTCGGGAGCCAGCTCACGGGGGGCTGTGGGGACCAGGGCTCCTGCGTCAGCCGCCTCTGGAGCCTCACCTCTGTGAGTCAGCGTTTCACTGCCGATGATTCACGGCGGCGCTGCAAGACAGCCACGGGCTGGTGCAGGGCTGAAATTAATTGTCTGGAAGGAGGGCAGCGCGAGAGGAGGGAGAGAAGATGTTTTCCCTCATCTTATCAGCGTTTCCCAAGCCTGGCTGCTAGGTATGCCAGCTCTGAGCTGGAGAGGGATGTGCTCTGCCTGCAAAGGGACCTCCACCTTTTGGTCCCCTCCCTGGCAGTGCCCAGGGCGCAGGGTTTGGTGCCCTGGCACCTTGATGAGCTGGTGGCTGCATCCAGCCATCGTTTTTCCAACCCGAGAGCACAGTCGCCTGCTTGGCTGGACCTCCTGGTGTGCTGCTTCCCCCCGGGACCTGGCGGGGAGGTGGCGATGCCCTGCCTTCTCCCTGTGCGTGCATGGGCAGGCACCTCTGGTCCCCGCAACCCTCACTGCGCGGCTCCTTGCCAAGCAGGCGTTTCTCTGAATTTCTCTAATTCAGATTAAAAGTGAGGAGGTCACCTCCCTTTTCCCGGGGTGAGGCTGGTGACTCCCAGCACATATGGCACAACTGTAAATCCATTGACCTATTCTGAACCAACTTGAGGACAAGGGGCAAGTCCTCAAGTTATGCTTCGAGAATATTATTTGGGCATCTTTCCACATCTTTTCTGGGCTCAGATACCCTCAACCCGAGACATAAATTGTCGGACCTGCCCACAGGTGTAATCATCTTGGGAGGCTTGGCCCTGACTTCCATGCTGTAGCTCACAGCTGGGTTGGGGACATCCTCAGCGCATGCGTGCCCAGGTCGGTGCTTTCCAGCCTCTGATTTCCTTTTCCTGAAGGATTTTTGCGACCAGATGCCCTGCAGCAAGCCGAAGCCTGATGGCAGTGGTTTTTTTGGTTGCATTTTGCAAGTCATTGAGAGGTTTTCCGTTTGTGCGCAGTTTGGGTGTCCGTAGTGTCCGGACAGTCGGATGCCAAAGGACGGATTCTCCCCACCTGTGCGGGGAGACAAATGCTGTTGCTTGCAAATATGTTTTGGGGTGAGACTAGTGAAGTATTTTCTTAGCAAAATGGAGTGGAGCCCGGTAAGAAAGGTTGTTCAAGGCCATGAATCTCTTGCCATCCATCTCCACCGAGGTAACCACGTGAAGGTTGTTTTCTGCTGTCGATGGGGAAGTGTCTGGCTGCCCGCACCGTGGTGCTTCCCAGCACATGTAACCCAGGCTCCTGGTTGCTATTTCTGGCTCCTGCTCAGCCCTGTGACTTCCTTAAGCTCCTTTGACACCTTGTTGGTCCTTCCATGTATCTGTGAAGTGCTTCAGAGCGTGGAAATTTCCAAGTTCCCCGTTTTCCCCGCAGCAGCTGGAATCCAGCTATGCCGCACGTATATTTTAGGACTCGGGCGTAGGAGTGGGCACTGCAGTGCTGGTCGCTGCGGGCACGGCTGGGGACCGGCGTCACGGTGGCTTTGGGACTCGGACCTTCTGAAGTGATGGCGCACGGCGCATTTGACTGCATAGTGATGACGCTGCATTAATGTATATAATACATACATTATACATACATCCTGAATATAAAAGAGGCAGGGAATGCAGCCGGGGCAGAGCTCATTGCTGCTGAAAGACAAACAGCGGACAGATAAGGAGTATTAAGCAGGAGGGAATGGGAGTAAATCCCTTCCCGAGAACTGGTTGTCTGGTGTGCGGGTGCTTCTCGCGTTGTGCTGCAGCAAAGCCAGGGCAGGGCTGGGGGGAGACAGCACCCCAGCTCCTGGGAGTGCGACCTGGCGGGGACCTGATGGGAGAGGAGACAGGGTCCGGGAGCACGTGGGGCTGGTGAAGGCAGCCGTGGGGCAGCCCCACTCCTGTTCCTCCAGCCTTGGTGACATGATCTGTCCCCTCCCTGCCTCCTCTGTCGTGTGTGGGGAGGGTGGGGGGCCCCTCTCCTCCTTGCCCTCGAGGCTTACCCTGCACATCCGAGCCCTGCCCTGGTGAAGTGGGGGGCTCCCTGCAATGGGTGCCTGACAGAGCCCCGGATCCGGCCAGCACATCTCCTAGAGAGCTTTGCATCTGGTCTGGGGGTGCCCGGGGGGGTCCTTGGGGACCCCAGGCACTGGGGCGCCACCCCAGACAAACCAGAAAACGGGAGTACGCCTGGCTGGTGTGGGAGGCTTCTGGAGGGTGCCCGACGAGGGGGACACAGGGGCACGATATGTCTTGCGCTCTGGGGTGGCGGGAGGTGGCAGGACCCTGGTGTGGGCAGCACGAGTGGGGGTTCTGGGCTGGGTTGGGGTGCACCCCGCAGCGCAGTGCAGTCCTGGGTCAGGACCGAGGTACCTTCTCCTGGGCACCACTTGAGCAACCAGCTCTAGTGGGAGGTGTCCCTGCCCATGGCAGGGGGTTTGGAACGAGGTGGTCATAAAGGTCCTTTCCAACCCAAACCACTCTATGATTTTATGAGGTTTTTTTTCTCTGCAGTAGCCCCTGATCTGCCCTCATGGCCTGAGTCCCTGCAGTGGCCCATGGTGTCCTCTCTGTGGAAGGTCAGAGCTGATGACAGAAGCCCGTGTGCTGCCCCCACCCCACGGCGGATCTGAGCCGACTTGCTTTTTCTTCTCCCCACCCTCTGTCATCCCTCTTCCGTCCCTTCTGGCTTTTAAAACATTTATCTCTTATCTTTGATAATTGCCTGCAAGGCTTGAACATCTCCAAGGCCTCAGAGCCTTGGAAAAAGCTAAAAAGCTCATTTCTCCTCTGCCTGGGCACCCACAGAGGGTGCGTGTCCTTCTCTGCGGCAGCCTGGGAAGCTGCTGCAGCCTGGGCACTGCGGGGGTGGGGGGG
>VYZM01013901.1:25362-42664 GCA_013398915.1 Dromas ardeola | reverse complement strand
TCGGTGCCCCCGACCCCGCTTGTTAGCAGGAGATTGAACGCTGAGATGCGTTGGTGGGGGGGGGCATGCTGTGCGTGCTCTTGTTATTTAGTCTTAATTGGCGACGCTCTGGGGTTTCTTAGGGTCCTGATCCTGCTTCAGTCTGTTGTCACCGGTGGGGACGTGGTTCATGGCTGCGCAGCCACCAGGGTGCCGTGGGTCCCCTCTGCCGGCTGGGAGAGAGTTGGGTGGGGAGAAACCAGAGCGAAGCCTGTGCTGGTGTCTTCAGGTATTCAGAAAGCACGAGCCAGGCACCCCGAAAGCACGTGAATTGGGTTAAAACCCACAAATATTCTTATAACAGCCCTTCCAGCGCTTGCTTCAGCCTGTGCGAACCTCCAAGGGAGGTGGGCAGCTCTTTTGTTGCTAATGCGAGGACAGAGCTGAACAGGCGGTGACAGGGACAAGTGGTTCAAGTGGGGTGTCTCAGGAAAAGACCGTTTTGGGCATGGCCAGGCCACAGCCCCTGGCCCCCCCAATCCTCCCTCCTGCTCGGGCTGTGGGGGGCAGCAGGGGCGGGCGCGGTGTCCCCACACGGGGTGACCAGCCACAGGGTGCCTGCGGGTGCCCCTGATGGCTGGAGGTTACAAGTAATGATTAGCTCTTGGATTTAAAGCCCCCTGAGGATTTATGTTGTGTTTTCTCCTATGCCTGCCCCTCTCGGAGGGTGGCAGCTGGATGCAGGGGGATGGTCGCAGGATGAGGCCCATCCCAAACACCTACATCCCCCCTCGGGTGGGAGGCAGGCAGAGAGCGTTGCCGAGGTGGCTGCATGACCAAGCCTTTCGTGCCTTAGTTTCCCCTGCCAGGAGCCGGGCAAGCTCCCAGCTGTGGAGGATGCTTGACCCACTTCCCTGCCTGAGCCTCCTGGTGTGATGGGCATGGCGTCATGTTCCCCTGCTCCCAGTGTGCGGGCTCAGGGCAGGAGAGGACAGAACCTGTGGTGGGGCAGCCCTGGGGGACACAGCACAGGGAGGAAGGTGCTTGCAGCCCCGCCACGAAGCAAAGGGCTGGTGCTGCAGAAGCGCTTGGCGAGTCCTGATCCCTGCAGTCCCTTGGCCCCACAGACCCCTTCGCGAGCAGGGAAAGCCATTGTGGCCACCCCGGCTGCACCCCAGCACTCCCCTCCATCCCTGCGGGCAGGCACAGCAAAGGTGGTCCTCTGTGAGCCTTCCTTACATGAGGTACTTCTTATTTTTCTAAATGCAAGTTTGGGTGAATGTTTTTTTCCAGCATTTCCAGGGTGGGTGAATGTTTTTTTCCAGCATTTCCAGGGCAGGGACTGGCTTTGCCAGCCCTGGTCTGTCCCTTCCTCCCCCCAGGTTTAATTTCTACCAAATTAATCAGAAACATTTTGATGCTCGAAGTCATCAGAGGCTATCTCTGGGACTAAAAGAAACCTTGAATCAGCTTGTGGATAGAGCTGCTCCATGCAGGAAGACCTCCCTGTCTTCCTCTGGGTTTGCAAATGCCTCCAAGATGTGGCTGGGCAAGTCAGCTTTGCTAGGCTGGTGGGGGGAGGATGAGACCAGTGCCCCTCTGCCCCCACAGCGTTCTCCATTGGGATCTAAGGACTGTGATGCTGAAATGAAAACCTAAGCCCAGCTTTGCCCTGACCCCTTCTAAGACTTGGGCTGTGTCCCACCGTGGTCGAGGGAGCTGTCTGAGCTTCAGTGCCTGAATCACCAAATCGCACTTCGGGTGGCAGTGGGGAATGCAAACAGTCACCTCCTGTGCTGGGTGGGATTGCCAGGACATGAGGGAACCGTGCCATGGGGTCAGCAGGAGTGGTGGGGGCAAGGAGGGACCTGCTAGCAACCACCGCCTTTTCAGGAGCTTGGCTGAGTGCATGCTTGGGGGGACACTTCTGGGGTGAGCGGGTCCCCAAGCTGCTCCCTCCCCTGGGAGGGATCTTGATGTGTTTTTTTGGTGGGTGAGGAGGTGCAGGATCAGGCCCAGCCCATGAGTCACATCTCCGTGGGATGACCCAGGCGTGGGTTGCTCAGTGGCACCGTGTCAGTTAGGGGTGCTCTCGTCTGGGGTGGTACCGCAGCTGAGGTCTTTCTGCTGGCCTGAACCCTGTGCTGAAGCACATGGAGGTCTCTTGGGCGCTGCTGGGACCCTGCCATCCCCTCCCTTTTAAGGGGAAGAATGTGCCACGCGAGTTGGCCTGTGCCACCCTGTGGAGCTTGTCCATGGGACAACTTCCCCCTGCTCCCAGCAGCGTGTGCCGTCCTTGGCCGCTGCCAGGGCTTCCTGCCGAGAAGACAGAGCCAGGCTCTTCTCAGCCTAGGGACAGGACCAGAGGCCATGGGCACATACTGACACATAGGAGGGTCCCTCTGAACATCAGGAAACACTTTTCCACTGTCAGGGTGACCAAGCACTGGCACAGGGTGCCCAGGGAGGTGGTGGAGACTCCATCCATGGAGATACTCAAAAGGCACCTGGACACAGTGCTGGGCAGCTGGCTCTGGGTGGCCCTGATGGAGCAAAGGGCTGGACAAGGTGAACTGTGGAGGTGCCTCCAACCTCAACCAGCTGTGATTCAGTCCTCAAGCACAGTGTGGTGCCCTCTAGTGTGGGCAGCGTGAAGGGGTTCAGCAGAGCGCAGTGGGGTCCTCGATGGGGTG
The DNA here is from genome assembly GCA_013398915.1 of Dromas ardeola. Lineage (NCBI taxonomy): Eukaryota > Metazoa > Chordata > Aves > Charadriiformes > Dromadidae > Dromas > Dromas ardeola. Next base: position 39,992 of record VYZM01013901.1, on the reverse strand, counting down.
CAGTGCAGACACTGATGCCACGGGGACCAAGGCGCCAGCAGGACCCCCTTTGAAACCCATTGCTGTTCAATTGCTTGTGCATCCTGTGGGTCTCACCAGTGGCAGATTTTGGAGCCAGGGAGAAGACCATTTCCAGAGGCACCTCCATCCCTGCTAGGGTGTAATCAGCACAGAAGGTCCCTTCTAGCCTGGCACCCTGGGGCCCGAGCGCCTCCGGCCGGGTGCATCACTGCTTCTTGCCAGGCATGGAGGGAAGATCCTTTCTGCTCTTGTTTCCCCTAGGCTGCCTTCTGGAGCCGGCACAGGGATGTTTCATGGGGTTTAGCGCTGATCAGAGAAGGGGGACGTCCCATGGTCATCGCCTGCTGCCCCAGGCTGGCTCGCTCGCTCCCCGGGGCGAGCAAGCGTGGGACAGTGACAGCTCCTGCTGCCTCCCTCCTGCTTTGGGCAGTGCTCCCCGGGGCCGGGGAGTTTGGGTGAGCCAGGGGGTTGCGCGTGACATAATAAATTAGGTCTTTCCTATCACGTGTCAGGTCCAATCTGAGGCATGGCTCGGGTCTCGGGGTCTTTGTCTGCCGCCATCTCTCCCTTTCCCCTCCTTTTCCTGTCTGTGTTTCGTCTCCTCTCATGCCTCTGGGCTGACGTTTCCCCCGGCTTTCTGTGTCTCCTCCTCCTTGTTCCTGTGGCGGCTCTGCTCAAGGAGGTTGTGCAGTTGTGGGCGCTCGGAGATGGGTGACGCCGGCCATGGCTACCGTGGGAGGGGTGCAGAGCAGCCGAGAGCTGGTGGCCCCTAATCCCACACCCCCACGACTGCAGTCCCTGGCTACACTCATGGGCATTGCACTGCCCGGGCTGGGGTGTCGGGTGAGGGTGCGCACGGACTGGGCGAGGATTTCGGAAGAGGGGGGCTTGCTGGAAAGTGTGGGATGACTGGTCCTCCCTTGCCGCGGGCTTCTGCGTTTTGCTCAAGCGAGACCCCCCCCAGGCTGTCCCGCTCCCACGGCTCAGGAGTCCCTGTGCGGGGAATTCCCACGCCGTGCGCCAGCCTGGCCGAGCGGTGCCTGGCTCCCTTGGGGGCTCGTGGCGCAGGGATGTCAGGGTGCAACCAGGTCCCTGCCCTGCCAGTTCCCCCAGGGCTGATGTTCATGGGTGGGGGGATGGCCCATGAGCATCCCAACCCATGGGTACCATCTGGGGGACTCATACCGATGGGCAGCTGGGGCTGAGCGGGGCTTTGTCCCTCTGCATCCAGCATGGTCAGGCTCTGTGTGGCTGGACCATGCAGGTGGGTGCCTGCACCCTGACGGCAGAAGCCTGCCAGCGAGTCGCCTTGGGGCTCCTGGTGGCTTGGCACACTCTGGAGTTTTCATCATTATGTGTCCAAACTGGTGGGGGCTACCTGAGCACTGCTCCTCCCGGCAGCCTGCCCAGCCGCAGCCAGCCCTGCCTGCCTGGGAATGGGGTGCTGGGTACCCACTGATGTCCTGCAGCTGCTCTGGGGCTTCCCACCGCTCACCGAAGGCAGGATCCGTCCCTCCGCTGGTGGTGTGGGTGCTCTGCTTTACAGGCACTTCAGGCTGTTGCCTTACAGGGGTAAGAGGCACCGCTGGTGCCCCAGCCCCAGTGTTTGCTCCTTGGTATTGTCCCTTGCGGGGGACAAGGAGCCACGTGCCCTGTAGACAGGGATGTGCTGGGTGTCACGCTCCGCACTTCACTGTGGACAGAGGCCATGAAAGAGCTTCTGTTCACCTCTCGCTGCTGGTACGTCTCCAAGCTGACTAGTGCAAGTGGGGTGCTTGGGTGCGTGTTTTGGAGGCAGAGCAGTATTTGCTGCCCTAGGACCCATGGAAGAGATGGGGGCGGGCAGGGGGTGATGCAGGAAAGTGCCAGATTGACTCGGGATGAAGGTGTAGAGTGGGTCCAGCTTCTTGCTGAGCAGCCGGCTCAGGAGCTGAGTTCTTCCCTGCCGGTGCATGCATGGGGAAGGATCCTGGCAGACTGGCCGCCTGCGCCGGCTCTCTGGTGCCTGGCCTGGGATGAGTCAGGTGTTTGCAGGCAAGGGGGGGGCGGATGGGGCTGGCACCAGCACCCACATGGGACCCTCCCACCACGCCAAGAAGCTGCGGTGAGGGCACAGAGCTGCTGGCGAGGGGGGGAGCCCAGCGGTGGGATGGGAAGGCAGCCCAGTTCCCAGATCGGCTGCGGCTGCGGTACACATCAATCACTGCGCGGGGGTGTTGGGGTTGGGGAAGAGACGGCGCTGCAGAAAGCGCTGCCTCGGACGCAGCGGCAGCCTGGCAGCGACGAGCTGTGCTGGAGGCATGGGGACCTGGCACCAAGGTAGGGCTGGCCCTGCCGCGGAGGAGACAACTACACGGGATGCTCTGCGGTGCTGCTGGCTGCCTGTGGGATGCTCTGGGCTTTAGCCGGCAGCGGGTGCCTGGAGCAGGGAGCACCAGCCTGGGTGAGATGTGGGTCCTGGAGCCTAAGGGNNNGGGTGGGATGGACAGACAGGGCACTTTTACAGCTGGGGAATGGTTTGGGGCAGCGCAGATCTCTGCCCCTGCCAGCGCCGCGTGAGGAGGAGTGGTGTGCTGTCTCCAGGAGCTGGGGACACCCTGTGTTTCTGATCCGCCCCCCCCACCCTGCCTTCACCATAGACAGGGCAGCTCGTATGATGTTTTGGCCTTGCTGCAGAGCAGCACAGGGGAGCTCTCCGCGCTGCCCGCTGCACTGCGGAGTGGTTTGGGGATTTGCGTGTCCCCCAGTGCCAGAGAGTTGGTGACAGGGGGGACTCAGGGGTGCTGCGTGCTGCCGGGGCTTCGGGGACCACTTTCCTTGTACGCTTTTTATGTGTCCCTGGAGGATACCCAGGACTCCCAGCTGCGGCTGCTCTCATGGTTCCAGGATGGCTGCAAGGCACTGCCTGTGCTGTCCTGCCTGTCCCCGGCCAGCTCAGCCCCCGTGGCAGGGGTGCTGGGTGCCGCAGCCCTGGGGAGCTCCTCTGTTGTTCTTGGGGGCTGGCAAGTACCTGGACCCCCTGCCTGGTGTCTCGCAGCGGTTGCCACCGCTGCAGGTTGCTCCCTGTGCCCAGCTTGCTCCCCATCTCCAGCCATCTCTGTGGCAGCCGTCTGTCCCACAGCATGGTGGTGGGTTTGGCTGCCAGGATCAGCCCCGCGGGACCCTTGGCAGCTGCTGAACGCAGTGGCAAGGGAGGAGGGTACTTGGTTGTCACCCAGCTCTGTGCACCCCGGTTGCACTGGAGCCCAGGGAGATGTGTTTGGTCACTCAGCACGGGGCTTTGCACAGAGCTTTGTGCCTGTTCGTGTCCGTGATGCTTCAGAAGTGAAGCATCATGGACAGGCAGCGTCCTCAGCAGGGAGCGAGGGGGGGGAAACAGAGCGCAGGAGCAAAGGGGGATGCTCGGCCTCGAAAACCAGCCCAGCAGCAGGGAGTGAATGGGCAGGGGGAAGGGGAAAGCAGGCTCGGGCAAAACTCAGTTTGGAGGCGGCAGGGAGGGAAGGAAAGGGTCTGGGAGGGGAGCACTGCGGAAGCTGGAGCTGGGATGTGCTGGGGAAGTGCGGGGGTAGAGCGTCTGGGAAAGCCGTGAATCCACACTCCAGCTTGGAGGGGGAAGAGGAAAACACCAAGGGAAGGAGGAGCAGGCAGGGAGATGATGGGAGGAGATTATAAGCATGACAAGCAGGTCTCCCTCTGATCCTGCTGAGGCTTTCTTTGCAGTCACCGTTCCCATGTGCCTGTTTTGATAGCCTGGAGCTCCGACCGGCTCCAGCCATTTCACTTGATCTTTTCCCTGAGGAGAATATTCCTCCAGCCCATTTTGGGTCCAGCTGCAGCAGAAGCGAGCCAGCCCTTGCTGAAAACCGGGGTTGTGCTTGGCACGTGGCAGCGGGGTCTGTGGGTGCGGAGGAGCCCTTCAGCCAGCGCCCTGCACGGAGAAGGGGGCTGGAGATGGTGCCCGCTGCCCAGGCAGCTGCCAGCCTCGGCACGGAGCTGCTCTGGGCCTGGCTTCACTCCCGAGGGGACACGCGTGAGCAAGGCTGGGTGCCGGGAAGAGCTGGGACAGTCCCCGTAGGCTGCCTGCGCTGCAGGATTGGGTCCTGCTCCTGCTGTGGGTAATAACTAGAAACAAATTAAATGATTTGGGACAGCATTTCCGCTGGCCTTGATCAAGTTCGCTGCAGTTGTGGTCTAAACCTGTTGTAAAAGTTTTGTGATAGCAAATATGTCCGTTAAATTGTCCCTTTGCCAGCATGCTGGGACCCACATCCTGTCTCAACCCATGGCCCCCCACATCGGGGTCTCCTAGGGCAGCAGGAGCTGAGTTTTGCATCTGGAAAACGCTGGGTGATGGCAAGCGCTCCGCACCACCGCCTTCTCGCTGCCTGAAAGTGGGCTTTCTGCCTTTAAATCAGGGGTAGTTCCTGCGTAAGGCACAGAGATGCTTCCATAATCAACATCTTTTGAAGCTCTTGGGTGCTGTAGGGAAGTTCATGGGAAGAAAATCTAGCTCCCGGGGGGCAGAAGGGGCTGGGACAAGTTGTACCGTCTGCCTCTCTGTGAGTGCTGCTCCGGTCCCTACGGAGTCCTGCAGGTGCCCCCAGGGTGCTGAGGGAAGGGTTGGGGTGCTGGTGGCCGTGCCAGCCTTGGTTGCCTTCTCCCACGGCTGGGCCTGCAGCAGCCCTGGGTGCAGGTGGCCAGGCTGTGGTGGAGGGTGGCAGCGTCCCACTGCTGGCCCAAGCCCTGGGGCTGATTGCCACTGGGTGGAGGCTGCCCCTGGGTGCCCAGCCAGTCCTGAGCCCCCCGGCCCCGCTGCCACAGGAGAAGCTGCATCGGGGTGAGTGGCAGTGCTACGCGTGTCCCCCACCTCTCTGCCTGGCTTCACCACGGGCAGAGAAGCCCAGGCAGCAGCACTGCCCACGTGGATGGGCTGAGAGAGTTGGGGGTGTTCAGCCTGGAGAAGAGAAGGCTCCGGGGAGACCTTAGAGACCCTTCCAGTCCCTACAGGGGCTCCAGGAGAGATGGGGAGGGACTCTGGATCAGGGAGGGGAGCCATAGGATGAGGGGGAACGGTTTTAAACTGAAAGAGGGAGATTTGGATTAGATAGAAGGAAGAAATTCTTTCTTGTGAGGGTGGTGAGCCCCTAGCCCAGGTTACCCAGAGAAGTGGTGGCTGCCCCATCCTTGGAGGTGTTCAAGGCCAGGCTGGACGGGGCTTTGAGCAACCTGGTCTAGTGGGAGGTGTCCCTGCCCAGGGCAGGGGGGTGGGACTGGATGGTCTTTAAGGTCCCTTCCAACTCTGATTCTATGGTTCTATGACATGGCACCAACACCCCACTGTCTCCTGAATGTGGCTGTTGTGGCTGTGCCCGGGAGCGTGGTGGTGCCAAGCGTGGCCCTCCCTCGCCTGCACTGCCTGTGCCGGGGTTGTGCGCGTCTGCAGGGCTCGGCTGCAGCCGTCCTGTGTCTAGGTGTTGCTGGCTTCCCTGCCAGCCCCGTGTCCCTCGGGACATCTCCCGGACCCTTTTACCCTGGCAGCGAGTTCGCCCTGGGGGCTTGCCAGACCCCTTTGCTGGGGCATCACCACCCCAGCGCTCCCGTGTCGTGCTCTCACCTCCTTCAGGGTCCCTGGATCAGGCTCCTTGTCCATCATCACAAGGTTTGAACTGGAGCTTAATATGCAAAAGTAGGGCTGTCTGAGAGAGATGGGATGAATTCCCAGCCTGCCACCCTTAAAGAGCCCTCGTCATTTCCTCAGGGATCGGTGCTTCACCGTGCAGGGGAAAAAGTAGTTTGGAAGAAAATTTAGAAACCTTGAGTGAGAAACTCGACGTGGTTTTGGCCCAAAGTGATGGTTGTCATTTTTAGAGATTTCACATCAATTAAAAAATTCAAACGCTGAGATCCAAATGAAAGCGCTTGAGAATGATCCGCGCAGGGATTGGAGCTGGGAGCATGCAACTGCTTGAATTTGCAGTGGAAAAACGGCAGCCCTGTTTCCTCTGCAGAAAAAAGAAACAACTGGTGACCTTTGAAATCTTCTCATGCCCTCAGCTGAGACCTGGGGTCTGTTAGGAGAAGCCGAGCTGATGTTTCTCAGGGGCCAGTGGCAGGTTGTCCTGCCAGTTCTGGCCAGGAGAGTGTGGCCCTGGGGCAAGGGGGTGAAATCCTGGCTCTTTTAGTGTCACCCAGGTCCCCCTGCGGTGACAGCACAGCGCTTGCACAGCCAGCATGGCCAGCAGCAGTGTCCCTGCCCACCGCGCTGCGGGAGAGGGCTGCTCCCAGGCAGGCTGGCTCGCTCGTCTCCTCTGTTCGTCCCTTGTCCCTTCCCTTGCCTCCTGTCTGTCCCCTCCCACCCGCGGGAGCCAGTTTTAGCAGTTTTTCTGGGTAAGGTTTCACATCTCCCCATTGCGCTGAGGACACCTGAAAGGCAGAGGTAGGACACGAGCTGCGGTGTAACGTGTTTTCTGTGTAAAAGAAAGCAAGTTTGCGGGTGACACCAAGTTGGGTTGGTGCGGTGACAGGCCAGAGGGACAGGAAGCCATCCAGAGGGACCTTGGCAGGCTGGAGAAGTGGGACCGTGTGAACCTCATGAAGTTCAACAAGGGCAAGTGCAGGGTCCTGCACCTGGGTTGGGGCAAGCACAGACTGGGGGAGAAGGACCACCTGAGTGGCGGGTGGGTGACGGTCACGAGGGGTGCTGGATGACCGATGTGTGCATCGACTGTCCCAGGAGCCCTTGCCAGCCCCGCACTGTATTTACATAAAGGCTGCAAAAACACGTTACTGAGCACCCCAGCCCGGAAAGTGCCTTCCCCTCCCCTGTTCCTGGCCCTGGCTTTGTTTTTGTGTCTCGCATGGGACGGGCAGCTGGAGCTGGAGGCAGGTTTTGTCTCGCCGTCGCGTGGGGTCCGGCCACACCGGCCGTGGGAACCCAGCGTGCTGCTGCTGCTGGGAAGTCCATAGGGGAAAAAACCAGCCATCCCGGATGCAATATGTGGAGTTGTCCGTGTTTGCAATTTCCTGTGTCAGTACAGCCTTTAATCTGACTCACAGCCTGGTTTTTTCCTCCCAGAATAAACCCTTCCACTCATAAAAAATACTAGTGAAGGTACCGAAGGGCCCAGGGCTGGGGGGAGCAGGGAGTTATGGCCAGCCCTGCTCCACGCTGTGAGTGCAGGGATGGGGCGTAAGCCCTGTGCCCCGACCGTGGTGGGTCCCTGCCACCAGTGTCCCTCTCCACACGGCTGGCTCTTCTCCTCCGCCTCAGCTGGGTATGAAATGCGGACCTCCTGTGCTGCTGCCCTTTGCAAAAGCCACCTCCTGGCAGCGGATCCGTGCGTGCAGGCAGCGGGAGGAGATGGGCAGGTCCCACGCCTGCCTTTGCAGACAGGGCATCCCGGGCTGCTGGCTGCCCGTCCGGCATCCGCCATCCCCGTGCACCCGGGTGACACCTCCTGTCTCTCCTTGTGGGTGGCGGTGGCAGAGCAGGGTGACCAGCGGCCATGACGACGGAGACGGGCCCTGGTTCGGAGGTGAAGAACGCGCAGGAGGAGGCTCCGCAGCAGCAGCTGGAGGCGGCCGCAGCCACCAACCCCGCCGGCCGGGACACTGAGGCCAATGAGAAGCCCGGCGCACAGTCCGATGCCCGAAATACGGAGCCGGTGAGTGGGTGACAACTGGGTGCCATGAGATGCGTCAGAGAGGAAGGCGCAGCAGAGGAAGGGGACATGCCACCTCTCTCTGCTGCCCATCACCGTGTCCTTGCTGCAGTGCTGGGGCTGCAGGGAGCCCGGTGAGGTGGGCATGTCCCCTGTGCTGTCGGCCCTGGGGGCACATCCCGGAGGGGACCCCCTACAAGCAGGGCAGTGGATGGGCTCTGCCCGCTGCCTCCCAGCTGCCTGTGCAGATCCTTGCAGGCAGGACAGGCAGAGGAGCAGTATGGCAGCCCTGAGTGCTGACTGTGCTGGAAATGGCACTGCCGGCCAGGGCGGGAGGACAAGGGGGTGGCCCCGTGTCCCAGGACTGAGCTGCCTCTGGCAGGGCTGGGAGCAGCGGCTGCACCCTGATGTCTGCACCCCGATGTCAGCCCTGGAGCCGCCAGGGAGCTGCGCTGCTGCCAGTGGGCACGGTGCTGCCCTTGCCATGCCTGTGGCACCAGGCAGTTGGGCAGGGAGGTGTTGGGTGCTCAACTCATGGATATCTGTTTTCCAGGGACCCAGGTTGTGCCGGTGGCATGGGGTGGGGGAACTGGGCTTGACTGTGGACTCTGAAGAGGCCACCAGCCTCCCCCCCCATCAGCTGCCCTCTTCCGCCTGCTTGTTGGAGGGCTTGCCCCATCTGTCTGTCCATCCGTCCGGGCAGTGGCATTGGGTAACCCTGTCCGTCTCCCCACTCCAGGGCACAGACATGGAGGAGAAGGACTACAGCGAGACAGACGGGCTTTCTGACAAAACGACCCCCAGCAAGACCCAGAAGTCACCCCAGAAAACCACTAAGAAAGTGAAGAGTGCCCTCTGCAGAGTGACCCTGCTCGATGGCTCCGAGTACGAGTGCGAGGTGGAGGTGAGTCCCAGCATCAGGGGGCTGCGCTGGCACCAAGGAGGGGGCATGTCTCAGCCCCGGGGCATGTCTCAGCCCCGGGACCCTGCCCAGCCCACCCAGTCCCTGATGTCAGGGTTCTTCTAAGGACAGCTTTGTAGTACCTCTCTCCTATGGAAAACAATCCACAGAAATGTTTTTAAGTTGAAATTTCAAAATAAGGAAAAAAATCTGGAAAGACAGACCCTAGCAGGAAATTTCAGCCCAGTGAATCCAAATTTGGCAGCCTGGTGAATCCAAATTTCTATTCACAATAGAAAAGAGTGTCTAAAAAGCAGACATTTAATAGATGGGGGATAGAGTGCTGCCTGACAATACATGCACGACGCATCCACGTGCCAGCCTGTCTGCCGACACCTCCAGAGCGCAGCGTGTTGGCTGTCCTGCGTGCTGAGGCGAAGGACGTGTGTGCACGTGTTGGCGCAAAGAGGCTGACACGCGTGGACCCTCATGGCTGCCCCAGGCGGGTTTGCGTCCAACCTCTGTGTGTTTATCTTCTCGTCCCTCCCCATAAAGCATGGGGAGCGCATTTCCCTGGTAGTGGCTGTCACCACAGGGAGGGACAGAGGGGGCTGGCGCCTGCCTCAGCGTTGGGAGATGCTGCAGGGCTGCTGCAGCCGCTGTCAGCACGGGGACCTCCCCTTCTAGGACAGGCTGGGGGGCCCCCAGGATTAAATCGGGAGTTGAGGCTGGGTTCTGTGGCAGGGTCCTGTGGCCCTGCCGCAGGGGCGAAGGCAGATGGAGGAGAAGTGCTTGCCGGGAGCGCCTGTTTCTATCCCCAGCACCCGCCGCTGTCTCCTGCCTGCCGCAGCGTCCCGGTGGGAGGGACATTTGTAAGGAAGGACTGGCAACTTTGCTAAAAAATGCAAAAAGCTGAGGTTGTTCAGGAGCAGAAATCCCAGAGCCTTTGCCAGGGAGCGCTTTGAGCTTGCTGCTGGCGAGTGGGCAGACAGGTTTTTGTTGGCAGCAGCTCGGAGCTGGCTGTGCAGAGCGGACCGGCATCTGTATGCAGGACCTGCCTCCCCCGGCTCGGGGCTGCGCAGGATCCATGACCGTCAGGAGGGTGGCTCCTGCTCGCTGTGGCTGCCTCGCGCAGGCAGCGGGGCCTTTGATCTCGGCTCTCCGGCAGCCCTGGCTGTGACTTTAGCGGTGAAATTTGTCACAAAGCCGTGGGAAGATGGGTTGTCAGGAAGATGAAAGCCCTCCTGAAGAAGAAAAGGAGCGGAGCCCCCCAAGGACCGCAGGGGGCTCATGGGGCACAGGAGTGGCTTGTGCGAGCCCCGGCGGGATCGTGCTTCCCCTGTCTCTCCCAATAGCATTGGCCAAGCCAAGCTGGCATGCAGGCAGAAACCGGGCTGCCAGGAGCTTTGTGAGCAGAGCGATGCCCCTCGCCGAGCCTGGATAAGGATGATCTCTCCTCTGTTGCGGTGCAGAGGATGGGGTTGACTTTTAGAGAGCTGCTGCTCTCTAAAAAAAGCCACCTGGGGCACAGGGGGAGAGGGTTTAGTGTAGAAAGGCTGGTGCTGCATTTCTTTCTTACTTGCAGGCCCCGTGGGAATAGTTGTGCCTTGCCCTTATGCTCAATTAAGGCTTAATTCAGTAAAAATCAAAAAGGGGGAGTCAAGCCGTTCAGTGTGACACCCCGGCACGTGCCATGGGTGAGCCCCTGCCTTCAAAACCCGGGTCAGCAGGAGGGAGGAGACCCAGGAAGGGTGACAGCAATGGCTGGGAAAGCTTTGCAGGGCAGCAGGAGCCCAGGGTTGCCGTCAGGGGCAGCAGGCCACCGGGGCTGTGCTGCTTGGTGCCCTGGACTGCCATCCCTGAGGCACATGGTGAAGGTGCTCCAGTAAATGGATGCCTTGGAGAGGGAAGATGGGAGCTGCCAGGCTGTAAACAGGGAGAAACACACATGGGAGGGGGTGTTCTTCCATCTCCATGAGTGAGCCTGGGCCTCGCTGCCACTGGTAACGAAGGGAATGTCAGGGGAACTCAAAGGACCAGATAACGAGGGTGCCCTCCATCCCTGCATGTGGCTTGGGCTCTTTGTGCCTCTCATTTGTCATGCCGTGCTTCAGGACCCAGCCGCCACCGCCACCAGTGGGGAGGCCTTTGGGAAGGAGCTTGTCCCACAGGCAGTGCCAGCCACCAGAAGCTCTGGGGCGCATTTGTCCCAGCTTACTGGTCTGGAGCAGAGGTGACTGGGCTGGCTGGACCCCTCTCCGGTTTGGCATCACTGTCTCCTGGTGTGATGGGGGATGAGCCGGGTGGGCCCCGGGTCCCCCTGGCCCATGGGACCTGCTGCCTGCACCGCACTGGCTGGGCTCGACCATGCCCTGTCTCTGCAGCCCCGGGACCGCCTTGATGTCCCCAGAGTTGTGCTTCCGAGTGAGAGGGCTGCCAGCACCTTTTGGTGGTCACCTGGAGGGCCAGGGCTGACCTGAGCATCCCCAGTGCTCCCTGCCCACCCCCAGTGGGTGCTGCCTGTGCCTGCCGGCTCTCCAGGGGAACAAGGGAACCGGCTCACCATCAGCCTCTCCATGTCTCCAACAGAAGCACGCCCGAGGCCAGGTCCTCTTTGACATGGTGTGTGAGCATCTCAACCTCCTGGAGAAGGACTACTTCGGCCTCACCTTCTGCGACTCGGACAGCCAGAAGGTGAGCATGGGGGGATCCCTGTGTGGCTCCCCCCTCCATGGTGGGGAACCCCCCCTGACCTGCTGTCTCCTCATTGCAGAACTGGCTGGACCCCTCCAAGGAGATCAAGAAGCAGATCCGCAGTAAGTCCCCGGGGAGGGTCCATCCTGCCCAGCCCTGGGGCATCCCACAGGGCTCCTGGATGGCTCAGCCATGGCTGTCCTGCAGCAGATCCCCTCCCCACCTGCCCTGGCAGGGACCTTCGGCAGCTGGCCTGGGGACAAGGACAATGTTGCTCGTTCAGCTACATGTTACCCACCTCTCCTCTTACTCATGGCAGGTGTTGGGGGGGCAAAGAACCCTGTCTATGCCACTGGAGAGCTGGCTGAGACCTGGTCCCTCTCTGGGCACCATCCCCACCTGCCCTGAGCAGGGAGGACAGGGAAGGGGGGAAGAGCGGGGCACTTGCTGGGACAGGTCCTGGGGTGACTTTGCCCATGATGTTGCCTTGCTGGGGTGGCAGAACAGCTCTTGCCAAAGTGTCACCTTCTGGGACATGTGAGGCTTTTGCTCTGACGTTGGTAGTGACGCTGAGCTGGTGGCTCCTGAAGTTGTGAGGCTTTTCTCTCCCCAGCTGTTTGGGGAGGATTAACCAAGTCGTGCTGGTGTCCCAGTGGCTCTTCTCCCGGCAGCTTCTGGAGCCACCTTGTCCCTGTCCTGTGCCCGGCTTGGGGGGACTTGTGGGACCCTTGGTGGATGCCCGAATGCTCCTGCACGCCTGTGTGCAGCCAGCATGGGTGCTGCCCTTACTGCTCTCTCCCTTCCCTAGGTGGGCCTTGGAACTTCGCCTTCACCGTGAAGTTTTACCCTCCAGACCCTGCCCAGCTCACAGAGGACATCACAAGGTGAGGACCAGCCCTCGTGGGCACAGCTGCCAGGGCAGCTCCCAGGGGATGGGCTGGGAGCGTGTGGAGGGGCAGGGCTCAGGCAGGATGAGGGGGAATGTCTGAGGTCTTGCTGCCTGTGACATGTCTAAATCATGCAGAGTAGGGCCAGGAAGGCGGCCGTGGGAGGTGGCAGTCCCCGCGGAGAGCAGTGCAAGGTGGGGTGCCTGCTGCCGCTTCCCGGGGAGCCCCAGCCTGCTCCGGAGGGCACACTCTCACCTTCTGCCCCCTCCTGCAGATACTACCTGTGCCTGCAGCTCCGTGCAGACATCATCACGGGGCGCCTGCCCTGCTCCTTTGTCACACATGCTCTGCTGGGCTCCTACGCCGTGCAGGCTGAGCTGGGCGACTATGATGCCGAGGAGCACGTGGGCAACTATGTCAGCGAGCTCCGCTTTGCCCCCAACCAGACGCGGGAGCTAGAGGAGCGCATCATGGAGTTGCACAAGACCTACCGGTGAGCCCCAGGAGAAGACGGGCTGGTGGTGAGGAAAGCACCAGACAGCTGGCCCAGGCCCGGTGGGGCACCTGGCCATGTGTGTCCCTTTCTGTCTCCCTGCAGGGGAATGACCCCCGGGGAAGCAGAGATCCATTTCCTGGAGAACGCCAAGAAGCTCTCCATGTACGGAGTGGATCTGCACCACGCCAAGGTACGGGGCTGTGGGGCTGTCAGAGCGATGGCCAGTGCCACCCCATCCTGTCTTGCTGCCTGGACACCCCTCCCTGCCCAGCCCCTTGCTCCCACGATGAAGGTTCAACAAGGACATGGTCCTGGGCAGCCGCTCTGGGTGGCCCTGCGTTGGACCAGAGGACCTCCAACCTCAACCTCAAGTCTGTGATTCAGTGACTTGTCAGCTGGTCCCTCATAGCAGAGCACCATGCAGGAGGGAGCGTGGTACTGCTGGCCAAACTGGTTCTTACTAGGCATCTGAGCAGTCCCCTCCTGTCCTTCTTACCTCCTCCAGGACTCCGAGGGCATCGACATCATGCTGGGCGTCTGCGCCAACGGCCTGCTCATCTACAGGGACCGGCTGAGGATCAACCGCTTCGCCTGGCCCAAGATCCTCAAAATTTCCTATAAAAGGAGCAACTTCTACATCAAGATCCGCCCGGGTGAGGTGGGTGCCATGCACCAGTGCGGCCCCGGGGCACGGCATGGTGCCTGCTGTGCTGGGCTGGGGCTGCCTGGTGGGGAGGTCCTCGCCTGGCTCCAGCCTCTGCCCCAAGGGTCCCAAGTTTATGACCGCATTGGCCAAGAGAGCACATCTCCTATGGTATATGGAGACTTTCAGTAAGTGCTTTCTTGTTCGTGCTCTCATTTTCTCACTGGCAAAGTGACTTCAGCAGGCTGAGGGCACCCAAGGGTCCTTTCCCCACCAGCCTTTCCCCTACCAGCTGTGACCCTACTGGCTGAGGGAGGTCTCCCAGGAAGGCGGGGTTGAGGGCCATTTTTGATGTGTCTTCCATGCTTCGCGAAAAAACATCAGGAAGGTTTTTCATTCATTTTCTGACTTCATTTTCACTCTTTTCGCTTTTATGTGTACTGATGGGAGAGTGCATTTCCACCCACGTTTTCCAGCAGGCAGGAGGGCGTGGACAGTGCATCTAAAAGGGAGAGTGAGGTCATCTCACCAAACAAGCTGTAAAAGGTTTTCGTTTCTTGAGGGAATTTATGTTGCACTGAAAAGCCATTTGCAGTTGAGGAAAGTGCTTAGGCCAAAAGTGTGGGGGCGTGATCCCACCACCCAGTGGGACTGGGCATGGACCTTTCCAGCACTGCTTTGAAGAAGACTTTTTTTTTGCATGGTCATGGCTCCTGCCAGGGGAACCTGAGGGCCTTGGCAAGGTCCCATCCCATCATGTCCTCTAGGGCAGGATCTGCCTGTAATGGTGTGTCTCTGTCTCCCCCAAGTACGAACAGTTTGAGAGCACCATTGGCTTCAAGCTGCCCAACCACCGCTCCGCCAAGCGTCTCTGGAAGGTCTGCATAGAGCATCACACCTTCTTCAGGTGAGGAGACCTTCTCCAGACCTCTCTTCTCGGAGGCAGACATACTTTTGCCTCTGCCACAGTGGGTAAATGTGGGGGGCAGTGCCGGGTGGCATGGCTGGGGCTCGCTGACAGCGCACCGCCTCTCTCATCCCTAGGCTGGTGTCCCCAGAGCCACCCCCAAAGGGCTTCCTGGTGATGGGCTCCAAGTTTCGCTACAGCGGGCGGACGCAGGCGCAGACACGGCAGGCCAGCGCCCTCATCGACCGCCCGGCTCCCTTCTTCGAGCGCTCCTCCAGCAAACGGTACACCATGTCTCGCAGCCTTGACGGAGGTATGCCCCAAATTGGGGAGGGGGAGGGAGATTGGTCGGCTGGCGGGAGCGAGGGGGATGCTGCTCGGCTCGGCTCTGAGAGCTGCTCGGCTCATTTGGCAGGGCTA
>VYZM01013901.1:3864-25273 GCA_013398915.1 Dromas ardeola | reverse complement strand
ATAGCTCAGACTGCGCATGAGCAGGGGGACGTGGCAGGGCTGGGGTTGGGCAGCTTGGGGACGGGGCTCCCCCCAGCTCCCTGTGCCCTGGGACCCCTGGGACCAGCTGTCCCTGCTGCAGGGCATTCGGGGCTCCTGGGCACCCAGGTCTGAGGGTGAGGGGTAGGGGCTGNCTGGGGTCAGGGTTGGGGGTGGCAGGGCTGGGGTGACCTGGGCTCCCCCCCCACGGGCAGAGTTCTCGCGTCCAGCCTCCGTCAGCGAGAACCACGATGCTGGGGCGGAGGGTGAGAAGCAGGATGAGGATGGTGAGTTTGGCAGCAGGAGACGGTCCGAGACGGAGGATGAGGAGGTGACCACCCCAACGAAAATCAAGGAGCTGAAGGTACAGAGGAGGCGGGCAGAGGAGGGTGGAGGTGGAGGGGTAGGCTGGCTCACGCCTGGAGAGGGCAGGCAGGGGACCGGGCACAGGCAGCAGGGCTGGGCTGCAGGCAGGAAGGGTCACCTCGGGGCACCTTGCAGCCCTTTCTCCCAGCTGTGCCCCAGGCTGGTGGGACCCTTGGGACACGGCTCTTGGCCTCACCGGTGGAAATGGGGCTGTCGCAGGGGCTCGGCTCAACTCTGATTCCCCAGCGCCCTCCTGAAGTCTCAAGGCTCATCCCCAGGCAGGGCTGGACCTGGGAGCAGCCCCGCTCTGGGACAGGGATGGGGATGGGGACAGGCCAGGCACACCGGTGCCCACTCGTGCCCACCACTACCCAGGCACAGCCCACCCACTCCCGTCCCAGGCATCTGGGCTGGCCCAGGGACACCCCAGCCCATTTCAGCCCCACGCTGTGAGGGGAGGGGGGGTTCCATCCTTCTGCGCCCTACCAGCCCATCAACCTAACTGTGATGTTTGTGACAAGTTCCCTCGACTGACCCTGCTGGTTACTTTTAACCCTCTCTTTGCTGCCAGCCGGAGCACGAAACAACCCCCAGGCACAAGCAGGAGGTATTCTCTCTCTGGAGTATCTTAGTCCTCATCGGTGCATCATATTGTCCATCCTTTCCAAAGCAACACTGTGTGTCACCCTATTTACTGGAATACAAGATGCACCAGGGTGGGGGGTTGGATGCTAGAGAAGCCCGAGGAGCAGACAGCTGGGAATGTGCCCCAGCGCGCACACGGCATCTTCTATCCCACTAAGTAAGGTGGTCCTAATCGTACGTGTGAGCAAGAGCCCTCCCAAGGCGCAACGGCCAGGCCCCTGCGCCGAGTCCTTGGCCCGTTGGGAAGACCTGGCTTCTGCTCGTGTTACTGACTCCGCCATGTCCTCGCCTCCTGTCTCCTCTCCGTCCAGCCCTGTGGCCCTAGCTCTCCTTCGGAGCCTGGTCCCATTGCTCCCGCTGCTGCCCCGACCCACGCTCTGCTTTTGCCTGACCCGAGCCCCTCCGTCACCCGCCCTGCCCGGCGGCTCGGCTCTCCCGCAGCCCCCACAGAGCCGGGCTCAGCTCCTCACAGCGCTGCCGCTGCCGTCCCACCCCGCCGGGGCAAACGAGACTCTGAGCTGCCTGCGGGGACACCAGCACCCAGCCCCTGTCGCAGAGAAGACGGAGGCTCTGCCCTCCCCTGCACAAACTCCTGTGTCCACGGTGGCCCCCCATCAGGAACGACTCATCCCAGCCTAAAATCCATGGCTGCTCCCCGGGGGTTTCCCCTCCACTCGCAGGAGGATGTAGATCCTCGCCAGAGCTGTTGACGGGGGCAAACGCAGCCGGCCGATGGGGTTTGCCGCGCTGGCACCACGCAGCCCTCACCGTCCTGCTGGGCACCGCAGGGCAGACCCCGCCAGGGCAGTGGGCACCGGTCCCGGTCCTCCCCTGCCCGCCTCATTGCTTACCCTGCTGCATGTGCATGTGCTGCTCCCCCGGCACACCCCCAGCCCAGAGGTGGGCAAACCGTGAAGCGCTTCTTCACGGCTCAGGCACACGGGTCCACGGGGGGATTTTTTTTATGAGCTGCACTGAGCCTTCAGGGTCTGGATCATTTGCTCGGGCTTTTCATGGGACTCTCTTGGGTCTCTGGGCTGTTGCTGAGGAGAAATACCGGGGAGGTATTTTAGGTGACTCCTTTCGAACCTCAAAAGAGGTTTGAGTTTAAAGCAGAAGCCAGGGTTCTTGATCTTGCTGGTTCTTGCTCTGAGCCAGTTTGCCCACCTCTGCGGCAGGATGAGGGGAGCCACCCTGGTGCCTGTACCGTCACAAAACGATGCTCTAACGCCTAAACCCCACCTTGCACTTGAGCGCTCTGAGCTGTCCTCTTGCCACAGCAAGCCAGATCCCACCGCACCCCATGCTGCTGATGGGCCAAGGCTGGTCCATGGTGGTCCAGACTTGGATCCGTGCTGGACATCTCTGACCATCTCTTGACCTCCTGCCCTTTGGCAGAAGCCCACTTTGAAAGAGCTCCATTGGAAATGCCGGTTCCCTGCCCTGCCGGGGCAGAGGCTCGGGCTCCCTTTGTGCCTGGCATGAGAGAGCAGCAGAGGAGGTGGCTGGTATTTCCAATAGGGCCCAATCCCTTGCTGATCCCAAGGGAGAGCCCACACTTTTCCTCCAGGTGGCTTAGCTTGTCCTCAGCAGGCCGTGCTGGACATGCCGAAGGAGCATGCCGTGCCCTTCATGGAGGGAAGCCCTGCCAGGCACGCTGGGCCACGTGCTGCTTTTTTGCTGCTCCCTGCAACAGTCTTAGTGAGAACTTCAGACCCGGGTGCTCTGACACGCTGTTCATTTGGCTCTTGAGACCCTAAATTCAAGCCCAGTGTGAAGCAAACCCTCCCAGTGCCCCTGCTCATCTCTTTTGCCTTGGCTGGTGCTTTAATCATCGTTATCTTCCTCTCTCCTCCAAGTTTTTAGACAAGCCAGAAGATGTTTTGCTGAAGCATCAGGCCAGCATTAATGAGCTGAAACGGACCCTGAAGGAGCCCAACAGCAAGCTGGTTCACAGGGACCGGGACAGGAGGTTGCCTTCCTCACCAGCCTCTTCCTCACCCAAGCATGAGGATGAAACACCAAAGGGAACCCCAGAAAAGGCCGGCGAGGTTTGTTTTGCTGCTTCTCTTATGGAGGGGGATCAGGTTGTTCGCGGGGCGGTGTTCCTCAGTTCTTGGGCTCTGGGTCTCTGCCTCCAGTGCTACCCTGGGGGAACATGGTGGAAATTAGGCAGTGGGGACATGGGGTGGAGGTAGGGGGCCTTTGGTCTTTGTCTCTAAGTTTTGTAACGTGCTAACCATTTTCACACTGGTGGTAGTGATCTCCCCTTGTGCCCAGGCACTGCATGGGGCTGAATTTCTCATTCTTCTCCAAAGAGCTGTGTTTTGGGGGTA
This sequence comes from Dromas ardeola, assembly GCA_013398915.1. Taxonomy (NCBI): domain Eukaryota; kingdom Metazoa; phylum Chordata; class Aves; order Charadriiformes; family Dromadidae; genus Dromas; species Dromas ardeola. Next base: position 21,908 of record VYZM01013901.1, on the reverse strand, counting down.
CCTGAGAATTGGGCTGTGGCTTCATTGGCCCATGAAATGGGGCTCTCCTCACCCCTCGTACCAGCAGGGCTGGTGCATGGCAGTGCCCGGTGCAGCCCTTGCCCGAGGGCTGTCCTCAGCAGAGCAGGAGGTGCCTCATGGTGCTCTCGCCGGCCAGGACCTGGGTGGTGGGAGTAGGCGGAGGGGTGAGTGGTGCCATACTGGCATCCTGCACCCGCGTTCTCCCCTCCTGGTGCTTTGCCGGCTGGCTTTGTGGTGGGACCACAACTGTGAAACGAAGGCGCCTGGGGAGCTGGAATTGGGGGTGCCAGGATATGCAGAGCCCCCGGTGCTGTCTGAGGGGTGCAGATGGCGCAGCTGAGTGCTCTGTGGCGCTGGGTTCCTGGTTGGCTCGGTACAGGCAGCGTGTGGCAAGGACATCTGCCAGCCTGGATGCCCTCTCACTGCCAGGGAGCCTCCCTGCTTGCTCACCCCTCCATGGTGTTCTCTCCTTGACAGGGGCTCTGGAGCCGGTCCTGTGTCCGTAGCAGTGGGCATGGCTCCAGGCAGGGTGGACACCACACGCGGGGCCCGCTTTGCCTTGTCTCCCTCCCGGGATGGTCCCAGTGGGTCTGGGCTGTGAGGAGGGTGCAGGGTGGCTGGGCCAGGTGCTGTCTGCTGGGGATTCGTGATGTGCATGTGTGCCTGCCAGTCCCCAGCGCCGGCTGGAGACCCGGGGCTGCGGGGGAACTCGGGCAGAGGTGGGCTCACAGCCCCTCATCAAAGCACTGCGCTGGGAAGAAGAGGGACTTCACCCCACATCTCTTTTACAAGCAAATAGATAAAGTGCAGAGATGTAAATGGAGCATCTAGAGCTGGCATAGCTGTGACCTCTGTTCATCCATCTATCCACCCAGCCTTCCATCTACCCATCCAGCCACCCAACATTTGTCTCTTCATTCCTCTCATATGCTCTCTCTCTCTCTGTGTCTCTCTGTCTGTCTCTCTCTCTCTCTCTCTCTCTCTCCTTCCCCGTGGGTGCTGGGGTTTCCGTGCTGGCACAGACGATGGAAGAGGACACCCTAGACGATTTTGCATCTGAGCACGGAGCTTCCCTAAGCATGGAGTCTTTCACGCAGAAAAGCCTTGTCTCCTCTCCTGAGGTTGTCACCATCCTCCTTCTCTCCCCACCCCTCACTCTCACAGTTTGTCCCCCCATGGGGCTTTCTGTCCTGCCGAGGTGGCTCCTGCCCTCTGAGCAGAGCTCGAGCCATTTGCTGGCCCCCCTGGGTGGGTCTCCTCTCCAGTGGTGGGCAGGATCCCCCGCCAGGACAGGGCTGTCAGTGAAATTTGCTCCCCTGACTGTTTCGTCTGGGCTGTGAGAGACCTCCCAGTGGAGCCCTGCTGTGCACCCCCAGGGCTGGCGGGGTGAGGGGGCCGTGCTGGTGCTGGGGGTCCCGAGGCAGCGCTGACCCTGTGCTACAGGCCCTCTGGGGGTCTCCACTCCAGGTGCAAGCAGGCAGGCAGCTACAAGCTGTCTTTAGCAATCCCTTGTGCTTTCTTTTCACTTTGGCTACACCTACAGTTCCCCGGGCCCAGGCACCCTGAAATAGGGCATCTCAGGAGGCATCCGAAATGTTGGTCTTATGCCTGTGCAAAGCAAGGTCATGCTGCCTTCGATGTCCTCACGCGGTGCCCACGGGTGAGGACTGTGGGCTCTTGGCACTGCTCGCATGCAGGGTTTATCTCGCATGATGGTGGCTGTTTCCCAGGACAGCCAAGAGAAGACTTGAGAAGGTCTTTGAGACTTGGTTCTGGTGTAGTTGGACGCAGCCCTGCCGCATTGTGGTGCCCAGTGGTGCTGGGGTGCATGTCCTGCCTGAATGCCCCCACAGAAGATGGCGTCAGGCAGGGACTGGGGCGAGGCTGGTCCCACTTTCGCTCCCTATCATCTCCCTTAGTGCAGAAGTTGCCAGCGTCAGCAGGCTGTGTCCTACTAACACAGCTGGAGCCCGAACCTGGTCTGGCTGGAGCCTGTGTCCCCAGGAGGCAGTATGGGTGTGCAGGAGGGCTTGGGCACAGCCTCGGGATTCAACAAGGATACAGGCATCTTCAGTGAAGCTTGGGTGCTGCAGCAGCATCTCCTGGTCCACAGGTGGACCCTCTACGTGCCAGTGTTTAGGAGCTGGTGGACAGAAACAGCAGAAGTGAGGTGTGCACGCATCTCTTGATTCAGAGAGTCTTCCCCTCCACCCTCTGGGGTGCCAGGGCTGTGCTGCGGTGCAGGTGCCAGGGTGGCCTCTCTGGTGATTTCTATGCAGGCATCAGTGGCTGGGACTCAGTAGTTGATATGTGGGAACTTGTCCTCTCCTGGCCTGTGGTCACCATGAGGAATTTGTGGCCCTGAGGGGGTGATGACACAAGGACAGCACATCTACAGAGCTTGGAGCTCTCATCACGCTCAGCCTGAAGGTCCCTTGATGCCCGCAGGCATCAGACCCACTGAGGCTGGGTTATCTGTCACCCCCAGCTACTCACGTCTCCACCCTCCCCTCCATCCCTCAGTCCTCACTCCTGCTGGAAGACCAGAATGCTGTGAGGTGCTGGGATTCTCTTCAGCTTTGGGTGACAAAACAATCCAATGTGTTGTCTCAACATCTTGGATTCACTCATTCTCCCCTCCTTGTTGTGAGGCTTGTGCTTTCCTGTCAAGTGAGCTGGGTCTCCCTGAGGAGCAAAGAAAGATGGCGGGGACATTGAAGGATTCCGAAGGGAGAAGACTCCTGCCTGCCCTGGGCTCTGCTGAGGTTATGGGCCTTGTTGGCAGGGGCAGAATGCTGTCCCTGCTCCGTGCTGTCGTTTCTTTCCTTTCTACCAGCTTGCTCACTCTTGTGATGTGTAGGTCACGGTGAGAATGGCCTTCCCAAATGCTCCTGTTCTTAGAGCAGATTGGGGAATGGGGGGAAGTGTGAAAGTAAATCATCCCTTGGGAAGTCAATGTTGCTCCACGGACAGACCCTTCCCAGCATCATCACTTCTTAGACTCAGGTCCTGCCTTGGCACATAGTGCCCTGCCAGCCCACTGACCTCCAAAGCTCCAGAAGTTCTCTTCTTTCCTGGAGAACATACCCAAGTATCCAGATATTTGTTCCGAATGTCCCCTAGAGTCCTCAAGCTCTAGAGACACAAGGGCTGCCATGAGATGTGGAACCAGAGCTGTGGCTGGAGCTGGCATTGAGCCCTCCAGAGCAGAGTTCAGATCATACCACAGAGTAGCTGGCTGTTCCCTTGGAGTGGGCTGTTCTCATCCCAACAAAGTTTGAGGAAAAGGAAGCTGGTTTGGAAATAAATCTAGAACTTTTGGGTTTTCCTTTGTGGTTAAGAAGTGCTGCCATGGATGAACGCATTGTTCCGGCTTCAGAAGACTTGTCTTAAGGCTTTTTGATCTGCAATGAATATCTCAAGCCTTAACTCAGAGAATGAGCCTGAAGCAACTCGTCTTCTTTGTCCAGGGAAGGTCTCTTCCAAAGGACTCTGGTTTGCAACCAGAGAAGGGGGATGAGAGGGCTTCACTGAAGAGTGTGCCCATGTGCTTACAACCTGTCCATCCTTGCCTTGGCTGCAGAAAGCAATGAGACGAGCGCAGGAACAGAAGAGAAGCTGTACCCTCAGGAAAGTAAGCAGTCTTCTGGTTGAATCAGCCACGAGCATCGCTACTGAACGGGAAGGCTGGTGTTGAGGGAATACCAGAGGCCAGCCTGGGCTTCCCGGCAGGCCCAATGCAGCTGCCGAGTTAGTTATAATATTGCTTTCATGGGTCAAACCCAACTCTGAAAGACCTAGGTGTAACCTGGTGCTCCTGGCAGTCACTGGCTGCCTCTGTTGCGATTTCCGTGGACTAGGAAGAAATAAAACCTGTGTTGGAGACAGGTGTGGGGGAAGAGACCAGGAGAGCAGACGGTGCTTGGGAGCGCAGGTTAAAGGGATGTCGGAGAGGTTTGTGCGAGCGATGCTGGAGGGAGCTGGCATGGTACAGGTCTCCTTGAAGACCTGGCTCCTCCAGCATGGGTGCGCAGGGTCCTGGCTGTGGCAGGGTGCAGGTGCCATGGCAGAGTCCCTGGCAAGGATCCATCTTCCACCTGTGGAGGAGGATGCCCTTACTGACACGTGTGTGGCATGGCTTGCAGTGCACGTGTGCCATCCCAGGGGCTGTCCTGGCAGCATGAGGAGCCTGCGCCTGCCTCTGCCCTGGGGTGGCTCGGCGTTCTTGCAGGGGGCCAGTGTCGGGCCGTACCCATGTCCGACCCCCATGGTATCTCCCACCCAGGCACAGCCCTGCTGGCACTTGGGAAGGATTTTCAGGGGGCAGCCCCACTCCTGCCAGAGCCCGAGGCAGGGGGACAGGCGTAGAGGTCTGTGGCTTGCCTGGATGGTGCCAGGGCAAGGCCTGGGGCACCGTGCGTGGGGAGCTTCGCTTGCTTTGGCACCTGGTAAAGAAGGCAGGAGCTAGGAGGTGGCATTTTTCTGCTGGAGGCTTTCACCAATTTCTGATTCCCTTCCTTCTGGAAGCCCTTCCACTGGTAACTGGTTTTCCTCCTTTCTTTCCCTCTCTTCTAATCTCATCTTCTTTTCCCTTCCCTCTTGCTCTGCTTCTTCCCTCTGACCCCCCTGTTTCCCTTTACTCAATATCAGTTATTAGGTTTCCCTTTCGGGTGCAGCTGCTCCAAACATTCACCCTGACACCCCTGCATGGGGTATGGCTCACGTTTTCACGGATTATTTTTCCTAGTTGGAGCGGGGAGCGGGCAGCCAGCCCTCCAATCCCTGGGGCTGGAGTGTGTCCTGGTGCCACAGAGGGTCAGTCCTGCCCAGCCTGCAGAAGTGATGCCGGCTCTGCCCGCGGGCTGGTGTCACGGGCAGAGCTAGCCCCATGGTGAACTCACGGGCAGAGCTAGCCCCATGGTGAACTCGCAGGACCATGCCTGCAGTGTTGCCCTTCACGTGTAGGAGGATGGCTGGGGAGGCTGCTGGGCTTCCTCATTGGTGCAAATGTTCTCCTGCTGCTGTCTTCTCATGGGTTATTTTCTACCATCTCTTCCAGAAGTGGTTGAATTTTAGCAGTGCTTTGTTCTTGGCACTTGTGTAGTCTTTAGCTGTCTTGCAGGACAAACACGTGAATGTACAAAGTGTGCATATTAACAGTAACCTGGCATCCTCCCCTGTGCAGCAGCAGAGCTAGACGGTGTGGTATATCACATACCCACTGTGTCCTTGCTGCAGGATGCTCCACAACCTTTGCATGGTCCTCACTGCAGTACCCATAGCTGTCTCAGCTGCCAAGCCTGTGGTCTTCTTTTATATTTCACAGATAACCTTTTACAGGTTACATTTTCTGAACCACTTGGTTTCAGCATTCCTAGAAATCTCTGCTAAATAATTGCTTCTGATGGGATTTCCCTGGAGAGCTGGAAAGGAAGGATGGACTTCGGAGTAAATCTGAGCTGCTGCATCTGGTAGGAAGGGGAAAGGGCCTTTCTGATGCCAAAAGGTAGTTTCTTTTCTTGCTCATGCTCCTGGAAGTCTGACATAGTCTTAGGGCATGTGGATGAAGCTGAGAGTGAAGCTGCTCAAAACCCAGACCATTGCCTACAATGAAATCTCACCCTTTGCTCATGGAGATTGCTAGAGCCAGCTGAAAGCAGGTGTCAGATGGGGTCCCAGTTGGGTTTAACCAGCTGTGTTCCCCTGCCTCATGAGAGATGCCCCGACGGCTGTTAATGTGTCTGCTGGGAGCATTGCTCCCACTTCTGTACTTCCAACAAAGCTGCAGATATTGCAGGTATGTCAGGGAGCCACCGCCCAGAGCAAAACACGGTCCGTGGAGAGGATAGAGGGGCTTAGTTCCCGTCATGGCATCAGCCCCCTTATTTTCAGTCCCTTCCCTCCATCAGCAAGTTGCCAGGCTCTTTGCATAGACCCTGCCTCAACTCTTGCATGAATAATAATAATAATTTAGTCAGCCCTGTCGGAGGCAGATCAGCTTTCTGTTACTCATGCCAGCAGTCATCAGCAGTTAGGTAAAGTATGTTTGATGCTAACTCTTCTTGCTCCAATTGCAATGCAGGGCTCGGAGCATTGGGTATTTATAGAGAGAGAAACTCCTAGGCTGGAATCCATAGCTCTAAAGAAAGCTCTGGGAGTCAAGAAAGAAGAAGCTCATGCAGGTACCTCAGAGGTGAAAATGAGTGCGAGCATATCGAAAGCGGAGATGGCGGTAGGGAAAGCCAAGGAAGTGGCAGGCCAGGAAGAGCCAGCAGATGCAGCCCTGGATACCCGGAGGAGAGCAAAAATGATCGCTAGTCCCGAGGATTTTGAGTCTGTCTGGGATGATGAGATCTATGAGAAGGAAAGCAGGGGGGAGCCCAGCCAGGAAGCAGAGCACCCACCAGCTGAGAGCGCAGAGGAGCCCCAAGAGCAGGGCGAGGAAGCAACCACCCGTGAGCCGGGTCTGCCCAAGCCATGTCAGCAGCCTGCAGAGGGGCAAAGGGCCAAGATTTTGGGAGAAAGTGAGGTGGTCTCCAAGGAGCGTGCTTCTGCAGCCTCCAGGAAGCAGGAGGCCAGAGTGCTGGCCACAGCCACAGAGCTCGTGAAAATTAAAGTGAAGGCTAGTGATGACAGCTCGGAGACTTCTGCCACCCAGAGGATCATCTACTTAGGAGATCTAGAGGGAGAGGAGAAGAACAGTAAAACACGCCAGCTCTCAGAGACTGGTGGACGGCTTGGCTTGGAGGAGAGCCCAGAAGCCGCTGTGAACACGTCCAGGGAGGGATCTGGGCAAGTGGTACCTGTGACAGAAGGGTTCCAACCCCCTTCCTCAGCAAGTCAGCAACACAGCGCAGTGTCTGGAAAACCTGCTGAAGCACCAGAGTGGCCCTGGACAGGCTGTGATGGCACCAGCCTGGCGGGACGTCCCACCTCAGGGCAGGAGGAAGGACTGCTCCTGCGGCAAGAGAAGACCTCTGCGGGACTGACAGGCTGTGAAGCGCCCGAGGGAGGTGAAGCTCTACTGTGTTCCCGAGAGGTGGGACCAGAGGAGATGGATCTGCAAAGCCCAGTGGGAGGCTTGAAACCGTGTGGCCTGGCAGGGGACGTCCATGGGGCTGAGGAGCACAGAGGGGGCCCAGTACAGAGCCTGGACACCTGCACGGCAGTGGAGGGGCTCTTGGGAAGGATTGGAGCAGATGGTGACAAGGAGGAAAGTGCCAGAGTGGTTCTTCAGATGGAAGAGATAGAGACCAAGTCGCCTCCATCAGCTGTGCCTTGGCAGGGCCACCCTCACACCACCGCGGGGTCGCAGGGGGATAAACCCAGCGCTCCTGTCCCTACGCCCTTTCCCCAGCAATCGAGGCCTGTCCCTGCAGAGCCAGCCCCGGGCACTGAGCCTGAGGGCAGAGACCTGTCCCAGGGCACCAGCGCTGTAAGAGGTGTGGGCATACCCAAGGATGTGAACCCCCCGGCGGAGGTGGCACGTGAGGAGGCAAGCCCCGTAGCAGGCAAAGGGGCACCCAGGGACGCGAGCCCTGTAGCAGAGGTGACAACCTACAGGGGTGCCAAACCTGGATCTGAAGAACAACCCCAAGACATGGGCTTTGCTACATGGAAACCACACCAAGGTGCAATTCCTGTTGCAGGAGGACCACCCCAAAGCACAGACGCTGCAGCAGAGCTGATCCAGGTCAGAGACCCAGCCACAGGGGAGGTGGCCCAGGACATGGACCGTGTCGCAACGAGGGCAACCCAGAGTAAAATCCCTGGCACAGAAGAGTCGCTCCAGGAGGAGAAGCCCATGATAAAAGAGCTCTCCCAGGACATAGGGCCCACATCAGGGAAGATGACCAGAGATGAAGGCTGTGGGATGGAAGAATTGTCCCATGACAAAAGCCCTTGCATGGAAGAGCTGCGTCCCAAGGCAGAAGAACCAGAACAACAGACTGAGGCCATAATAAGGGACCTGCCCCAAGCGGGTCCCATGGCTGGAGGGCTCCTTCCTGCTGCAGATCCCAAAGCACAAGAGCCACCCCGAGACTTGGAGTTTAATGTGGGACAAGATCTACAGGGCAGGAGCCCTACGGCAGGAGAAAATACCAGAAAATACCTTGCTCCACGACAGCCATTGCAGGATAAGTCTCCTTCCAAAGAAGTTGATGATGTCCCACACTCTCACTCCCCTGTAGCAGGATTGTGTCAAGGAAGCAAGACGTCCCGGCTCTCTACCTTGATCTATGAAGGTGGGGGAGAGCTGCAAGCAAGCAGTGGGACACGTCAAATAGAGTCTGGGTCATTGATGTGCATGGCTGGGAGGACAGGAGCTGTGTCCCAGGAACATGGAGATGTCCCTGTGGCCCCAGGTAGCTGGCAGGACAGTGAGAGCTACAGGAAAACCTCAGTGGCCTCTAAGATTAAGATGTTCGAGCAAAGCGAAGTGGAGCAAAGTGCAGCCCAGGAGGACCAAGAGCGTGTGCCTGAAGCTGAGACATCAGCAAAAGCAAAGGGGAAGATGGGTCTGGGACAGGACATGCATTTGAACACAGGCCTCACCTCACCGCTGGCGATGCCAGTCACTCTGGTGGGACCTGCATCTAGTGTGGGCTCCTTGGCCCTCAGGCAAGGGGCTAGTTCAAGAGACACCCCCCAGCCTCTCTCTCTAAAGGAAGATGTTTCTGTTGACCTGGAGCACGAAGGAGAAGACAGTGCTGACCTGGCCTCCCCCGACTCTGGCTGCGAACTCACACTGGCAGAAGCCGTGGTAACTCTTCCAATGAACTGTCCGGACGGAAAGTTCATGCGCATGTTGTGTGGCTCTTAATTATCATGTTCAGTGGCTCCTCACACATCCATTGACTGACAGCAGTCGCTTTGCATCCCTTGTCCTTTTATGTATGTGTGTGTGGTCAGGCTTATTTGCTGAATGCAGACCCGCTGGCCCGTTGGTTCATCAGCTTTTGTTTTGTGACTCCCCCCCCGACATTTTGGCTCCCTGGAGAATGCCGCTCGCTAAAACCAAGAGCGGGCACCCAAGCTTCATGTCCAGGAGCAAGGGAGAAGACGGGGGGGTGGCTGAAGGAGCTGCGACTCTGTCACGGACACGCACACACTCCTAGCAGCAACGTGCCCACGCTTCCAGCTTCACCCTTGCATTTCTTACGTTGATATCCCTTCTTGCTTAGCTCGCCGGCCTCACCCACCCTCCCCTGTCTTGGGCAAGCTGGTGGCTGGATGATGAAATAGCTTTCTTCGCTCTTGTAAGCGCTAGATCAGCTCCTGTAGAGTTCATTTCCTTACAACTAACCATTTTCTCTAATCCAGAGCAAATCTCAGGAACCAAGTGGGGAAGAAAAGGATTTATCTGAGCCATCAGTAAAATCCAGCCTGAAAGAAGAGAATTTAAAGACTGCTGTTCCAGTGGTCTTCCAGGTCTCAGTGCTGTTTTACTAACTGCTTCTTACCGTAGTATGAAAGCTCACCTTAACCAGCTGAGGGCTGTGTGCTTCCAGCTCCTCTCCCCATCGCAGACCTGTTATGTATATATTTATACATACACACACACATGAAAACACGTGTGCAGGTGTGTTCCTCTGGAGTTTGTTTGACACCCTGTTCCTCATACCTCTCAACATCCCAGCAGTGCCAAGGGAAGGTTGTGCCGGCACAGCCTGGCCCGTTGCGGGGATGGCTCTGGCTGCAAATGCTTGGACCAGAGTCCAGGAGGTGGGATTCCTCTGGCATCAGTGGGCTTAGAGCTGTTCCTAAGGGAGAACTGCCTAGAGCGAAATGCAAAGGCCAGCATTGGGTCTAGATTTCCCCAAGTCCAGCGTGGGTCTAGATTTCCCACGGCTTCATGGCAAAGTGTGGGGAGGGGGAATGTACCCTCTGATGGTGGAGTTGAGAGGTATGTCCATGTCTGGAGAAGAGCTATGGAGGGAGGTCATCCCTTGGCTCTGATCGTGCTGTCAATTACACTGACCAAACACTGGACCAGGTCATCCCTAAGACTCACCCCCAGCTGCGTGAGGCCTCTGGAGGGGGAGTGCTGTGTTGCTGGGGCAGATTCTCCCCCTGGTGCAGGCAGCCGCCCCGGCGCGCAGGGCTGGTGGGCAGCCCCAGTGGGGATGGTCCTCCTCCCCTGGGGCAATGCTCTGCAGAGCTCATGCGGATGCTCAGTGGAATTGGCACACTCCTTCGCTTCTCCTTCACCGTGCGTGGCTGATGGGGCCCTTTTCTTTCAGACTGTTCTCTCTTTCCCTTTGTTTGGTTTGTTGTTTTTTTTTTTTTGAGTGCCCAACCCTACTGACATCCGATAGCACTGGTGCCCGAGCTTTTTCTGAATGTCTCTTAACAGCCCTGTTGTTTTGCATACATCTGCTTCCACTGGGTGCACTGACGTGCCTCCAAGCTGGCCAAGCTTTTCTGTGTGACTGACCCTTTTTTGAGATGATTAATTACCAGTAGACTTTTGCCATAATCAGATTGAATAACCCTTCTCCCCCTACCCCGCCCCTGCAAAGTCGCTGCTGTCAGAAAGGTTTCAGTCTCCATGCTTGAGTTGTGTTTGACTCTACACTGTGATGTTTGCTGCAGCCTTCTTCCTCCTCCTCCTCCCCTCTCCCCTGTCGGCACTGCCAGCGCTGCCGCACCATGTGGTGCTCACTGTCTCCGTCTCTCTCCGCCATTGTGTCTCATTCAGAGAGCAGGCTTGAGGGAGGGCGCCGAGGAGAAAGCTAAGCCACCTCGGCACAGGGCTCCTGAGAGTGACACCGGCGATGAGGAGCAGGACCAGGAGAAGGACTCGGTCTTTCTGAAGGACAACCACCTGGCCATCGAGCGCAAGTGCTCCAGCATCACGGTCAGTTCAACCTCCAGCCTGGAAGCAGAGGTGGACTTCACAGTGATCGGTGACTTCCACGGCACAGCCTTTGAGGACATCTCCCGGAGCCTGCCCGAGCTGGACAAGGACAAGAGTGAAATGGAAGATGAAGGTCTGGTTTCCTTCCAGCACACTGACAAAGTAGTTGCCAGACTGGAAGAGGATGTCAAAGGCGGGGAGAAGGTCTCCCAGCCCAGCTCAGATGTCTCCCAGCTAGAGGTACACAGGGACACCATTCCATCGAGACTGTCTCAGTGCCATCACGCCTCCATGTTCCTTGTCTGGGTGCCCAGTACTGCCTTGCTGGTGTGCACTCCCACATTGGTTTGGAAGGGCATGTCAGCTTTCAGACATCCCCAGATTCCTGTCTGGTGTAGCTGTTTCCCCCCGATGCACGCTGTCGTCTGTCTTGCATGGCTCTGTTGTGTGTTTTGTGCATCTGCTAACCAGAAGAAGTCATCATCATCTCTTCATCCCCTGCCTTTGGCTGCCTACCCTGTCCCTCACACCACTACAGCATGTCAGCAGCTGGGAAGGGCACGTGTCACTAACCAGCGGCTCTGTCCTTGTGTTTTGCATGAAGTCAGTGACCAGTTTGTGTAGTGAAGAGAAATGTGCTGCCAACTAACCTCTCTGGTTGTGCCGGGTCTGGAAGGGGTTTACAGAGGAGCGTGTGGGAGCCTCTCCAAAGCTCGTGGAGGGTCACTCCTATGCCGGGAGCGATTATAACGAGGTTGAGAAAAATGCATGCAGCATGTGTGTGGGATTTGAGTGTACGCCACAGGCAGAGGATGGTAGAGCCGGCCCCAGCTCGGACAAAACGCAGCCTTGCCTCTGCGCTGGGCCAGGGCCATCTCCTGCCCGGTCAGTGCCGGGGCAGCCCTCCAGCCCTGGCAGGTAAGTCCCCAACGCTGGCTGAAGCTGCCAGGGTGAGTCCAGAGCTGGAGTCAGGAAAAAGCTACAGAATTAGAGGGAGCTTTCTCTGAGCCAGCCTGGAAATCCTTGTGCGGAGCATCCGACGCCGTGGGGTCACAACGGGGCCATGGGCAGGGGTGACCAGCCCCATGGTGGCCCGTGGCCGGCATTTGGCAAGGGAGGTGGTTGCCTAAGCATGCCCTGTGCAGAAGCCCTTGGCAGCTCCAGTTTCCTGTAATGGGGGAGCGCTGGAAACCGAAAGGTATCCCCATTCTGCTGAGGTTCTGACACCCCAGGTGTAACCATAGCCACCGGGAGCTGGCACAGATCATAAACCTGCTGCGGGGTGTGAGTGAAATGGATTTGGTGGGTCTCACCCACCTTTTAAGGACCAGTTTGACCTAACACATGGTGTCTGTAAATCTACCCAAAAAAGCTCTGAAAACCCCAGGGGCAGAGCATCAGGTCTGATTTGGGGTATGTCAGTCACACCGGGCACTTTGCATGGTGGCCGTCTGCCCAGGGCGGCAGCCTGGGCTCCGCTCCTCGCCCAGGTAGGGCTTGGCATGACACTTACAGGATGTCATACATGTGTGGCACTTGTGGAGGAGTGAGGCAGGGATGCTCTGCTCGTGGGGGCTGGTGCACAAGGAGCACTCAGGGCTGTTGGCATCGTGCCCCAGTGCCTGACTTGCTGTGTTTCTTCTGCAGTCATCAGCCCCAAAAACGGATGCTGTGACCGTCGGCCTGGGGCCAGGCATGAAGAAGCCCGAAGCGGACGGCTCTTCTCCCCACCAGGTCGGCACCACAGACGCAGCCCAGGTGATGTGGTGGCTCTGTCCCCCTGTGACCCTTCTCCCCGATGGCTCTGCCAAGCCTCAGTCCAGCAAAACTTGTCCTCAGAGAGCATCACGGGGAGGGCAGGTGGCTGAGTGGGGTGGTCGGGGGCCTCTGCTCACCCTTGCCTTGCTGGAGTCCCCAAAACATCAAACCAAAGCCCACCCAGAGATATTCTCTGTGAGTCCCTGGCCCCATCTGCTGTGCTGCTGGGCAGCGCTGGCACATGGGGATGTCTCCAGAGGGTAATGGCCACCATACGTCCTGTACCGCATGTGTCCATGGCCTCATGGCCCTCCTTGGCTTCTTCTGTCAGCAAGGATGGCCACACCGTCCCTGCAAGTGTCACCCCCTCCCTGGCATCTCCAGGCTCACCAGGTTTCCTTTGCCCCGGCAGGTGGAAGGAGGCACCCCGGGCAGGGACGCCACCGCCACTGCTCATGCTGGCACCACAGAGACAGCACTGGCGACCTCAGTAAGCTGGGCTGGCCCCTTGAGAGGTGGGGGAGCCCCTGTCCTCTGCGGTCCCTCTGCTCCAGCGAGGGCAACTGGGGCCAGCGGTGCTGGGGGGGACCCTGCCCTACTGGGGACGTCTGTGGAGGGCGACCTGCCGTGTTTGCCCCCACGTTGCATCTGAGCCAACACCCCCGTCTGCTTTTCTTTCAGGATCACAGCACCAAGACTGGGAAAGGAGCTGTTCCCGCGACAGACCTTCGCTCCCTCTCACCGGTGAGGGGAGGGGGACATGGTGCCAGCAGCCAGGCCACATGGTGGAGAGGGAGGCAGGCAGCCCTGCAGGGCTGGGGGTGTGCTGGGGTTGGTCCCACAGGGACCTCTCCCATGTTCCCAGCACTGGCACCCTTGGCTGGTGTGTTGGTACTGGGAAGAGGAGGATGCTGTTGTGGTTTAACCCTTGCCAGCAACTAAGACCACGCAGCCACTCCCTCACTCCCCCCATGGCAGCATGGGGGACAGAACCGTAAAAGTGAGGAAAAGCTCGTGGGTTCAGATAATGGCAGTTTAATAGGTGGAGCAAAAGCCATTCATGCAAGCAAAGCAAACCAAGGAATCCATTCACCGCTTCCCGTGGGCAGGCGGGTGTTCAGCCATCCCCAGGACAGCAGGGCTCCATCGTGCGTAACGGTGACTTGGGAAGACAAATGCCATCGCTCCCAACGTCGCCCCCCTTCCTTCTTCTTCCCCCAGCTTTATATACTGCGCATGACGTCACATGGCGTGGAACATCCCTTTGGTCAGTTGGGGTCAGCTGTCCCGGCTGTGTCCCCTCCCAACATCTTGTGCCCCACCAGCCCATCGCTGGCGGGGCGGAGTGAGGAGCAGAATGGCCTTGAGAGCTCAGCAACAGCCAAAAACATCAGTGCGCTATCGCTCTATGCCCATCCCAAATCCAAAACATGACACTACACCAGCTGCTAGCAAGAAAGTTAACTCCATCCCAGCTGGAACCATGACAGTGGGGAAGAGCAAAACACAGCCATGAAAGCATCTCCCCGCTGCAGAAACCCTTTCCTGCAGCTTTGGGCTTGGCATAGCTCTGGAAACCTCTCCCTGTCCCCCTCAAAAAACCGGGGTCCATTTGGAAGCACAGTGTAGTGTCTTTTTTTGCCCTTGCCGCTCTCTCCCCTGCCATGCTTGGCGGAGTAGGTTTATCCCAGTGGGAAGGTCCCAGCTCCTCAGGAGCCAGCACTGGGGACTCCCCTGTGGTGGCCCCACTGATGCTGCTGCTCTCTGTCCCTCTGTCCTGCAGATCACCAGCGGCTCCGCTGGGAAGGAAGTGCTCACCAGCATATTCAGTGCCACTGCAGAAACCCTCTCCACTTCCACCACTACCCACGTTACCAAGGTAAGAGCAGCTCCAAAGGCGGGAGCGGGGGTGTTCCTGCTGCAAGCCACTGGAATTTGAGGAGGGGTGGATTTATATTGTGGTTGGTACAGCAGAAAATGCCCCTCTCCTCCTTATGAGCCGAAAAAGTGTATGCTGTCCCGTGGGGGATGACGAGCCAGCACAGCACCCAGCGCCTGGCTCAGTCCTGCTGCGTTGCCTCTGCCGGCCAGCCAGGCGTGACCCTGGGCAAGGACAGCCAGGCATCGGGTGGCCATCACCTGCGTCCCACCCACGGGGACTGTGAACATGTGCTGTGCCTACCTCTGCTCGGTAGATTGGGAGGGCAGGGAGACACTGGGGCAAGAAGGAGGAGCAGCGCAGTGTCGCTGACCTCCTGATGCCAACTGCCGGGGTGGAGGGGACTCGGAATTAGGCTGCCAGCAGTGTGCGTGCGAGTCCCTGCCCGCGCAGCTGGGGTGAGTGTTTCCAAATGCACCTACAGCCAGACCCCAGGTCCCCCTGGCCCAAGAAGCCCACAGTACCAGCGCTGGACCATCTCACCTTGTATTGGGTTTATTAGAGCTGGAGTGGCACAGGCAAGGGGGAGTAACAGTAGGAAATGAAGGAGATGAGGCTGCACAGAGAACCTCACCCGTGGCCATTTCATTCCAAATTAAGTGCACATAAACGAAAGCAGAAGCTCGGGGAGGGACTTGAGCAGGAAGGAGGGGTGCTCGGTACCTGCCACCCGGCCTTTTCCTTTCCTCCGCACCTGTGGCCAGCTGTGTCTTGCTGGTTCTAACCATGCACTGAGTCAGGGGTAGTGGGAGATGCGCTAACTTGCAGGGGATTTCCTAAGATGAAGCTGGCATTGTCCCTCCTCCCGTGGGCAGAGCTGCATCCACCAGGAGCTGGCTTGTGGGACGGCTGTGGGTGAGTGCTTTCCTTCTTGTTGTGCAGACTGTGAAAGGAGGGTTTTCCGAGACCCGAATAGAGAAGCGCATCATTATCACAGGAGATGAAGATGTGGACCAGGACCAGGTAGGAGCAGGACACCCTGGCTTTGCCTGGCTCTGGCTGCCCCCAGCTGCAGCACCGCATGCTTTTGGTTCTGTCTTATACCTGTTTACTCCTTCTCTCCAAAAACTGACCCTGAGACCCCAAACCTACCAGCTCTGTCTGGCAGTGCAGGTCCCCACGGGGCGCAGTGGCACCCATGTGAAGCCCCAGCTCAGCTCCCATCAGCACCCATTGCAGCAGTGGAGCAGCAGTAAAGGTTACATCCCAGCACAGAGCCCAGTGATGGGATCACTTTTTTATTTTCTTAACACAGTTTCCAGTTGCCCTTTCTCTGTTGAAACACTCCAAAGTGATCCAGGTCCTTTCTCTCTTTCCAGCACAGTCTCACTACAGGTTGACTCACTCCGAGTGATGGTATTTTGCATCCGATAGAGGATAGAGGAACAAAAAGTGACAAACTTTTATGATGAAATAACAGAGATTGACACAAATCTCTAGGGCCACAGGGTAATTTTCCTGGGGCCTAACCCTTTGGGATTTGTTGCTTAAGAAATAAAAATAAAGAGCTTAAGTATTGAAAATGCTCTAAAATAATGTTTAGATGTTTTTAGAATTATAATAATGAATTTAATTAGATTATTATTGTAGATTTTTATAGAATCATAGAATGGTTAGAGTTGGAAGGGACCTTAAAGATCATGTAGTTACAGCCACCCTGCTCTAGGGTTTTGCTGCAGAGAGAATTGCTGCTCTTCCTTTGCTTGGGTTTCAGTTGGGAGCCTGGGATACAGCGCATCTCTACAGAAAATAAACCAGCAAGAGAAAGGCAGTGCATGAGGCATCCCAACAGCGTACGAATTCCCGATGAGTGGTGGGCACCAGCCTCTTCTGCCAGGCTACTGTGGGTTCAGCTTTGAACCTCGGCATCCATGTCCTCCTGGACTCGGCTCCAGCTGCTTTCTGTCCACTGGTTCTGTCTGGCTGAGAGTGATGTGCCATATTGCAGGGAAGTGACGATAAATGCTTTCATCCTTCTGGTTTCTAGGCACTGGCTTTAGCAATCAAAGAGGCAAAACTACAGCATCCCGACATGCTGGTAACCAAAGCTGTGGTATACAGAGAAACAGAACCTTCTCCAGAGGAAAGGGACAAGAAACCTCAGGTAGGTGGAGAAGCTGCCAGGTATGACCTATAGCTGCCGTGAAGGGGTGGCTGTAACTGGGCAAGTGTCGCTGATCCCCACCAGCTCCAGGTTGCTGCTCCTCAGCACTAAGAGTGGCCGTTCTCGGCCAGAGTTCCAGTGGGATGGCCACCTGGTTGTGGTTAGAAAGCCAGTGCCATGCCACCCAAAGCAATTCTGCAGATGTCACCTTGCTGTCCTGCTCAGCAGAGGGGTCAGAGTCATTTGCATGTAAAGAAGAAAGGACCCGCTTCTCCCCCTGGGTCGGGGATGGAAAGAGGTGATACCAGTTTTGTGGATGGGCTGAGAAACTTGGCTACAGGTTCTGCAAAGCCAGTCCAAAGGACCAGACCAGTGTTTGCAAAAAAAAAAGAGGTTTCTTTAGTCCCGTTCGGATCCCCAGGTTGTCCTTTTATACACACGCAGGTGCGGGCAGCAGCACACAAGGTTTACACCTCCCCACAGATGCCCCAAAGACATTTTTCCTGAGGGCAAAACTGGCTTGAGGGGCCCTGCCCCACTCTTAGCCCCCCACTCCAACCCCGATGCTGCCCCCTCAGCCAGGTTGCTGCAGGTCTTGGGTGGTGGCACACGGGTCGTGTGTAGGGTAGAGGATGGTGATGGAATGGAGAGGGGGAGCTTCCGAAGGCAGCTTCACTGCTGGAAAATGTATGAGGAGCTGTGTCACCAGCCAGGCTGCAGGTGCATTTCGAGAGGCCTCTTTGGAAATGGGATGTTTGTGTTTCTTTATGATACGAAGATTTTGATTTGACGGCTTTTAAGCTTGGAAAAGCGACCGGCTCCTTTGCAGTTTGGAAGGTGAGAAGAGGCTCTTGCATCTGCCTAACCTTACCTCCTATGACAGGGTACAAACAAGAGAGCCCAGACTCCTCTGCAACCACTTAGGGGTTTAACTGAATGGCTTAAAGTCAGGGAGCAGTGACTCACCATTATCTCCCCCGTACACCAACACCAGCCCAGTGAATTAAGAATTCCTGCTAGTTACCAGAGGCCCTGGTAATTAAGTGCAAACTGTGGCCCCAAGCATTTGTAAATTTACTCTCCAGTGCCCTCATACAAAGAGGAGCCCTTTTATAGCCAAAGAGATCAGCCTGCCCCATGACCGGTCATTTCCATCTGCCTTGTACAGGAATCTTGACCAACATGTTCATGGAAGTCGGCATCTGTATTCAAACCTGGAGAACAGCGGAGAAGGAGCCTTCATGCTGGGTTTGTCAGCAAGACATAGACATCCCGGCTGCAATGTTCATGGCGAGAGACAAAAATTTTTAAAAAAGGAATAGCAAATATATTATATATATATATACATACATACATATATA
>VYZM01013900.1:43851-114097 GCA_013398915.1 Dromas ardeola | reverse complement strand
TTTTTTTTTTTTTTTGTGAAGAAGGAAGACAGTAGGGCTATATAAGGATTCTGGCCCAAGGGTGGCTTTGAATAGAAGCAACCCAGCTTTCACTATCTTATCCTACATGTCATCTGAGCTTAGCGAGCTAGTTCACAGAAAGCTAGATGGCCTAAGTTGGTTTTTGTATTGTTTTAACCCTGTGTCTCAGCTTTGTGGAACTGTGCTGCAGTTCATGAAGATATAATCTGTAGTCTATATAGCTATAGTATTTCCCTTCACTGGTTCCTAATTTTAGACTTTTTGGCATCTAAATACCAACAACTAAACAACATATTAGTATGGCACTTACAGACTGCTCACCCCCAGGATCATGCTCTTTGCAATACAATTGCCCGACGACTTTCAGTGGTGTTACCAGGCACTCCACTACTTTGCAATAACCTAGCACAAGTGCATCACTTGGGGCCAGTGAAATGTCGAAGCATCCCTATGGACAGAGAGCCCTGCACAAGTGGTAGGAAGGGGGGTTTTTTTGAGTTTCCTGTAATTTTGGCTTTTTCTTTCGCAATGGGGAAAAGATGTTAAGTTAATGTTAATGTTAAGTTTTAATTGCTAGTAAAACTAGCTTGTGTTCCAGGCTGTAGATATGCTGTTCATCCGTCCTGCTAAGGACAGACAGACAGCCAATTTAATTTTTTTTAAACCCGATAGAGCTGCCCTGCTGTTGGCTCAGAGATCAAACAAAACAGGTATTACTCCCACTCCGTGTTCCAAGACCTCATATGTTCAATCCACTTTTCCTTTTGGTTTATAGAAAATTTTGGAACACAGCACTCTATTTTTTTCTAATTCCATTAAATTTTCATGTTATGGGATGGGCTAAGTAGAAACTGAGTCATTCAAATGTTACTCAAGTCAGCCGAGGAAGAAAAGATGGTCTGTAGAGTCCAACATCTTTTTGGAGTAATCTCTCAAGTAGGTGAGCTTTAGTCACTGTCTCGTGTGTGGGATGTATATAACTAACTGCTACACCACTTGCATGACCATGAACAGCTGCTTAATTTTTTTCCTCTTCCCCACCCCCCTCCCCCCGCCCCCAACAATAAACTGGAAATAAAGAGTATTCACCCTTATGTTATGCTTTTCATCATTACATGGGATTATTTTCTTTCTATTAATGGAATCTCTTCCACTGAAGTAAAAAAGCCCAAACTATTATATTAAACACCTGGCTAGTGAGTAACCTTGTATCCATAGGAGAGAGCTAAAGGTATATTTCAGAAGCTCCTTTGACTGAAGAGTAAAGGGGAATAAAAATTGTTGTTGCCATTGAAACATGATCATGTAAAAATGCTATTGGTGTGAAATCTGGTATATAGATAAATTAACAAGCAGTAATCTGTGAGGATTTTTAATTGGTTCTTGATAATTTATGCTAGTGTATATTTTACAACTATATATGGTGAGACCTTATAATAATGACATTGAATAATGTAAGATAAACATTATCCATGTTTTGGAAGTCAGGGAACATAGAAAAGATTACAATTCTAAAAATCACAGTAAACACAAATTAGCCTCTTCTATTTTAAAAGCAACTTAAAGAGTGTGTATATTTAATAACTCTAGTGCCTTTAAAATGTGAACGAAGCAATCTGATTATCATGCCTGTCATGTTTTCATTCTTTTTCATGTTCTGGTAAGTACATTACTGAAAATGCTGAATAAAAAATGCAAACAATATGACCAGTATTGCAAGCTGTTATATTTTGTTCCATTGCTATAGAAAGCCGCTGCCTCACTTTAATATGGGTTAGTGGTTGTAAGGTACAGAATGGTTGTTGAAATGGATGTGTCCTTGTATAAATTGCAATGAAAACCAAATGCCACTCCTTTACACAGCTCTGGAAATATCCTACAAAATTGTTTGAAACATTTGGATGGCTTTGTCAACACTTAATGAATTTTGGCCATCATAAATCTCAGATGCCCTCACTGAGTAAAACCCAAAATTATCACAGTTTCATAGCCTAAGCTGCCCTTGCCATATGGTGAGTGCAAATGTTTCTAAAGCAGCAAATGTTCTGTCAAGGGTTCCCAGTGATGTTTTGATTGGATTGCTCTATTATCTGAACAAGTCTGCCAAAAGAAAGCACCTGCACAATGAAGAGTGTGCAGAAGCTGCCAGTCTTTAGCAAGGGAAGGAAAGTGAAGCATGTAGTGAAAAGTTACCTGTCATCAAAAGATATGCTGAATAGGTTATAACAGATTCTGCTACACACCTGGTATCACAAGACACCTCTTGCAAAAAAAAAAAAAAAAAAAAAGGGAGTGTGTGTGAAAGAATTAGCCTAGCTCCAGTAACCTTCTGCCCTTGAAGATGCCAAGTCATAGCTCAGTGCGCTGTAACAGCTTACAAAACAATGAACTCTTCAGTGGCTTCTTAGCCAGACCTTTTCAGAGAGGTTATCAAACGATAACTGGCAGAGACGATATATATGCTTCTTTTCCATATTCAGTTTTCAGTTCTAGGGTGCCAATGCTGTATGCAGATTTTTATTGTCTTGGATGGTCTGGCCTGGAGCATATCGTTCACTTATTATAATTGATAGCTGAATATGCAAATGCATTAAAGAACTGACAGAAGTAAAAATATTTTTTCTTCCTCTGAGGAGGAATACTTAAAGAGATCCCCTTGCTACAGTCCACTTTACTGGATTGTATATCATCTCTAAGTAGACTAAAAATAAGATTTGCACAGAAAAAAATGTTTCACATGAACAACATGTGGCAACTATTATCAGTTATGTATATAACTTTACAGATCATTACCATTTTTGTCACTGAAGAGAATTTATACTGCAGAAAAAAATTTATATATTCATACTGCACCCATTGTCCTCAAGAAACAATGAAATTCAATCTTACTAGTAGCTAGAAGTGTGTGAAGAGTTGCCAGGACATGATCTCTGTGCAAATCCCTTGACTCGCCCTTTGTATTGTAAATTTTACTGTGTACTCTGTCATGGAACTGAGGAGAGAGAAGTGGTCCAGAGAGGTCATTATATATCAGCTCAGGGGAACAGAAGTGGTCTTCACCAGAAGGAAAAAAAAGATAATAGCAACTGCATGGTGTGGTGAGGTGGGTGTTGGGAGACCCCCCTTTAAGTAAGGTACATTAGACCTGAGTGGGAGTAGATTAAAAATTCAAGGAAAAAACTGGGGGGAGCTAGTACAGGTACTCATATCAACAGTTTTATAAGAGCCTTTTGGGATAAATTTTGGGTTTTATCCCCACTGTAGAGAAGCATAAAATCTGTTAATGGATTTTAAAAGCTCCGATTTAAGTTCAGTAAAATTTAACTGTCCTTCCAGACTTACCTTTGCATATCTCAGCTCTAAATTTTTCCCATAATAAATTTTCATCAAAGATAAAAGGAAGAGCTTGAGTATAATTCAGTGCCTTACCTAAAACATTATCTCAGTGTACCTGATCTCCTGCCCATGACAGAGTAGATGTAGCTGTTGCACAGATGTCATATAAAATGTTAGTTGTGGACTGTCCAAATGCCAACTGTCTAGATGTTTTGAGACACTGTATTGGGTTTGCATGGAAAGGTTTGGGTAGTTGGGGGGGCTGCAGGGATGGCTTCTGTGAGAAGCTGATGGAAGCTTCCTGTATGTCCGATAGAGCCAATGCCAGTCAGCTCCAAGACAGACCCACCACTGGACAAGGCTGATCCCATCAGCAACGGTGGAAGCACCTCTGTGATAACATATTTAAGAAGGGAGGGAAAACCAGCACAATTGCAGCCAGAGAGAAGAGTGAGGATACGTGAGAGAAAAAGCCCTGCAGACACCAAGGTCAATTAGGAAGGAGTGGGAGGAGATGCTCCGGGCACTGGGAGCTGAGATTGCCCTGCAGTCCATATTGAAGACCATGGTGAGGCAGGCTGTCCCCCTGCAGCCCATGGAGGTTAAAGGTGGAGCAGATACACATCTGCAACCCATGGATAACACCATGCTGGAGCAGGTGGATGTCCCCAAAGGAGGCTGTGACCCTGTGGGAAATCCGCACTGGAGCAGGCTTCTGGCAGGACCAGTGGAGAGAGGAGCCCACGCTGGAGCAGGTTTGCTGGCAGGACCAGTGGAGAGAGGAGCCCACGCTGGAGCAGGTTTGCTGGCAGGACCGGTGATCCCATGGGGGACCCACACTGGAGCACTCTGTTCCTGAAAGACTGTGCCCTATGGACGGGACCCACGCCAGAGCAGTTTGTGAAGGACTGCAGCCTGTGGAAAGGACTCATGTTGGAGAAGTTCATGGAGAACTGTCTCCTGTGGGAGGGACCCCGGTCTGGAGCCAGGGAAGAGCGTGTGGAGTCCTCCCCCTGAGGAGGAAGGAGTAGCAGAGACAATGTGTGATGAACTGACCACAAGCCCCATTCCCTGTCCCCTTGGGCTGCTCGGGGCTGGGGGGGAGAGATAGAGAAATTAAGAGTGAAGTTGAGCTTGGGAAGAAGGGAGGGGTGGGGG
Source organism: Dromas ardeola (assembly GCA_013398915.1). Classification (NCBI taxonomy): domain Eukaryota; kingdom Metazoa; phylum Chordata; class Aves; order Charadriiformes; family Dromadidae; genus Dromas; species Dromas ardeola. Next base: position 109,582 of record VYZM01013900.1, on the reverse strand, counting down.
GAAGGTGTTTTAAGATTTAGGTTTTATTTCTCATTAACCTCCTCTGATTTGATTGGTAATTATTTTTCCTCAAGTCGAGTCTGTTTTGCCCATGATGGTAATTGCCGAATGATCTCTCCCTGTCTGTATCTTGACCCACGTGCCTTTCATTATATTTTCTCTCCCCTGGGAGAGGAGGGAGAGTGATAGAATGGCTTTGGTAGGCACCACAAAGACTTACGTTGTAGACCACACTGCAACAAACAGTTCTTCAGTCTCAGAACCAGGGTTGTTCTAGCCCTCAGTAAAGCATTATGTTAAATAAGCTAATTCAAAATTCCTAGAGGATGTGTCTTACTCTTGAAAAGTCCAATTCAGAATAAAAGCAAATGTGAGAAAAATTTGTGTTTTCTTTTGAGATCTGTCTGATAGAGGCAGGGTGGTCCATCCTGCCAGCACTTCCATCATTCATAGAGCATAGAAGTGACGTTCTCACTTTCCTCTGCCCAAAGTATGCTTCATCCATTTTGTCTTTTCTTCATTCAGCTCTGTGCGTCCTTTCATAATTCACCTGAGTTTGAAGTTGACAAAATATGAAAAAAAGCATGGTGCTGTTTTGCAAAACCCTGCCTTGGATGCTCTCATCTTAGCTTCAGTCCACACTTGCTGATATTTTCCTTCTCTCCTCTGTTAGTGTATCACTATCCAAACCCAGTCATAGTCTAATTGGGCAATAATGCAAAGTTTTTCATTATCACATCAATCGTGTGTCCTGTGCATTATCATTATTTTTCATAAGTTTTTCTGCACTTTTATAACTGTAACTTTTTCTTCATAGATGCTTAGTATTATTCAGGGTTTACAGAGTGCTTAAGGCAATGGAACTGGATACTGTTTAGGTCTTAACCCCGTTTAATGTTGGAATTCATTACTGTTTCCTTCTTTTCCATTATTTCCTTACTTAAAGTAAGAAGTTTCATAAAATGGAAGGGCTCAGAAATAGGGGAAAAAATGTTTTGGGACCACGATGTCTTGAACGCTAAGGACAGTGCAAGCAGATCACTAAAGACTGTCTTGTATGTAGAGTACCTCTCAGTTATCACTGAAAATGTTCACACTAAGGATGTGAACGAGTGATAGGAATATGACTGGTAAGAATATTGATGCAAAAACATATAGATCCTTTTTCCTGAAATACGAGTTTGAAAAGCAACAAAGTTGAAGCTGATTGAAGGAGATGCATTATTTTATTTTTTTTTAAATATGCAGTAATTTAACTTTCACACACTGTCTAGAAGTTTTTCTTTAGCTATATATGATTTGGGGCAGTGGGGACTGTGCATGGACCATGATCTGGTAGGTAACCCACCTACCTGCATAATAAGTTAAGGGAAACACCTCTGACAGGGTAGATTAACTTATTTAATTGATAATCTTGACATTTTCCATGAAGCAATAGAAGGTAGCCACTGGATTAATAAAACAGATTACTTTTTAATGTGTGTCCAGAGATTTTGTGTTTTGTTTACACATGCATATTAATTTTAGGAACATGGAATTAATACTGAAACCAGTCTAGATGTGGAAGACTGTAGCTCTTATAGGCCACTGTAGTATAGGCATTTATTAATGTATATTTTGAAGAAGAAACCTGCTAAAGCACATATATTATGAAGCAGAAGAAACATTTCACTTGTAACTGTTGCTGGATCACACAACTTGTACTCCTGCACGACAAGCATTGTGCTCTGGTGATGCCTAAATAACGAAGCAGTCTGTCCACCTGGTGACTGGCCATTTTGCTGCTACACTTAGACATATTCATCAACCAGCGGGTTTATATTAGATCCATTAAGTAAAAAATTTAAAATCTCAGGCTGATTTTTCTAAAAATCTCAATTTGCTGTTCTTGTTTTTGTGAGAACAGTATGCAGAACAAGAAGGTTATTTCATCCTCTGACTCTTTAATTCAATTATATCCTAAAACTCATTGTGTACTTCAAAGATAAATTAACTTGAGATGTTATTCTGCTCTCCATCTGCTGCATTTCTTTAAATGTATTCCTTCCACTCCCAGATCAGTTTAAGTGATTTTTTTTTTTCCATCACAAGCCATAGGCGTTTTTTCTTCTTTGCTTTTTTAATGCCTTTGTTTCAGAAATTGCCTCATAAACCATGTGACTGTTTTGCTTTCTCTTTTTTCTCCCGCATGAAAAAGCAGCCAGAAAAATGTAGTTAATAGCTGTTTTGTATCTATGTTGCTGTAGCTTGTGTTTCAGCATGCTTTTCGTTTTCTGTCTGTGGTCTGTGTCTCACTTACAGAAGATGGTGTGTGATTGTAAAGCAAATGATCAAAGTACAGTTGCATCGTTGCACCTTGATATTGAGAGGCAGAAAATGGCAGAAGAGGGTACTTGAAACAACCAGATCTTTGGTCTGAATTTAGCTGTTTTCCTCAGAGGCAGACATTTGCTTCCAAAGTATTTCTTCAGTTTAATCAGCTGCAACTGCTACCCATGTCAACAGTAGTATTAGCCATGCTAAATAAAAGATTTTAAATGTCTTCATAGCACAGAATGTTTCCTATCTGCTCTTCCCGATACAAGTACAGCTTGAAGGTCAGAGGAAGGTGCAGAATAAAGTTGTGCAGATTTCTCATGAATCTTAAATGAATCATGAATTAGTAACATAGCTGAATATTTATGGTAAACTAATAAATCACAATTATACCTGGTTGATAGGAGCTCAAAAAAAATTTTAATAAATGTCACAAGTTACAAAATGGGGACTGGTCAGAAAAGCTGCAGCACTTTTGCTAAAGAATTTAAATACTCTAAGATACAATAGCACTGTCCAAGTTTGGAATGTATAAATATATGTTTATATTCAAAGTATCATACAAGGAACTCAGCCATGCTTTTAATGGTTGAGGGTATTAACCTGTCCAAGACTTTATCTGGGAGATCAAAGTAGTTGGTACAATTTCCTTAAACATGGTAAACAAAATTTTATTTTGTCAAGCTTAGAGGATTCTTTTTAACTAAATCTGAATTGTGATTTGCAACATGAATCTTTGTCAAGAACAGAGTAATTCAGCAGCAGTGACAAAAATATTGCTGATGCCAATTCTAATTATTTTTAAGAGGTATAGACCTCTTTATGTGACAGGTTTAAACGGTTAAATTCCAACAACTCAGGCAGTCTCCCACTTCAACTCTAAAACGGAATGAAAAAATCTGGATTTCTTAGGCCTGTGTTACAATTGGTTTACCATCTAACATTAATTTCAATGTATAAACGTGCCATGTGATATCCATTATTTCCCAATAAACATCTCATTTAAAAATCAGGAAGCCTTAATATTAGTATGTCTATTTTGAATTACAATCATATAGGTTAAGCTTATTTAGTCAGTTGCTTTTTTCACTTCATTATGTGACTGACATTTGTCATGAACAAATTAACTGTTTCTATTCAGAGATTATTTGGGGGGTTATTTTAGTATAAGATTTGTACTCAAATCTGAATCTTTATTAAAAATGTTTGCTAGAAGGGAATAACACAGTTCTATAGGTCATGTTTATGTAATTCCAATTTTGAACTGATATTTTCTTGTAATTTCTGTGCTTACCTACACTTGTTTATAATCTTTGTATTCAACAAATGAAAGATAGAAATGTTTTTTCTCTCAAAAGCCCCACTTTCCCTCAACTATATTGATATATTTATACAAGTATGTTTGTAAAAAATATATGAAATTTATATGTTTCTAAAATGCAGGATATTAAGGAAGATTAGTTAACCTAGTGTCCTCCTGTTTACTTTCTTTCAAAGTGTTCTTATATAGCAGCTGTACTTTAATATTGTCTTGTAACTTTTTCTGGAATTGAACAGTGGAGTAAGCAGTTAGAAGCAATGCTTTCTCTGGTGGTTGAGGCAAACGATTCTGTGTGAAGTTCACTCCCTGGGAATGCAGTCAGAAAGCAACCATGGACTCCCCTTCTTGCCTTGAGCGTAGGACTACGCTGCTCACCTGGGCTCTGTATTTAACATATTCTGAGCCTGGGAAAATCACTTATTCTTGTCTCTCTTTTTCTCTATGAAATGCGTGTAGTACTTGTATACCTTACAGAGTTCTTTATGTTCAATTTGCATTTTTTAAAGTATTTGGCATCCTTAAATGAAGATTTATTTGGAAACACAAAAATTAGCAAATCTCCAAGATAGATGTATGTGCAGTTGAACAGATGTCTGTCTTGATACCTTTATGCAGCTCTAATACTGCCTTCGTAGAGACAAAAACTGAACAGCTGTTTAGATTGCAAATGAATATAGTGAAATTGAGTGTTCATGTCACTGTGATAGTCATCCTAACAACAAAAAAGGCCAGTTTCATGCCATTGCTGTGGTATTTAGTACAATCAGTCTTAAAAAGTCTGATTGTGTAATCTGTTTATCATATCTGTGTTGTCTGAGGTTTTGAGTTTTGACTGTAGTGAGTAAATGAATAAAGTCTTACCTCCTTCTCAGAGAAGACCACCGCTTTTAAAAGTCTGATTCATACATTGCACTGCTTGTCAGTTTTTTTATCATGCATGGCTTGTGAGATTCAGAGATGAGTTACAGCTAAGAAATTCTAATTTTCATAGTAAACAGAATTTACTGGTAACAATATGGAAGCTGCATTGAGTTTCTTTGTTAAGAGCAACTGACCTTTCACCACAGAGTTTTGTTTCATTCTAATCTGTTTTAGAAAATTATATTTTAGTTCTTAGTGATACCTTTGTTTGTTGCTAATTTTCATACAATGCAAAAAAAGTACATAGAAACCATTTATTTCTTGATTTACTACATGGGCCACTAACTCCAGTAATTAAGGTAATTGAGCTAAGGCATTTTTAAAGCCACTTCATTTAGATTAAAGTCTTTCTTCCTCAAAGACTCTATTTCAAATAGACTTTTGTTGCAGATAGTAACCATGGGTATTTCCTCTTTGTTTCTCTTTGAAGAAGAACTCTTCTCCTACCTATCCCTACCTAATAATTGCTTCTCAAACACAACCATTGAAAAGGAGAATTTTTCGTTTCTAAATCTTCACTACAAAAAACCTGATAATTCCCAGTATGTGTAAGAATAGATCACCATTTTCTCAATTAGGTGGATGTGAAAAAATTACTAGAAAAAAGCTCTGTGACTGATCAATAACATGTTATGAAATTATTGTATTTTTCTATAAAAATATATCTAGATATTTCATTTCTAGATGTACTTCAGATACTACAAAAAATTAGGAATAGTTGATTGAGTGCAAATAAAATCTACTCTGGTTAATTGATTCATATTCCATTACAACTCACTGGTTGTTTTTAAGACACATGGAAAATGTTAGTTTATGCTTTTAATGCTATTTAGAGCTTTTCATGAATTGCAACATTCACTAACAAAAATCAATAAATTAAGAGTAGTTACAGAAAAGTGTAAGTAATAAAGCATTTTTGCATTGCCAGAAATAAGTGAAGACTGAAATACAATAAATGCATTAAATATAATTATTGAGGAAATTATGCAAGTCTGCAGGTGAGTCAGTTGATGTGGTATCAGCAATGCGGATGAGAATTTTGAAACTGTACAATCTCATCATGATTTTACCCAACTCTGTTAGTACTCTTTTTAGCCAGGAGACCTCACAGTGTTATACCAAGACGTCAATAGAATTTTTATTTTATGTATTGGAAAACTAAGATACAGAGAAGAACAACTGGATATTCTCAGTACCTTGTCAAGCTCACAGTAGAGTGGAAATAGAATCTACATCTCCTGAGTCCTCTCTCTTGATCCAGTGAAAGGAAGTAGTTCTTATCCTACAATTTAAGAAGTAGATTTTTCTATTGAGTAAACTTACTGGTTCTTCTAAAATACAGAAATACTCCATGTTAGTTGAGGCTCTGGTTCATGCAGTAAGCCACATTTCAGGTACCGTGTGATTTACATTAACTTATCTCCAATTATCCTTGATTTTCATTGACCTATTTATACACATATAAAAATATTATGAGAGAATATTGGGTCATTAAGGCAAAAAATTTCCATCTCCAGCTTGACATTTAAAACCCTGATTTAGAAATTTAATGACTCAATATAATTGATTTTGATACCTATGAAAAGCTCTGGTATCTGTGAGAAGAAATCATGCAGGACCTTATTAGCAGTTTTTTAAATGCTCTCCTGAACCTAGATATCTGATATGAAAATAATTAGGAAGCAGATGGAAAGCCAATTTTTGTCGCATATGTCTTCAGACCAGGCAGAAAAAAAATTAGTCAGATCCTAATAGAATATAATGAGGAAAGTAAAATTCTGACTGGTGGGGCTAATCCAGACTTTCTGCAGCACTAAATAATCATTGAGAATGTCTTGCCTATGCTTCTGCCTCTAGTTGAGTATAACAGCAAATTGTTTGGGAAAAAGGTAGGAACACTGGAGGACTAAGTACTCTGTCAGTTTCAAGCGTCCAGTCCTAAATTATCCCAAGAAGAATCATCTGTGAAGGAGAATGAAAAATGTCCTGTGTTCAAATCATAACCTCCAAGAAACCATGGGATTAAATCCAGATGCAGGAAGTGGATAACATCCCGCTGCAGTGAATAGACAGCCACAGAAGGGAAATGCAGTTGTAAGGAAGGAAAAGGTGAATCCCTCCTAATTATTGAGATGCCTTCCAGATGTCATCTCTCATAGGCACTTCCACTGGAGTAATGGGGGGGGGCGGGAAATGCAGCAGCTAAGGACCTATGAAACTGGTGGAACCACCACCATTAGCCATGGCGATTAAACTGGGAAGGAAATGGAATGACATATTCCATCAAATGTAGTAGGTAGCTGGGATCGTCCATTAGCACAATTAACATCATTTTCATAAGACAAGATCTAGTATATCTCACACGCAATTTTCCTACATGGGTAAAACAATGCATCATCTTTTAAGTACTGTAGGCCCTCTTTCCCCATCCCCTAGACAATAAATTTGCAGCCAGGCACAACCAGCACTGTAGAAAAGGGCTGTCGCCCTAAAATGGCAAGAAACATGCAATAATCATGCAAAGGAGAATTTGTCATCAGGTGAATCAAATTCTTAGTAGCAGAGATGATCAGAAAATCCCATATTTAAAAAACATTAAGCAGCTGACGTTGATGGGATTAATGCACTGATTTAATACAAGGATGAGAAGATAGAACATAAGCAAAGCACTTTTCAAATCCTGGCAAACAGAATAATAATGCGACAGTAATCCATAGCTTGAGGAACTTTTATTGTGAAGAAATTATTTTAAAAGTCGTCAAAATAAATAACCTGTCCTACGATACATCATTTGCTCACTGCCTGTCTGAAAAGTGTTTTCTATGACCAGTACTTATAGTTGTTATAACAATAAAATAAACAGTAATTGTTTATTGTTGCAGGAATTTTAGACCTCTTGTGTAGCCCTGAAGTTCCCAATAATGCACTGTTTGTCTCAGCAATTGCACCACTTTCTATACTGTAGCAGTTAATTAGTCACACCATGGATGTTGAACGTTTTTAGCACTTTCTCTACATAGACAGATCTTTCCCAACAAGATATAGATCTTTTCCCAACCAAAGAAAGAGAGAGCAAGGAAAGTTCATACTTCAACAACCATTTTGGGTTTCGTTTGTGTGTAACACCTCCATTTAGAGTTTTAATCTTCCGTTGATCTGTTTTCTTATATTGGTGAATGAAAATTTTGTTGGCTTTGGGTCAGCGAGGAAAATTTTAGTTTCCTTTCTTGTCATTTTGCATTTTATTGCAGCACTTTAAATGAAATATAAAGGTCACAGAGTAATTCTGCAGAGAAATCCTATATGAAGCAATCATAAGGATCACTACATATGACAGGAATCCCCATCCCACAAAGAAATAAATTCAAGCAGACAAACTCCTGAGAGATATTGACGTTAAAGGAAAACCCTTTGTGGCAGGAGCTGCCAAAATGTCTCACATGCCCGCTGCCAGTATGATCCTTGGGAACTAAATCAAACAACAAAGCATTGAAAACCTTATTTAGATTCCCCTGTAAAAGTCTTTGACAAAGTTTCTTCTCAATAAAAGGAAAACCATAATTGAATTAAACAGATATTCCTCTTAACATATGTAGACACTAATGGGCAGCATTAGCGGTGTTTGTTTTCTTAGGGAAAAGACAACTGAATATGTATTGGCTGTGGAAATGAATGTGTGATAACGCAAACAATCACAGAGTTAGTGAAAGTGCAGTGACTGGAGGAATTCCATCACTGAGCAAAAGAAATTTTTTCTTGGAAGGAAATACATTTTTTTTCTTCTAAAACCTTTTCCTGGAAGAGGATGACTACATAGCAGAAAGATCTATATAGGAAGAATTTGAGAAATACATAGTGAGGCTAGATGGCTAAATATAGCTCAGTTTCTACCACTAGAAATATGTACTAAAATTACCATTTAATTCATTCCATAGTTATTCTTAATTAAAACATCTGTTCTGATACCAAAAGAATTTATGAATAAATAACTGGTAATATAAAATTTGCTTATATGCATTTTCTTCCAATGTTATGCATTTCATGTGATTATATTTGTATGTGTTAAAATTAATGAAATTTAATCATTATGGAAGTAGCATGTTAAAGGGCATAAGCAGTAAAAAAGTATTTATAATACATAAAATAATTTATAATTTATGTTTTTATAATTTATGCAATAAGGATATAGCCTTGTGTACTAACTTCTTTACTTAAAGGAACCAAAAAATTATTTTGGGGGGGAGTACCCTTGGGTTTTGCTTAAGGCAGTATACTGGGGAACAAAAGATTATATTTCTATTCCACTCCTTTGTTTCCTACTGTCACAAACTACTGTGTAACCTGGATAAACCAGCCTGCTTGTGACTCAGTTCACTTTGCAAAATGGGCATAATACCGTCTTTCTTCAACTTGTCTTGTTTAAGTTAAAAACTTCTCATTTTACTGGTTGCCTTTTGTTGTATAGTTGTACAATGCCTAAACTGTTACTCTAGTCTAGGTGGGAGCATTTAGATGCTGTTGGAATACAGAAAAGAGTTTTTTTCCCTGAAATATTTTCCACCATTCTTGAGAAATACATATGAACATAATTTTAGATTTTGAAAAAATCTCTCCATAGAAGAGTAACTATGGAGGTGCCTGTCAAAGAAAAGTGAGTGATATCATGGACGAGACTTGCTAATAGAAATATCTGAGTTTAATTGTTCAGATGTTCAGCAATTCCTGACATTCTGTCCTCAAACCACAAAATTTACTGACCCAAGTTTACTTGAAGGCAGTGGAAACCTAATCCACTAAATCCTAATCCTAAATGATTAACTTGTGTGTCAACTTTCTGGCAGTTCCAGCATCTACTTTGTTCTGCTTTACAACACCAAATAGTGCAGGTTGAGTAGATTATAGTCATCAGCTAAACTGCATTCCCAGCTATTTTGTTTTGCCAGAATAGCATTAAGTAGCTGATGTACATTCTCCAATATCTCTCTAACCCTTTCTTGTCAGTCCCTCATTTTTCTTCCAGAACCACATCATCCCTCATAAAGTTACTGCATATCCCTTTTCCTTATTGTTATCATATAAATTACTATCTCCGTCATTTTCGTCTAGCTCATCTGTTCTTATTTAACATTTTAACAGAAATCTTGAGAAAGAAAGAAGAAAACATATTTTTGTCATGGTTTAACCCTAGCCGACAACCAGGACCATGCAGCTGCTCTCTCATTCCCCCCTAGTTGGGGTGCAGGAGAGAATCAGAAGAGCAAAAGTGAGAAAAATTCATGGGCTGAGATAAAGGCATTTTAATAGATAAAGCAAAAGCTATGTATGCAAGCAAAGCAAAACAAGGAAATCATTCACCACTTCCCATCAGCAGGCAGATGTTCAGCCATTTCCAGGAAAGCAGGGCTCCATCACACGTAATGGTTACTTGGGAAGACAAACCCCATAGGTCCAAATGTCTTCCTCACCTTCCTTCTTCTTCCCCCAGCTTTACATACTGAGCATGACGTCACACGGCATGGAATATACCTTTGGTCAGTTGGGGTCAGCTGTCTTGGCTGTGTCTCTTCCGAGCTTTTTGTGCACTCCCAGCTTACTCACTGGTGGGGCAGTATGAGGAGCAGAAAAGGCCTTGACTGCTTAGCAACAACTGAAAACATCAGTGCACTGTCATAACTCTTTCTCATCCCAAATCCAAAACATGACCCCACACCAGCTGCTAGCAAGACAGTTAACTCCATCTCAGCTGTTTTGAAGTTGCTCTCCCAAGGACTGGGAAGGCCTAAAGATCTTTAATGGCTGCAGATGTGCACTGGTGTGCAGGGAGGGAGTCAATGATGGCCTGGACACATGAGGGAGATGGATGAAAGAAATAATTTTTCTAAGGCTGAAGGTGCCAAAATACCATAGAAACCAGGTGACAAAGATTATATAATGTGGGAGTGAAGTAGCCAAACCCTATTTCTTTCTATATGCACACTGTCATATGTCCAGGCTGTATTCATGGCAGTACTTGGCAGTATTTCTAAGTGTTAGACTATCTGCGTTAAAAAAAAAAAAGTGCTCAGTAGAGTTGGGTGCAGTGGAGAATTACTGAAGGTAAATATTTTTACTTATATGGTCATATTGGGCTCTTAGACATTGGCAACTAATTTATCTATCTTTAGAGAAATTACCTGAAGTTTCTATTCCAAGAAACGTGTAACAGTTTCCTTCCAAAATGGCTGCTGCATCTCACTGTTCTCAATGGCACTGAAATAAACTGACTCCTTCCAAAAAATCCTCTGCCTTTTGTTATTTCCCCTGAGGAAAAAAAGCTAGGAGATACTCAGGCATCTTATGCTGCCAAGAGTCAGAGTCACATTGAGAAGAGTGTGAGGTGGCAGCCATTTTGCAACTGGATAGTCCTTCATGGAGGTTCCCTTTTTGAAAACTTCATCCCTGAGTCTCTGGTGTTAAACCTTCAAAACACAGGGAACAAGATATTAATTAAAGAAGAATTAAGAAAAACATTCATTAGAATTGCCAAAAAAAAAATGAACAAGGCCTTGAAATATTTCAGAGTTTAAAGTACAGAGTTTTTTAGAGTGCATGCCATAATTGTTTTTTCCTTTGCTCATTAGGGGGAAGAGTTAAGGGAATTGCACACAACACTGTTTTTCCTATAGACTCTGTGTCCTATTTAAAGGATTTATTTGTAAATGGATACACGTTTCAGTCAACACCATTTTGAATTAAAATAGGTGTATGTTGAAATCTCCCCAGAGCTCACAGAAGAGGGACAGAGAGCCAGCAGTGCTTTATCTTATTACCTGATTAGTATATCTACATATTCATTATATGGGATATATTCTGGCTGCTTGCCAACTAGAAAGGCGCACGCTGCAGCAAACTCTGCTGTTTTACTTGTGGTTTTGCTCTACCTCCACACCTACTTTGGTAGGAAACTGTGTTCGCAGGCATTGAATTTGGACAGGGGTGTGCATGTGTATGTGCATGTTTGCTCTAGAGAGGTTATGTGGCCAGGGTGACCAAAGCTGGCATTGCAGACTCATGCATCTTCCCAAGCAATTTTCAGATTGTTTTTGTGTTATTCTTGGAAGGTTGCTTTTAGATGTTTTTCTTTTTGCTGTTCTGTATTGCAAAATTATAGAATCATAGAAACATTTAGGTTGGAAAAGACCTTTAACATTGTAGAGTCCAACCGTTAACCTAGCACTGACAAGTCCACGACAAAACCATGTACCTAAGTGCCGCATCTACATGTCTTTTAAATATCTCCAGGGATGGTGCCTCAACCACTTCCCTGGGCAGCCTCTTCCAATGCTTAATAACCCTTTCAGTGAAGAAATTTTTCCTAATATCCTGTCTAAACTTCCCCTGGCGCAACTTAAGGATGTTTCCTCTTGTCCTATAAATTGTTGCTTGGGAAAAGAGACCAACACCCACCTCACTACAACCTCCTTTCACGTAGTCGTAGAGAGTGATAAGGATGAGGGGATCAAGTCATCCTCTTTTTCTCCAGGCTAAACAACCCCAGGTCCCTCAGCCACTCCTCATAAGACCTGTTCTCTAGACCCCTCACCAGCTTCGTTGCCCTTCTTTGGACATGGTTCAGCACCTCAATGTCTTTCTTGTAGTGAGGGGCCCAAAACTCGACACAGTAGTCAAGGTGGGGCCTCACCAGTGCCGAGTACGGGGGGACAATCACTTCCCTCGTCCTGCTGGCCACACTATTTCTAATACAAGCCAGGATGCTGTTGGCCGCCTTGGCCATTTGGGCATACCACTGGCTCATACTCAGACAGATGTTGACCAATACCCCCAAGTCCTTTTCTGCCAGGCAGCTTTCCAGCTACACTTCCCCCAAGCCTGTAGCATTGCATGGAGTTGTTGTGACCCAAGTGCAGGACCTGGCACTTGGCCTTGTTGAACCTCATACAATTGGCCTCAGCCCATTTATCCACCCCATCCAGATCCCTTTGTAGAGCCACCCTACCCTCAAGCAGATCAACACTCATCTGCAAACTTACTGAGGATGTACTCGATCCCCTCATCCAGATCATTGATAAAGATATTAAACAGAACCGATCCCAACACTGAGCCCTCTTGTGACCAGCTACTAACTGGATTTAACTCCATTCACCACAACTTTTTGGGCCCGGCCATTCAGACAGTTTTTTACCCGGAGAAGTGTATGTCTGTCTAAGCCATGAGCAGCCAGTTTCTCCAGGAGAATGCCGTGGGAAATGGTGTCAAAGGCTTTACTAAAGTCTAGGTAGACAACATCCACAACCTTTCCCTTGTTCACTAAGCGGATCACATTGTCATAGAAGGAGATCAGGTTAATCAATGAGGACTCACCTTTCATAAACTCATGCTGACCGGACCTGATCTCCTGGTTGTCACATGATGGCATTCAACAGGATTTTCTCAATAACCTTATGAAGAACTTTTTTTAAGACTCAACAGCTTTTCATTTCCAGAATGGGAAAATTATTTTTTTTTCAAATTTATCTGAGTATTGTCGTTTATTTCAAATAAGATTTTACACTATGGAGTGACAAATGACTTCTCATAACTCAGGAAACAGTAGTGTATTAGCAGGTGACCATGTGGATGAAAAAGAATAAAATATCCTTTTGATAGACAATATTGAAAGCTAACATTAAAAAATATAGTTAGTGATATTTGGTGAAATGCCAATGATGACATATTTATTTATGTAATTTTGCATTATATATTCACTTTTTAATAGTTTTCTATTTATTTAATGATCAATATGGGTCATTTTCTATATAGGCTTTCTTTTTTACTATGGCTGAATATTGAATACCATTTTTTATTACCTGACACTCTTTAGATTTCTTGCTTTTACTTAGAAAATATTTCACGTCTGCACAGATAAGTGAAAAATTTCATGATCTGTAGTGCATAAGGTCATTACATGAGGTTAAAGCCTGATTGACTTGATACACATTCACAAATCTTGTGTCTTCACTATTTTCTTGTGTCCTTAGTATTCTCAGAATAGGTGTCTATCACTTGGCTATTTTCAGATTATATGACGCACCATTATGTGAAACATTGATATGCAATTGCTAGATCAAAACGTGGTAACATGCCATAATGTGACTTTAGACTCAGATTTTGTCAGAAAAAATAGTCGTTACACCAGACCTGATCTGGTACTGAAGACCAAATGCAAAACACCCCAAAGATAGGAATTCAGTACCTTAGATTGCACTGTTGCTTCTTGTGCCAGAAGATCTGTGTTGATCAGTCAGCACTAATGAGCTTATGAAATTCTGCCCAGGGTAAGAGTGCTGTACTGAACAAAAATAGCCTTTGTAACGGTATAGGCCACCTTAGATAACTGATCTTTCCAAATTTTTTAGGTGATAAGCACAGTATTTACATTCTTTAACAAAGGGAACAACACAAAGTCTTTTGAATTGCAGGTAGTAAGGCACAGCCAAAGTAAAGTTTCCTTTAGTGGCCCAAGACAAGTAAAAGGCTTTTCCATAATAGAATTAGAGATGAAAAGAGTCTTAAAGTATGAGGACTCTTACAATTGAACCTTATTTTGGATGTATGACATAAGGTACTAAACTAGCTCTATGTGCCAAAGGAAGATGTTTCTAATTTACTACCTCTAGTAGTCAAATAGTGCGGTTTCTTTCTTAAAATTCTCTTTGGAAGGACTTTGTCTTTTCCAAATGTTATAAAAGGCAAGTGGATTATGCTGTTGCTCTGGTGATCCTGTCTAATGAAAGTTTTATGTCCCGCTGGCTAATTGGCCGTGTTCAGCTGACATCCAGAGCTGGCTGTTTCTAAAGCATACTGGCTGAATCCATGTTGAATAGCACTAGTGGGACAACTCTGGATGAGGAATCCATCTCAGACACCTTTGTTACTTACTCTCCCACAGGCCTTTCTAGCATGTGCAATATATACAATGTTTCTCTAGTTTGTGCACACATCATACCTTGGAATTGAGCTGAGCCCTAGATACCATCTGTAATCTGTTGCCATTCATGTAATAGTTGTGACAACTTAATACTGTTTCCTGTTCCTCCTTCTGCTTTGACGTCTTCTCCTGCTGCTTTCATTAATCATGCTCCTGATGGAACAGAAATTCTTACTGTTTCAAGTTGAGGAACCTGACTTTTCAGGATGGTGCTAGACAAGCTGCTGTAAGATGGGTATAACCTGTAGGAAGTGGTACCCTCAGGCCTACCACACATAGAGGAGACAAACAATATATATGTGATGACCCATCACTCACTGTATGTTAGTACTGAAGCAGCTTGTGTCATCTCCAACAGACACCTCCTTTCTGTTGATTGGAAGATGCTCATCAGGGACACATTACCCACAGGTGGGACTGGGCAGTACTCTGCACCTGAGATGATAGTTATCATTTAGAAGATACAAAATGTACAGCTGTGGAGGTATCCCTAAACACAAGCTCGCTTTCTTGGAGCTAATGTATCAGTTAAAGAGATGGTTGCCATCAGAAGCCTTTCAATATTTGTGCTCTTTGTAAAAAAGCAAAATAGAACTGTCTTGTTCCTCCTTTCATCTCACAGATGGGATCCACTTCCAGCTCCCACGCTAGCTGTAGAACTATCTAGGAGACTGACAAACCAACCTCTGTGCCTGGTGATATGTTCTGAACTGACAGAATAAATTTTAAAACGTTAACTGAAAAAAATTAAATGTGCATATTATGTTATAACATTTCTCATCATTTTGCATATGGAGTGATGAGTATAGTGTATTCTGCTAAGGAGATGTGCTGCTGCACCAGCATCAGGATTCATCTATATGTCACGTAATTGCTGCACACCAGAGGAGCACCTGGTACAGCAGGGTCATTTGGTTAAGCTCGGAAACTCATGAGAAACTCATTGAGGTGTGAGTCATCACATGGGCTAAATGTATGAGAAATAGGAAAAGTTTAAAATAAAGAAATAAAAGGAAGTCAGCAAAGACAGGATTGTTAGTGGAGGCCACCATACTAATGCTTAGCCTAACTCATAAGTCCTAGCTGTCTTCTTATGTGAATTAGCCAGCAAATGATTGCTTTCTGCTCCATAGATGGTGTTTACTGTTCTCTCGGAATCTCTTCACATATGGGAAAAGTTTGCCCAAGGAAAAGTGATACCCCTCACTTCCCCCAAGGGGGATTACAGCACTATGCCCTGCGGTACTCTCTGGTCTGCTTGGCTTGTCCTCACAGGATGCACCACACCTCATGCATGTTTGTGTATTGTAGAAATAGCTTAGCAATCCGTTTTTATATTCACACACAAGCATTTTGGTCAAAAACCTTCTCCAGAAGATCTTTTTAGTATTTATTGCATATTCCATATTTATCATATGATTTAATTCTGTTCTTTTCATATCAGAAGAAATATAACAGTTATTGTGATCTGTACACCTGATCTAGAAAAGCTGGACCACCTATTAGTTCTCTATAGGCCAGAAACTGGCCTTCTGCGGCAGTCATATCCTGTTAAAATTGGCTTATGCTGGCACTCATTTATAAGCTTTAGAATCAAAAATTGCGCTGAATACTGTATCTTTCTCTACTTTTTCTTCTGTCTCAGTAGTAAATTCTAAAACATTTCAGCAGGATTCACCCTAATTGTAAAGTATTTGGGGATTCTTAAAAAAACACATTTACTAAGTTAGCTGAATTGTAAAATACTGTTTGGAATCGACTATAGGGAGACAAAAAAACTAATTTCTAAAGGTGTCAGTAGGTTATTCTGCAAAAACATCATTTGCAAATAAGCCTATTTGCTGTCTGGAAAGCAAGCAGGTTTCTGTTCAGTTTCCGAGGTCTTGCTGCCAAACTATACAAGACCAGCTTTTCAGTCCATCTTCTAAATCTACCAACAAACTGTAAACATCCTTCAAAGGCAAACTTCTGTAAACAATTGGTTCCTATTTTATAAGGGAAACAGTGTTGCTTGGAGGATAATGGAAGATACAGGGTGATGAGAGAAGGCAGTTGACTGTTTGCTGTGATAAATAAACTATTACCTATTTATTTATCTAAGCAGGTTGTAAGATTTGCAAGTTTGCTTTTGACAACTCATGTGAGAAGAGGTGGAATCAGATACAAGTAGTTTCTTTAAAAATAAGCAAAATAACATTAGCTCTTTTTTCAGCCATTAATAACGAAAGCACACAGCTCTCCAGTATAGGAATAGGTAATTCATTTAGCAATAACTGCGTAACAGTTACTGTACTATGAAATATGTGTGGAAATGTGTAAAACAGCTAAATTATTTCTATGGGAGATTAATTTATGATGTTGCGCAAAGGTACGTTAATAAATAAGAGCTGAATGGAGAAGTTCAAGCATATAAATGGTTGACTGGAAAATAAAAAAAAAATGCGTATCAGGTTTATTTCTTGCCTTTTGCTTAAAACCATACTTGAAGGTTTATCAGAACAGAACATGCAAACCTGAGCTATGCACAGAACCGTCCGTATAACATGATGATTGTATGGTAGTGCAACTCCACTGGAGAGAAAAATCCATCCCGGAGTACAAGTGACTTGATCATAAACTGCATATCCAAAGTTAGTTTCCTTACAGCTATACCTTCAACAGCTTAGCATCTAATAGGAATTACAGGACGTTACTTAGTTTTGTATTCCTCAGAAGAAATGGTCAGCATTTCCAGAAACAGGTGATCAATATCATAGATCGAGACAAATTTTGTATAGTCAATCAAATACAGTTAAATGATGGAACAGTAACTTCAAGGTTAAATAGATTTTTAGTGATAATTCTGAAGTTATTTATTGTTTCAGATAAGCATATCCTTTCAACTTTCAGCCTCAGCTTTCTGTATGCCTTGGATTTTAATTCCAGGTCTTTAGTAAACTTGATTGACCTTTTAACTCTCCAATTTACTTCTGTCTTTTATTTCAGATGTGCCTTCTCTTTTCATACTCCTCATAAAAGCCATCTTTGCTATTCCATCTTTACTGTTAACCTTTTTATTGCTGTTGATTTTAAGCAGGCGAGTGCATTTTGTTTAAAGATTGAATCAAATCACAGTCAGAAAAGAGAGAATTTTTAAAGCCTTAGATTCACAAAGCTGGCAGCTGGCCAGACAGTCAGTCCTATGACACTGTTCCCTCAAAAGCCTCATTCTGTCTTTATTTAAACTTTGTTTCAATATTACATGACATAAATCAAAAGAAATGCTTTCAACTGGTGAAAACTTTTTTTCCCCACAAACTTCTTTTTTTGGTTTTGTGGGGGAAGTTTTTCATTTTCTCCCCTCTCTGGACCCAAAGGATGCTGAACGGGCGGGATTGCTGCTGGACCATATACACTGTGCTGCGAGCAGCTCCGCGACCGCACGCGTGGGGCTGAGTGCCCCAGTGCACGGCAACAGCTCCAAACTGGCCACCCCGCACCTTGTGCCACCGTGCCTGGAGGAGAGCTCCTCGGGAAACTCTCGCCCAGGCTTATGCAGGGCAGTGGGAGATACCCCACAGCTGGAAATGACTCATGGAAATGAATCATTTCCTAATTATCCTCTAGTTTAGAACAGACTTGCTGCCTTCTTGTGTCTTGAACTATTATTCACACCGGAACCAGTATTACGTGCCACTGCTCTGCTATGGTGACACTTTAAGCTCTTTCTGGACAGCCATACACGATTCCACAAAGGAAGGGGTAAATCAAGCTCTAATTTTGCAAGCTTGACATTGCTCTTTCAGCCTGATTTTCTTCTAGAAGAGAGAAGAAAAAATTACGCTTTTTTATTTTTTGCCCTCAGAGGTTCTCCCATTTTCACTGGATTAGCAGGTCAATCACTGTATTTGGCTTGCTTACTGTGCCTCTAATAATGTTTTTATTAGACAATTCAATGCTGCAATCTTATAGTAGGAGCAATTTAAGCACTGTGTTTGAAGTTTAAAATGAGTAATTTTTGAATATTCTCAGTGTTCTGGGAAGGAGGATGGTTAGAACTGTTCCAGAGATAAGGGAAAGGGATGACCTTTTTAAAGTATTTGGCTTTAAAATTTAAAATGTTATTTCAGGGATGACCTATACTGGTTTTTACTGCAAAAGCGAATATTTGGCGACAAGTAGATCAAAACAAGGAACTTAAAAATGAAACCCTTTTGAAGGTTTACTGTAGTTGCTCGTAGCATAAACAGTTTTGCTTACACATGCATATTTATTAGTTTCTCTTACTGAAGCCCAGCACGAAACAGACAACTTATTTTTATCTGATATCAGTGAAAGTGATAACACTTACTAGTTTCATCGTATTTTCTCAATGCAGTATTTCCTCCCTATCCTTGTCTGAGAAAACTGTAACCAATATATGGATATAAAAATAATTCTGATTTTTTCATTTATATGTAAGAGGATGTCTATGATTGTGTATATATGAACATATACCCACTACAAATATGTGGTCTCTAAAAATATAGAAAATGCAAAGGGAAGTTATTTTTTAAATCTTTTTTGACATTTGCAAATCATATAGCTATGTTAACTTGGCTAATGTTCTCAGCAGATTCCCTGAAGAAATTCACACAGTTTATATAGTGTTTTGCATGCAGGAACTCTGTAAAATTATGTAAGTGTCTGTTCCTGCAGATGCTTTTGGAGACATGTGTTGGGCACTCCAATTGAATGAAAATAGAACATATAAAGAAATGCTCCAGAACTGAAATATCTACCCCTTTTCCCAGCTGCGGGTAGCTAGGAGCCCATCCAATACCAGGTATTTTTTAACCAACAAAGAATGCGAATGTCTCCTGCTTTTTCAATTTCCACAACAGGGTTTGTTTTCAGGCTGATGGGACAGACAAGCTCTAATTCTCCTTCTTTTCAAACTCATAAATCTTTTCGAAAATGCAAGCAGAATTTTAAACCATTGATTAACTACTGTGGTTTTGGAGCATTTAAAGATGTATAGTTGATAATGTATCTCACCTGTAAAATCACAAGCCCGTTCTGTACCAGATTAAAAAAACATGAAAAGAAAATCGGGAGTTAAAAGTACATGCATTGATTCAACATGTGGAAATATTGTGCAGCTGGTTAAAAAAAAAAAAATAAATCTAAAGGGTGGGGAGAAATGTAGAAAAAAATAATACTAAAGGGCATAAAGCTCAAATCAGATAGCACACTGAAAAGGGATTTTAATATGACCTGTACTGAAAAAGGCAATTGTCATTTTTAGCTGCTTTCACCAATGTTATGAATTAGAAAAGCAATAAAACTTTTTTTAACCTCAAAACTTCTGTTGCAACTGGGTTGTTGCCTTGATTTTTCTACAGTATCCTACCAGAATGCTATTTGTAAAATGGATTCAGGTTCAGAAAAGAGCAATAAAAGTTGTTGGGAAGAGGAATGAATAGTATCTGGAAGGAGAAAAACAAAAAATATCCAACACGGAGAAATATGTGTTTAATTTAATTCTAATAAACTCATGCACACATAAATTATCAAGTATTAGCATACATAATTCAAAAATTCAGATGTTTTAGCAGATCAGAAATTGTTTCAGGTAATCTGGCGTTTATCATAGGAATGCATGTGCAGAAGGATCTACATTACCGTTTTTTTTTCCTACAAGAATAGTGATTCAGTAGAAAGAACAATGTTCTAAGAGGTATTTGGAACTCAATTTAGTTTTATGTCATCATTCATTCTCTACTGCGATGCCATATTTTACTTTATACCATCTCTATTTTGAACTGCCTATGGAATAACAGGTGGGCTTTTCTTCACAAACCTTTATTCATCTTGAAAAATTCCTCTCCATGAGAGGTAAGAAATATTCTGTCCATCTGACAGAGGGAGAAATGGCAGAAGGCAAGGTAAAAATCATTCAAAACATCCACTGATTTTGAATCTTAATCTGAAATGACAAAAGCTTACTTTTTTCAAGTAATTTACCATTTTGAATAACTTTGAGACACTTTAGTGATAGCAGCGCGTACTCACCAAGCTCTGGCAATAAATTCTGTATTTTTCGGTTATTTAAAGAAATGCGACATCAAAATGATGCCCAGTAATGTAAAGTATTACCAGTGAAAAAAAATAAATTGTTTACTATCGCACAGGAATTTTGAAAGAAAAGAGAGCATCTAGTTCTCCAGGACAAAGTGCGGTTGCCCATAGCTGTAATGCATTTTCTCTGTTTTGTGGTAGGCTTTTTTTTCAGCATCGTCCTGCTGTAAATAAATATCTGCAGTCGTCGTTTTGTTCCTTGAAGGTGGCCCATTCTATGTATGGAGACATGAAAAATCTGCAGAGAGTTGACTGCTGAATCCTAAGAAAAATGCCCATTAGAATTGCACGGGCAATTTTAATTCCAGTCTTCTAAAATTTTGTAAGCCTTGGTTTTGTGACCTTTTTCATATGTGTTCTACAAACAGTCAGAAAATTATGCATTTGAAAACTTAGGCCAATGTAAGAACTAAAAGAGATTTATGGGATTGACAGCTACTGGCTTAGGTGGGGAATGCTCACAGGTCACAATTTCTAGTTTAGAGTCAGATCTATTTGTGGTTAGGAGTACCGTTGATTGTAGTCTGTTTCCTCTACCTCTTACGTTCATTTTTGCTTCCCCCTTTCATGCTGGTCTAGTTGGTTTTGAAGAGGCGGAAACACAAGAAACATGGGAAGAGAGAGCACAGTCCCACCACAGCTCTAAGCCAGTGCTCCCCTCGCCTTCCCACTGTGTCTGAACGTGTGTGTTCAGAGAGTTTCTACTCGTGCTGGTGCTGGCACAGACATTCGTGGGTTTGCTGAAAACAAACACAGATAAAAAGCTTTTGGCTGGCTGTGCTGCACCCGGGCTGATGTGAGAAGGAGGGCAAGAGCGCAGGGCAGAGCCTGGGAGGGAGGGAGGGAGGGAGGGAGGGACCGTGGGGGCCTCAGCTCCGGCTCATGCTGCCATGCGATAAGGACACACACCTTCGCAGTACCTGCCTGCTGGCTGACACAACCGAGGCTGTCAGCTGCCAGAGCAGCAATTTCTGAAACGTATCTTTTGTTGTTGTTGTTGTTGTTGTTGTTGTTGTATATGCAGAGAAGCAAGGTGAACGAAACAAGCTCTACGTAGGCAGCCCGCAAGAGGCAGAGCCTTAGCAAGGGTCTACTGCAGAAACGCTCTGCTTGGGCAGAGCTGTTTTCTAGAGGAATAGCAAAAGTTGCATCCCTGTCAAACCGGCAACTCTGTGCTAAATTTCGAACTAATAGAGCTTCAATGAAGCCATTGTGAAAAAGCAAAGCAACAACAACAAAAAAAGTGTAAGTAGAATTTCTTTATTGTAATTATGGCAATAGCTTCTTTTTTGTTGCTACTTAAAAAAAAAAAAAAAAATGGCTGAAGTATTACTATTTAAATATCTACCATGGAAAGTTTCAGCCTGCTTATATGAAGCTTAACAAAATTATAATAAACTGAAAATGGATTCAAATATTGAAAAATGACATGCAGGATTAAGTATAAGTAAGTTAATACCTAAATTGTAAGTTGAACAATGATCCAGAGAAAATGTATAAATTCTGCAGATGACGGTGAACCTTAAATATTAGAGAAGGTGATGTATCCACATCTTTTTAAGAAAAGAAAGAATATTTGGATAACCTATTTAATATTAAGGCATATGACACTCTTTTGTCCTTACAAATGTGTCTATGATGCAATTCTTATGACTTTATTTTGAAATAAAACTGTACTATATATAAGGCCTTACAAAGAGTACATAGAGAAATTCAGCATTATTCAGTTTTGCCTTTCATACATTTCTAATGCTGCCAGGTATACTGTTATTCTAAGTGACATTATGGTGTGAGTCTATTGCTGCTTCTGGGGCATGGCATGATATATGCACTACCTCCCCAGCACTGTATATGCCTGGAACTGCTTTGGGAATGGTTGTTGTAATCATATTCACGGTGCATCAGAAAAGGTATTTAAAAGATTAATCTTGATGTTAGTCAGAATTTCTTCCTGGGAGACCTTGAATGATTAAATTAGTAGTTATCTGAAACATTCACAAGTCTCTTGGCTTCTGATTTCTAATAGAAAAACTTGTTTATTATGGCCAAAGTGCTCTACTGTTAACCTACAGTCATGGAAGTCTAGAAGGATCAGAAAGCATTAAGGAAATAATAGGCAGAATTCTCTTCTGAATTGCATCAGTATGAACATAAGTTTCAGAAGTGCTAGACTAGTTTAAGAGTTGTTCAACTTTTTTTCTTTTTTAACAATGTCACAGAATGTCACAGAAACCTTTAATTGTGTATCATGTGTGCCCACATCCACAATTATCTTCGTTCACTAACATGACACTTTGCTAACGTAGAGTATCTCATGCTGTCATGTTCTGAACACCACCCAGTGAGGAAGAGTTCCTGGAGAAGAACCTGAAGTCTTGAAGTTTGGTTCATCAGTGTCAATTTGGCAATTTTTCACCTAAAGGTTTTCTTCTGTTTATAGTGTGACTGTCAAGAGGAGGTCTATAAAATGAAACTTTGCCTTCTTCCAGGTTGTCTGTTGAGCTGAAGAAAGATCAGCCCTAGCATATTTATAGCTCTCCGTAAGAACATCTTTGGCCATCACTGTCAATATATGTAAAACTTGCCTGGAACAGTATGAAAAGGCTGTAAAAAAAAGAGGAAATAGTCCTGCTGTAGACACATCAACTGATTCCAGCTCTTACTAACAAGAGCCCTTAGTACACAGAGCTACTAGTTGGTCTTCATTATGTCTCTCTTGAAAAATTCTGAGATTATGTTGGACCATGATGGCTGTCCTATTTAGATACTAGTATTCATTGCATGGCTAGTTGGATTTTTTTTTTTTGCAAACGACAGAAGAAAAGTGGTGAAATTTTGTACCCATCAGTGCTCAGAGGTGATTATTATTTTACAAGGTATACTCTTTGAATTGGTAGGAATTTCAGAGAACTGATAAAAATACATGATCTTTGCCCCACAGACCACATAAGATATTGCTTATCCGCATGTGCCAGAAATAATCTCATACATTTTGCATGAAATGGTCAGTGATCACAAATTCTAAAACATTATTCTTCAGCATTCCAGCAGCATACACAAGCATTTGTGCAATAGAAAAACATTCACTGATTTCTCCTTTCTCCCACACTGAGTAGTGTCAATCCTCCGAAACCAGAGTTGTCTTATTTCATCTGCTAATCATAGCATTTGTCTTCTGAAATTCGGTATGATTTGACAACAGTTGAAATCACTATGTGACATTTTCCTTCCCCAAGTTAGATTAATGTGATTCCTATTAAAATATACTAATAGTAATATGATTAATATCAATATAGAGTGATTGCGTTTGATTTTCTCTAAAATTCATTAGGGTGGGATGGGAAACATAATTCTTGATTGTGTGATTTCCTTGTTTTCAACTGTTACTTTTCCATGCAATTGAATTAAGACATTTCTAACAACCAGCAATATTGCACACACATTACATTGACTTTGTATTGCCTAGAAGAAATGCAATAGATCATTATCTGATTAAGTAATAACTAACTTATTGATCACATCAGTGTCATACTGTGAAAGTTGTTTAAAAATCATCATCTCAGAGAAGTAACTTGTTAACTATGGAAATTATTAGCATGCTGGCCACTGGCTGCCAGAATCAGACCATGCCCAAGTTAGGAAGGTTTTCTTTTATTCAGGTTTGTTCGCCTTTGTACTGTCAAAACGTTCAAATAAGATAGAGTTTCTGAAGAATCTGGTGAAAAATATCTTCTATAAATTTGAATTGCCCTCTTGATCAAATTGAAGAGCATCTGACAGGCATAACAGAGATGCAACTTGCAGTGTCACTTGTGATTATTTAAAATTTAAATTGACTTGCTGAAATATACTCTGAGTGGTTGTGGATACCTAGTAGATGTTTATGACATCATTTTGGAAGTTTCAATTTAGCATACTCCTTTTTAATATAATTTCTAATTTAAGCTTCATAATATTATTTCAAAAGAAGTTTTTTCTAGATGTAGAATTTCTAAATAATCGTGCAGATGCATATAGAAAATCATTCCTTACTACCGCTGTTCTCAGAATCTTGACTGTCAGGTGCCTTACATGACAAGTGAATACTACAAAATCCTAGAATACGATTTTGAGAGGAATCAGTGGGGAATACTTAAATAGGTGCTCTGTAATCTTTGTAGATAGTGAACTTGTCACCTCAGAGTAGAAACCATATTTCAGAGCAAGAGTGCATGGATCAGAGGATGCTGAGCTGTCACTTAAAGGCATAAATATTCACAAAAATGGTATTTTATTTTTAAAGCTTAAAGCATAACAACAGCTTTGCCCTTTCTGCTTATTTAGAAATGCATACTTCTGAAATGTCACAATTACTGAGAAAAAAACTATTGATGAAACAGAAGTTTTTATTTTTCATGCTTGAAGTAAAAGCTATATAAAATATAGTAATTAATCAAATTAATTCCACAAACTATGCATCACATAGCCCATATTGCAAGCAAAATATAATACTTCTGGCCAGTGCACTAAAAAGTTAATAATCTTTATATAAGATTTTCCCCTTTCCAAAATAAACTAAACCAGAACATTTAAAAGTATTTAATGGAAGATAATTATTCTTTTGCCAGATGAGGTTCCTTCCTTGAAAAACAAAACAAAACAAAACAAAACAACCCACCCAAACCAACCAAAAAACACAGACTTACACTTTAAGTAGGTAAGTCAGATGTAAAGTGAGATAGCAGAGTCACAGCAGATATTGCAATTATTCTATCACCATGTTTTTTATTCACTTTTACTTGGAAGATGAAGTAAGGTAAGGAACGTGACAGAGGAGTAGGAGGGTAAAGCAGCAGCAGGGATAGTGCGAGGGAAGAGAGTTTGTAATCAAACAGACACAGAATTGTGCTTTTACAGATCTTTTAAAAAGTTCTTCCTACATCTTACAAAATTAGTGTTTCCTGCTTTGGCAGAGCTTTCAGCTTAGAATATGCATCTTAGAATATGGATCCTGTCTTTTGTTTTCCCTCAGTGACCTTTGGGGAAACACGGATACACAACAAGTAGGTACTTCCCTTAGCAATTCTCAGTGTAGCAGTAACGTTAAGACTATTTTCTGATTCCTTTTCAATGCAATAAGCTTTTCTTTATCTCATCTTTATCAGTAGACTGTTCTGTGGTACCCTGAGAGAAACTCATAGGTCATACTTTCTCATTCCTCTGTTTGTCAATATTCATCATCATATGATCAATAATTTATCAGCTGCTTTCCTATAGCAACACAAAGTAATGACACAAAAACAGCCCAAGAATATCTGTGTCCTTCATGGCTCCCTCAGTCACCCACTGTTATTGTGGCATCTCAGCAGTGGCTTTATCTATGCAGTTATCATGCTGCTATCATGGAGCTTTGACCCAAAGCTATGTTTTCATTTGGATAAGTCACCAATGCTGATTTTGCACAATCCATTTTACTAAGTGGATACACTATGTGCTGGGAGAAATGCAGTACAGTGATGAGTAACAGGACGGAATCTTAAAGAGAACAAAAATTTTGCTGTTTTGTTGTAAATACCTACTAGCTGTGAAACTTGTGCATCATTTATTACTGACCTCATTCTGGTGCTTTTATAGCAGGTGTTGCCTTGCTGTATGAATGGCCTGAAACTAGATGGGATAAGATTATTGTCAGAGTAGAACAGCCACTCTAACACTCCTTTGTGTAGAATGAATACCTGCTCTGCGAGAAGAATGCACTCCCACAGGAATTAAAGACTATTGTAAGCATTATCTGTTTCATCTAAACACATGACATGATTTAGAGATGAGGGTACCTCTTTGATTGTGCTTTCTTACACAAATAAGCACACAACAACATCGCTTGCATATTAAAGAAAAAAAATAAAAAGTCAGCAGTATGCCCTTGCAGTGAAGAAATGCAACTGCATCTTGGGCTGTATTAGCAAGTACTCAGAAAGTCAAGGGAAGCAATTCTTCCCTTCTGGCATTTATAAGACCATATCTAGAGTGCCATGTCCACTTTTGGGCTCCACAGTACAAGACAGCCAGTGACAAACCATCAGAGAGGGAGACCATGATAAGAGGGCTGAAGCACAACAGGAGAGACAGGAAGAGCAGGATTTGTTCATTCTGAAGAAGAGAAGGCTTAGGGGAGACCTTATTGCTGTATAGAGGTGCCTGATGGGAGGGTACAGAGAAAACAGAGCCAGACTCCTTTAGAATGTATGCAGCGGTAGGACAAGAGGCAACAAAAACAAGCTGGAGCTTAGTAAGTAAATTTGGTTAGATATTGAGGAAAAAAAAAGATTTGCCCTGAGTGTGGTCTTACACTGGTACAGGTTGCCCACAGAGGCTGTTGGATCTCTATCGTGGAGATACTCAAATAAGAACAGGACAAGTCAGTCAAGACCCTAAGCAACCTGGTCTAACTGGACCAGCTTAGGGAAGAGGCTGGTCTAGATGATCTTCATAAGTAGTTTTCAACATATAAGTCTCACACATCAATGATTCTATGAAAAAAATCAAACCCCAGCCTAAATAAAATACTCCAGTATATGAAAAGAAGGTGAGAAAGAGAACACTACAGAATTTTGCATCCAGATTGTCTAATCTGTATAGTAGATTCCAGTATTTGGCCACAAGGGGAAAAAAAAAAAGCATAAAAATATATAAAAATATAACAGTAGATATGTTTACCAAATGCCTTGATTATTATCAAAGTAGCTAAGGAAATAATATCACTTATTTGGTGCATCCTAGATATTTTCATTTTGATTGTGCTTGTTATTGCAGTATATTTACAATGCAATTTATGCTCTCAGGTTAAGTTGCTCTGTGGCTGCTGTACTGGCATAGTATTTCACATTATTTGTCAGACACAGCATGTGATATGTTATGACATGACATAAAGTTGTGCAACATAAAAAGAAAAAAAAAAAGGCAACTCTGACACAATTTCTGTAGTGCAAAACAATTTTTTGCTTCTAATTCAAGCCTCAGAACCAAATACAACATATCAGTTGTCCATCATGACTTGTGTTAATGCAAATATATTACTTCCAAAAAGAAACATAAGGTTCCAAAAGTACTTTTTTTATTTTGTTATAAACAGTTTTTTCCTTGTTTTTCATGATGTAAGGCTATTAGACTTCCTACATTAAACTTATTAAAAGTGCACTTCCAAAATTGTCTTTAACAGTATACTTTTCAAATATTACATAAGCTTCTTTTCTATCATGATGCCTACTATGGCAGTAGAAGATAATCCTATACATTAAATCCTAAAACTAGCAGATCAAGTCAGACTAATTTGCATCAAAATAACGCCTGAAAAAATAATGGAATTGGAAGCAGATTCTCTGAAAACAGCAAATAGCCACTATTTTTCTCTTATATAATGTGCCTGATTACAGTATCCAAGCATCTCTCATGTGTCAATATATTTGTCCTCACAAGTACACTTTCAGAAAGAATTTCAAAGGGTGTTGTTTGTTCACTTCTTGATCGACTATCTCAAATCTACTGCAGTTCTTAAGTTCATAGTTACAGTAGCTGCAGTATTTGAAATTTTTCTGGAAAGGTTGCATATTTATATCCTTACACACAGATTATGTACCACTTCTAATGACTTCTTGAATATACAGTATTTTAAGGACTTTTCTGGCAAAAACTTTAATACTTTTGTAAGTGTTGTGCTGATAGATTGATAGTGCTTTCATAAGAACTAGCTTTTATGTTTAAAATGTAATGCTTCTGGTAATATAAGAAAGATTGGCTCTGTAACCTTTCCACTGACTTAAGTTTTGTGAGCAGTAGCCTGGCTTTCCGCTTTCTGAAAATTTGAGATGTGAGAACATATGCAGTTCTTTTTTGTGTGAATAAAGTTATTAAGAATTGTCAGGACTATAAATTACTTATGCTTCATTAAATACACATTGTGTACAATCAATTGATGATTTGCATACCCAGTTTCAGATGTTTAAATTTCTGTCCTTGAATATAATTGCAGCTGTAGGCTAAAGGACAAACAAATATTTCTATTAGGCACAGTCAATCTCCAACCAGAATGACAAAGAGTATCAGAGAGAGGAAAAAATTGTCAAATATCTTCTCTGGACAACTTAATAATGCATGCAACCTAAGGTTACATGTATGAAGGTTTAAATAGCTCTTCTATCCCAGAATCAAGTATGGACATACTAGAAGACTGACACTACTGCATATAGGATTTTTAAATTTAAGGATTTTTTTTGCTTAAATCAAGACACAAACTAGTTTTATCAAATAACCAGGTGATTTACTAAGCAGAGAAGGATTACTCTGTATTGTTCTAAGATTTGTCTTGGATAGCCTTAAGGAATGATAATTTGTGTTATACAGTCTTGTATACTCTCACTCTCTCATGTATTCCCCTCCCTCCCCCCCAGCTTCTCTTTGCTTTTATTGCTGAGCATGACATCATATGGTATGGAGTACCCCTTTGATCAGTTTGGGTCAGTTGCCCTGGGTATGTCACCTATCAACCTCTTGCTGATCCCCAGCCTACTGGCTTCTGAGGAGAGGTTGGAGAGACAACCGTGATGCCGTGTGAGCACTGCTCAACAGTACCAAAACATTGGGGTGTTATCAACATGGTTCTAGCTACAAATACAAAGCACAGCAAGAAAGGGCTGCTATGGTGAAAGTTAAACCGATCCCAGCCATACCTAATACAGAAAGTTTGGAAATTGGATGGTTATTCATTGTTTATAGCGAAAATGAGACTGAGCTTAATACAGCAGGATATTAGTTTATGTATCCATCACTTTTACAAGTTCATCTCTCGCCTAGAAAAATGCAATGTTGCTTCATGTCTATCCATTGACTGCTGATACCATATAAATTTATAAGCATTTAAAATTCATCACATTACTCTTCTCTGTCCATCCATTCACTATCTCCCTTTCTTTTTATGATGAAGTAGTGCAAGCCTCTCAACTTCTTTCTGAGGCTGAATAGTCCATCTTCCAATCTTCCTGTCATCTGTAATTCACTATCAAGAATATTGCTGCAGATGACCAGTCTGTGCTGACAGCTTCCATCATGCTCCTCAGATAAGCACAACCAGGCTTTTTCTACTGCTGTCCATCAGCCCACCTACAAGTATATGAGCAGTTTTCAAATTGTTTCCCTTCAAATGTCTCCTTAAGTTTTTCTTGTCATGTGTTACCTACATGAAGTTGCTAATAGTTTAAATGGTTGTCGTGTGCTTTTGCCTACCACAGTGGTTCCCGTACTTTCATTGCTTCCTTGGATATCACATTCTCCGAGTTACTGAATTTGAAATTCCTTTTAAGACCATTTTCAATCTCTGTTTGTACAGCATCAAGCTCAATGGAGTAGTGGTCTCTGAATGGGACAGTGTGCTATCTTGATAGTTTACCGATGAGTGAAAACCCACATGATTCACAACTGAGGGGTGGTGTTGTTTTGTTGGTGTTTTTTTTCCTGTTCAACTAGCTGTGATTAATCATTAAAAGCTGTAGACAGTTTTAAAATTAATGGATATATAAATAGAATAAAGGGCAGCCTTTGTTATAAAAATGAATAATGTTTACTACAGATTTTTATTAGAAGTTAATAAAGAAATAATAAAGACAGATTTAAGTTAAAGCCATCATCCATAATTCATCCGAGAACTTATTTTTTCTTATCACTGCTTAGTGCTTTTTAATGCAAAAACAGCACACAGTTTTCAATGGAAATCAGAAGCAGGGAAAACTTTTTAACTAAGAAACCATTCAGGGCAATTTGTTCCTGCTTAGTTTGGTAGAGCCTGGTTCTTCTGCCATTCTGGGTTGCTTATAAGTACCATATATTATTCTGCAGTGTGGTGTCTGAGCGAGTAAGAAAGGGAAGTTTGAAGCAATTGTTGTTTGGAATATCTGTATTTGTTAGCCAAGTCCTGCAAATTAGTTTTGCATCAGCATTCAAAAACTGCTATTAACAACTGTATTGTTTTCATTGCTCATGTACTGAGGGAATGTAGTTAGTTTGCATATTTTATAAACTGAAGAAAAATAAATAAAAGAAAAAAGAAAATGGAATGAGGAAGCAGTCCATGTTTCTAGAGGCAGTGCCAAAGGGTTTCTAGCCTGAAGGATGTTAAAAAAAGAAACAACAACTTTTGAGACAACTTAATCTCAGTGTAACATGGCCATTATCAGCCTGAGGAACGCTGAGTGAGAGATTAAGTATGTTTACTAACTTGAGATCTAATTAAAAACCTGTGTGATGAAAGAAATGAAGGAGAACATTTCTTATAATAAAATTCTCTGACCTAAATCTTCAATGTTGTCAGAACTTGGACTAAGAATAAAGCTAAGAAGTTATCCTTTCTTTGAATACAACGTTCCAGTAAAAGACATACTTATAACAATGTTCCAGTCTGTGTCAGACTTATAAACCCCATAATTTTACATGAAAATATATATAACCATTTCCTCTTATCACCTATCCACATCCAGCAGGGTAGACAGTTATTTGCTTTTTTTGAAAACAAGAAATTTTTGAAGAATTACCTCTATACTCAGATCAGGAACTGTCATGTTTGTTGTCACAGCAATTGAAAAGACAATTGAGGGCTTTCAGAAGATTATCAGCATTTTAATGAGAACAGCAAGCCTGACTTCTTAAATTTTGCCAAATTCAAAAAATTCCAGTTAAATATTCAGAAGTGGGTTGAGAGAAAGATGGAAGATCAAAGTTCTTAGAGAAAAAAATAATGGTTCTCAGAGAACAGGCACAAGCTTCCCCTGCGTTCTTGCCCCCGACAAGTGTACCATTAGGTTACGTCTGCCCCAGTTTTAGTTTGACATTTCTCTAAGTTGCACGTGTCATGCTATCTTGTTACAAAAATTATCACAAAGATAGCAATGATCATGGTATCATGTACTGTGTCATGAATAAGGTTGGGAAGTTCTAGTGTGAAAGTTGCCTGAAGCACTTGCTTCAATTGTTTTACTATTCCCAATTGAATGAACATTTTAACTTTTTCTCACTCAAACTCTACCTACTTGCTTTTTTTTCAAAGACTGTTCATTTGTGAGCATAAAACATCCTTGTAATCTGTTTCATGAATGCTCCAGTTTCATGACTGCTCTAGTCTTTTTGTGTCTTCTTTTTTCTTCAGCAGCTTTTTTTTTTAAGAATTTTTGTCTTTCCCTGTTTCAAGTAGATGCACCCGGTGGTTGTATATTATTTTTTCATGTGCATTAGTTTTAGTTTTTGTATTGCCCAAATTTCGTCATTACAGTTCTACTAAGTGAGACAAAGTTAACAATATAATTCCATAATTGCTATATGAAATGATGTAGTTTTCTTTGTTTAAAAGAAACAACTTTTTTTGCCTCTCAGTATTTATATGATACTGTTTTGTTATATCAATATTTATATATACATGTATAGTAAATAACATATATAACCAACATGTGTTGGTGAAAACACAGTAAATTGATGGAAAAACTCATTGATATTTGTGTGGTTAGATGAGGTACATATTAGAATACTAATTTTAGTTAAAATAGATTGAAAATAAGCCTATATTTGAATTCATTTCAGAGCAGAACTTTTGATAACCACTTAAGGAGGTTTTTTTGCTTCTCTTAGACATGTTTTAAAAGGATAATAGTTGAGGTTTTAGACTCTATACCTAGATAGTATTGCAATATTGCTGAAAGAGTGGTGAGAATACTATCTTTAACAAGTAAGTTTGCCAGCTGTTATATATTGATTTTAATGTGTCATTTTAAATGTCACAATATTATTAAATGATTTTAAGTTTATTTTTCACTTCCATAACAGAATTATGGAAGAACCTGTCTACCTTAGGTCTAGATGGCAACACAATTTTAGTCTAATTACATAG
This sequence comes from Dromas ardeola, assembly GCA_013398915.1. Lineage (NCBI taxonomy): Eukaryota > Metazoa > Chordata > Aves > Charadriiformes > Dromadidae > Dromas > Dromas ardeola. The sequence goes on along the minus strand of VYZM01013900.1, from coordinate 77,053 downwards.
ATTAATGTCTTTATTATGTATGCAGTCACTTTTGCAGTACCTATAATTCTTGGAAAATTTAATAGTGGAAAAAAAAGTTGGAGCATATAAATCCAGTGATTCAATGATCTGGAAAGAAATAGAAAAATGATAGCAAGAATAAGAAAAAGGCAGGTGCCTGTAACCTTTTTCAGAACTTCAACTTGTCTCAAAAGAAAGACAAATAAAATTATTAACAGCACAACCACTTAAAGTTGGTCAGAAAGAGTATTCATTATTTTGGAGACTGAAAAGATCAGCATTGGATAGATTTTCTCAGGATTCCTCTGAGTCTTACTTTAAGGCATGCAGACATTCAGATTGTATACACAGGCTCCTTTAACAACTTGGAAGAGAGGCGAAAGCCCATCTGGTGTTACTCTGTTCCAAACATTTCATAGTTTAGGGAGGATTTTAGTGGTTGCCAGGAGTGTCAAACATTTTTTATCCTAATTTCTTTGTTTGAAAAGTAGATTCAATGAAACTATTTCCTTAAAGTCCACACTTTATCAGTCAGTATCTACTTTCTAAAACACATCAACTCTAATAATCGTTCACTCCAAAGATTGAATCATTTCACACACAGAAAACCGTTGCTGACTTCAGAATTTTGCAAACTGACATTTAATCCATATTGCTAGTATTTTCTTTATTAGTGGACGATAGCTGATATTGAGGCTGAACTGATAAGAATTAATAGGTCTTTAATGCATTTGGTAATTCAGATATTCAAACTGAATCAGAGTCATAGTGCTTCTTAATTTTCTACTGCCACAATATTCAGGTTTTGAAGAGCAAGCGTAGGTTGAAAACCTGTTCAAATGCAAGAAAGACAGAAAGTTTTAATATCCCATGGCAGAAATAAAACTTTTTTTTCCCCTACTTAAATATTGCCACTTAACATTTTATGAAATGTAATAGCCTACGTTGCCCAGGTGGCTTTCTCCCCTGGTACCTTGATTAAATATTTACTTTGTTTAAGAGTCAACAGAGGACAGAAAAATCTCTGAAAATACATTTTTAAACATTCTCTAAAGGTTCACATTAAAAACGAATTTTAAACAGAACTCTGTAAAATGCATGCTATTTGCATGAAAAAATATTTCATATCATGTTTCTTGAAAATGTAGATAGTTGCACAAGTTTAGGTTTTGAATTATTAATTTACAGATATTTGCTATGTACAAATATGGAGAAAAAAGAACACCAACCAAACAATAAAGAAAAAACCCCGTGCCTGCTTCAGATAGCCTAAATACAAATTAGAAATTGCAAATAAATTACATCAAACATGGTTACATGAGTTCATCTGCATTCTGTTATTAAACAAAATGACATACAAATTTTTCGGAAGGAATTTGTGTGAGAGAAGTCTACAAAGGAGGAATATTATTGCAACTTTACAGTAGTATCTACATTCCTCCACAATAGTTTAGGTCCCTTTTGCTGAATTATTCACAAAGAGAGACGGTGTTTCAAAATTTCAAGGAATTTCAAAGAATGGAAGAAATGAAGTATCTGCATTTATTTAGATGGGAAATACAGGCATAAGAAAGACTTGTCAAAAGACAGGCAAGTTGTCTGTAGGTAAGTCATAAGAGAAAACCTGTTCTTTCTCTGAAGGATTTGCTCAATAACTACTGTCAAAACACTAGATTTCTTAGTAGTGTGGCAAAATAAAGCACCAGCTCTTATCTGAAGGCATCATTTATTACAGGTTATTATGTGGTTTGACTTCTTTTCTGAAATGACCAGAAGGCAACATTTTTCTTTGCATCATCTTTCTTTGTACTCCTGTGATAAACACAGAAGTCTGGTAGGAATCACACAGAAGTAACCAGTTTGGGTTTTTTCCACAAGCTACAGAAGGATGCTTTAAGATATATTTCCAACATTGTGCCACTGTCAGTCCTAAACAAAAATTGTTTCCAAAGAATGTATGAATTGGCCTAAAACTCATGGGATTAGACAGACAACATAATCTTGTTAGCCTTAATATTTTGCGTTTCTAACATAAGTTCTTATTCCATTTTACAATTTTAAGAATTGATAAACTACTGTTTGACTGACAATTATTTGACTGTAGGAGCTACATCTTTAAGAATCTGATTCATCACAGATAATAAAAGACCATGATTCAAAACAGCAAAGGAGATTAAAATATCCATAAGTGGCAAGTTTGCAAATCTAATTCCCACAATTTATGTGCATTCTAGCCTTGTAAAAAAATAATAATAAAAAATCACATATTAGGTACAGTATCTATTATGTTCTTTTCCCTTATTTTTCTTGTGGTGCATGATATTGTTTTATTATTTTCCACCTTTTCACACAGTTAAATTTTGTAATACTTCTTACGTAGTCCATCGACACCTACTATGTAGGAGTGAATTCTGTATTTATTATATGGGACTATATTATGTAAACAAAATGAAACAAACTGTAAAATAACTTTCTTCTTTTAGGAAGCCGGAAATCTGAAATGCAGTAAAAAAATATAGTAACCCACTTATGGTGGGAAAAGCTGGGTGCGAGATGTTTGCATTCACTGTCATTCTGATTGTTGTTCTACAGTAGCCTTTAGGCGATGATCTATCAGTGTTTCAGTTTGGACCCAGGGTGGACATCTGCAGTGAATCTTCTAATGGTCCCCACTTTATTGGGCTTTTGTTTATACTGTAGGGAAGCCTCTCATAAACCTATGCCTTTTCATGTGAAAAAGAGAAGATAAATCTCAGAAACATACCTCAGGTGCTCTGTCCATAAGCAGGGATTCCTTCCTTGAGACCAGATTAGATCCCCTTAAATTAGTATAGTGAGGACCACTAGGCTGTCAGCACAGACTGTTTTGCCCATAGCAGAGCAAAAAATTGCTTACTTCATTTCCTAGCTGTATAGCACTTCTACCGATTTAAAAAAAAAAAAAAAACACCCAAAAAACAAACAAACAAAAAAAACGAAAACAAAACCAAAAACCAAACAGCCACAAAACAAACAAACAAACATAAAAACCCAAACATAGACAGAATAAAAGTTAACTCTTAAAAAAACATTCCTAGTCAATATATATATCCTTGCTCGTAAGTTAAGGTGAATCAAACCAATAAGCAACCTCCAAGAATGATAGTTCTTAGAAGTTTGCTGACCCAGCAAAAAATATGATTAATAAAATGCAGTTGCTCTGTGAGCATTTGTTAATATGTGGAGAGTGGTAAAATTGCTGAGTTTAAGACAGACAAAAATAACGTATTTTTGACAAGTTAATGTGCACTTTTGCAGTTCTGTTATATGCTTAGAAATACATTTGCCAAGAAGTCACTGTCACTTATTTCTCTTGCTGATATGAAGGTCCTGCTTTTAAAGTGTTATTCTTAGTGCCATTTATATCCATTTCAGTCTGGTGTATACATGTACAAAGTGCTGAGGGAAGAATGTGTCTTTTGAAAAAGACCCAGAATCACACTTTCCAGAACACTAAGAAAGACTCAATTAGTGATAACAAAGCTATCCAGAAAAGTATGCAAGATTTTTAACTATACGCCTGACATAATCAGGTTTCTGCTTTTATTTCTTCCTAGGTAATAACTCATAGACATTCTTTCCATGCTCTTTTCTCTTCTCATGCTTGTGGTAATAAGATTTTTGAAATTTGTACAAAGAGAGTCCTGTCTCTTGTGAATTGCTTGAGAATTTAAAAATACACACTTTAAAATTGTGTTGCAATTTACAGTATTTAATTTCTTTGTATTTTTTCAGAAGACAGGTTGTCTCCCTCCCACTTCTGCCTTTCAATAACACATAGGATCAGAAGGATTTATTGAGGAATACTTAGTATGCATTAAAATGCACAACTATATTTCATAGTTCTGGAAGTGTCTGTTTTAATACTCTGGCACCATTTCTTTTATGGACTTTGCAAACCAATGTTGTAGATTATTTTCATGAAAGAGTTGCCTTATCATGAAGTAGCTGATACTTCAGAGTCACAGTTGTGTTTCTATAGATGCAAATCTGAAAAAAAATCTAAAAAGAAGAAGAAATAATGGCAGAAAAGTTTGAAGATGACTTTGTAAACCAATAGAAAACCAATTACTGTTGCCCTATTGCAGAAACCTTTTTGTGATTTTTTTTTTTTTTTTGTAGCGACGTAGAAATTGAAATTGTCGTTAGAACAAAGGTGGTTATAGGGTTAATCTTGTGTGCTAAAAGCAACAGTGACAATAAAAAAGATAGTATTTTTGTGTGAGAAAGCTAGTTCTAAGAATGATTGTGCAGTGTGAAGGGTGGGATATCCAGATGTTTTTTCTCTTCTATCAGATAGTAAAAGAAAAAGAGAAAACAAGATCAAAATGCGGAAACCTCCAGAGTTGCAACAGACAAACATGCACGAAGAGAATTTGGTAAATGAAACCATCTATACTAAGAATCCATGCTGAGGAGTTTGTTACTACTGAGATCTAATTAGCAACTCAGTACTGGGAGAAGAACCAATTATACAGGCACAGAGAGTTAACTAGGGAGGCTGAATCCTGATCTGCATCTTTTAAAAAGCTTCTTGTTTATATGCAGCAAGTGTTTTTGCTTTCCTTTTTTGATTTCAAACAGTAGCCAAAATACTGAAAATTATTCCTGGAAAGTTTGGAGGTGAATTTTATTTTGGATTGCCATCCAAATTTTAGAGGGACTTCCAAATTTATTTTAACACACTTTTCCCTGGAAAATAAGCTAAAACCTTAAGAAAATATGTTTTTCTCTCCCCCCGCCCACAGTTTTTCTGTCCATGTCATGGCTCTTTGATATTTGAAAAATAGTAACACATGCTGATATCTCTCTATGTATAGACTCAAGAAAACCAGAAAACATGAAAGTTCATCCAGTGTAAAACTATAAATAAATTTTCCTTATTTTTTAACACATACCCTGACCTTCAACTACTCCAGAAATATGTTTCTTTTCATTTTGTAATTCTAGGTGATGCTTATTACTAAACCATTTCCTTTTATTGGACTACAGAATACTACTTGATAAAGGAAAAAGAGATTATTGGTAGATTGCTTTGTATTTTATATTTTAATCAGTAAAACTAATCAAAATTCTTAATTTACAAGCCTTTGCTAAATTTCTGAAACATACATGATTTTAAATACATACATTTGAGCTCATTTGTAGCTCAAATACCTGCTTAAACTGCTGTATTAATTTCATCTTCAGATCTTTACATTGATTATCTGTAGATATGATACTGAAATAAAGATTGGTCATTAGTCATCAGATTCTTTAGTCATAAAGATCAAGTTTATCTCTTAGACCTACTGCTACCATGCAATACCGGTCTCCAAGCTGTTCCCTGAGACAAGCAAGTACTGAATATCAGATAGGACATAGCTCTTGAGAATCTGAGATTTCAGCAGATTTCCATCTGTGAAGTCAATGTCCAAGTGAGTTCTGAGTCCTACAGGTTATGTTGTGTTTTATACCCAAATGACCTGTTTGGTCTCTTTGTTACCACCTACTATTTTTACACTGCTATAACCAGGTACATAGAAAAAAAGCAAGCTGAATTGAAAAACAGCCATACAAAATTAGCAAAAGAAAAGGTTCGGAACTCTTCATATCCATTAAACATTGTTTGGACCCATCTTTTGAATGTGACAATGATTCAATTTTGTGTGCAGTTTATGGTAGCAACCATATTCAGGGCTCAATGGAGCTGCTGTTTATATAGGGGAGATTCTGGACTCCGGAAAGGTGAAGACTCGTGTGTTTGTTCCTTCATCATGTGTTCTAGAAAAAATATGTCTTTTTATGCCTTTTCCTGGCAACCTGATGACTCCAGCCCTATTAGTCTACTCATCTCCCCAGAAAAAACGTCCCAGGCTGTACTTAATAATTTAAACACAGATATAGGTAAAAATCTTGATTAACCTTTAGCAGGTCTGCTTAAAACTCATTTTGGTCTGACTTGATGACCAAAACCAGAACATTGCTTTTCAATATTAATCTCAAAATACCTTAGATTCTTTAGTGCCTCATTGAAGTTGCATTTGTTTCTTGCCCATATTCCCACAGAATCTGACCTCTTGGCCAGCCCGTATCTTTCAGGCTGTCATCAATTATGTGTATTTACACTGAATTAAACTATCATAATCATACAAGACAGCGATACTAGTGAAACAGATATTTTGAATACCTGTGTCTAGAGAATTCTGGTTCTGTCCAGACCCATATGAATAATGTAATTTGGTTTGGTATCTGAACTACAGAATCCAAAGTTATTTGGGATTAATACAAGTATCAGTTGTTTTCAATATGAAACAAGATGCTGTGTTTCATTTTGAAGTTATCTAAAAGAATCCAACACAATACTTATTTGAAAACACAAACTTTTTGAGCTCAAGTCTGAAAGATTTTGTTCTGAACATCTGAAACACTAATATTTGATATTGTTAGAACATATTTATCCCCATTTTACTCAGCCAAAAATGTTTGCTGAATTTTACATGGATTCTCTATGATTAATTCTGACTTAGTTGTTGCTTCCATTTTTTGTGCGTATCTGATTCACAGCTGTCTTATTTCCAAATTATAAGAAAATGTTCAAACTTAAAACTATTGTATGGCTGGTATCTTCACAATTCTATTTGGTTGCAAAGTTCAGGAAGTTCTCCAGTACAACCCTCAGCTTCCACGGAGGACAACATCTGGATGCTTAGCACAGCGGGCCACAAAAATTAGCAGTTTCCTAACACGCAGATTTTAAAATACGCATAGTAATAAATATAATTCCACAAAATATACACTAACAAAGCACTAGGTAATAAATTGCTACTTTGAGATTTATGTGCCTTGTTCCCTGGAAACTACTGTCTGTCTGTATTTAGAGCTAAAAATGGCTCTTCACCTTGTAAAGTTTTATAAAAGTCCCTACTGCTTTTCTAAGTAAATTATTTTTCTGTAGCCTGAAGCTACTAACGGTACCTGAAGAATTAATAACGGTGTTGGCACCAGTCAGCTCTTATCCTGCCAATTCTCTCTCACACTGAGCACAGGCAGTAAGAATACAATACTTGCAACTCCAGTGGGTTTTATTACATTTGCTGATAGTGATGATGGTAGTAATCTTAAGTGACTAGCAAAACAGGAGGGCACTAAAAAGCATATAGCTAAAATATGTTGATAATCAACAAAAGAAATGCATCCTTAAGTGGAAATTTTCAGGACTCCATAAAAAAGCCCTTGGAAGATTTTGGGTTATCAAGTACTCCATCAGCGCTTCACTGAGGGAGTTTAATTCCTTCCTGTGAGAACCTGGCAAAATTAACTCATTTTACCTACCTGAAATTTTAGGTAGAAGCTTGAAAATCCAAAACAGCAAAATCTTATGTTAATCCTGAGATGTTATCTGGCTAGCTTCTGGTTTATCAGTGTACTGAGTTGTCATCTCTCTGAAAGGTTTGAAAAATGAAGTGATATTCCCATACACTTAATGGGAGTGGGAAGGTTGTGTTTTCTTTAGGTTTATTTGTCAGGGTTTACGAAGCTGATCTGGAGACTGGATTTAGAAGTTTTTTGAAAGGTTGATTAATAGGGCTGAACACTTTTTGGTTATTATTGGTTTTACTTTTCTTCCCTGGTGCGAAACTGAGGCCAGGCCAGAGTTCCATTATAGAAGTCACTAAGCTCACAACCCAAATAATAGCCTGACATTTCAACAATGCTAACTTAAAGTATATCAGTGGAATTTCATTCCCATTACATAATAGGTATTTAAGCATTAAGAAATGTGTATGAATATGAATTTAATTTATATCAGAAAGTAATGTATTTTAAATGATTATTCTAATAAAGTGGCACAATTTGAAGTGACGGACATTGTGTTATACTAAGATGTCAGTTATTAATTTATGAAGTAAATGTTTAAAAACATTATTTTTAGGAGAACGTAAGACCTTTTATGTTCTTCTAACTTCTCTAGAAACATTCAATTACTTTCCATATGAAAACATGGTGAAAATTCTCCTTTTGATGAGATCTTATCTAAGCGTGGAACTGTTTATTTGCATTCATCAGGCAAATTACAGTATCGCTAATCATTCTCAAGATCAAATGAAATCACATACACATACTAACCAGGCTTTGTTCACTACTTTCATTTCTGTCCTATTCAAATTGAAATAATGATTTTTTTTTTTTTTTCCAAAATCTATTCTGGCTCAATTTAGACATGTCATCCTAACCTTAGTGATACTACCAGAATACCTGTAGACAGTACAAACTTCCGAGGAAGATCAACTGAAATGAACTAGAATATATGAAAGCAGTGCTTACATATAGTGATATATGCTAACAGCAGGTGGTGCTGTACCTTTAAATTAAAGGCAATCTGTAGCTAGCCCCCCATATGTGCATGGACTACTATCGGTATGAAGACAGATGAAGCTTGAACCATATATTACTTTTTTTTTAGATCTGTATAGATTCATATAAGTATGTGTGTGTGTATATATATGTATATATATATTTGCTATTTCTAGTTTAAAAGTTCTTGTGAGAGTTGCTCTCTTGCCTTTGTGACTCTTTACAGTGCTAGCAGCCAGGGGTTAACGTGTATTACTTGCTACAGTCAGAATCACTCCTCTCAAATGTGACACTCCTCTTGTGGAGGAGAAACCTTCCTGTTATTTTCATTATGCTTTGAAGCATGAGGTAGATAAGGTATACAGAGCTACCTACAGTGAAACAACTCACACCTATGACAGGTTTTTCTTTGGTCATCACTCTGTTGTAATTAAGTGCCTCGAATGTATGTATCTTTTTTTTTTTTTAAATGCCATCTCTACTGAAGGGGCAGCAAAGCACAGAGATGTTTAATTTTCCTTGTAATTTTCCTGTATTTAAACTGTAGAGCTAGAGCATGGGTTAAACTTGCTTGAGGAGGGAAGCTCAAAATCTTCCCTCCTCAAGCAAGTTTAACCCATGCTCTAGCTCTACAGTTTAATTACGGGATAGCCCTTCTTGGGCTGCTCCCTGATACAGGTAGCTCTGTAGATGGTGGTGAGAGCTCTGTATGTAGAGCTAAAGCTGAATTTTAGTGTCTTTGACAGGAGCAGTCTAAGTACTAAATTACAACAAACAACCACATTCCTAGAGGGTCTTGTGAGGATATTCCAGGGAACAGTGAATCATATGAAGTATAAAATAATTCATTTGACCCATCTAAAGGAAGGACTAACATTCATGCTAGTCAAAAGCACAGAATGTTATAAAGCTCTTAAGATTTCCCCCTCCGTAATCATTTCTATTATGAATTTTCCTTTCTGTACAGGTGTAAGTCCACCGGCAAACAAGAGGTTCAAATAGAATATCGTATATGGAAAAAAAAGCCTACATGGTGTATGAAAAATGCTATGTGTGAAAAGTCTATTTATGAAACTTAATAGGCAAATTCTGTGATCTACTGAGTTAAAACATACTGAGTAACTAAATATAAGAATTTGTTATGAATGATAAGTCAGAGACTGGTATTTTGTTCAAAAATGTATCTGCAAATTCAAATCTGCCTTAAGTGGTTCTGTGTCAAGCTGAGCACTACCAAAGTATCGCGACCATTGCACTGACTACTTCTATGAAGACTCCTTCTATATTTCATGAGAAGAGTAAAGAGAAAGAGGTTATTCTTAGAATCTGATAGTACCTAAAACAACTAACAAAGTAACTCTTTGAGTACCTATTTAAATACTTGCCTGCTAAAGCTAAATGTAAGCCACAGTATTTATTGGATTCAGCTTACAGTCAAATGGACATAAGGAAGGACTTTATTGACAACCTAATTATCACTGGGAACTGGATGTGTGATACACTTGTTCTGGAAATTTAGAGAGCTTTCAGTTTTATTGATAGAGAAACAAAGAATGATGAATTCTTTCAATAAAAAGAAGCAGTTGTTACACATTGGGCTTAAATTGTGTAATGCATAATTTTAATTTTGTAGTTGGAACAAAATAAATGCATATTAGTAGGAGACTGATCAAACAAATTATCTTTTAACACAGATGAAGAAAATAAATGAGAATTCTTAACTTTTCTATAGTTTTCTAATATATGGGAGTTATAAAAACTATTTTGATTTTATAACTTTTTTTCAGGACTGCTGCTAATGATTTTTTTCTTTAGGTGGGGTTAAAAATTAGAAGAAACCAAAATAAAGACACATATTTTTTGCCTTGCTGCACATAGCTGAGACTTAATTTGGTGTTTTTATATAAGCAGATTAAGACTGTAGTGTTTATCATCCTGTCCCTATATGGTAGGTACTAACAGATGAGCATGGGTTAGAATCTCATAAAGGATTTCATTGCTTTCAAAAGGCTTCTCTTAAGCATACATAGATTTACATGTATTTAAATTGTCACTTAATCTTCGGATAAAAACTACTTCCTTTTTTTTACAGTGGATATTGCCTGAATAAGCATTATGTTAGTTCCAAAGCGAGTGTTACTATAGAAATATGTGTACAAGAAGGAAACATTCTGTGTTTGCTAGTGCTAAACTCATAACTCTGCAAAAGACTCATTTCAAAAACAATAAATTAATAGACAAGCTTTATTTTGCCTCCTTTTAGTAGTAATGCTCTTTTCTTCATAGGCTAGACCTTGTTTAAAGTCAAACATTTACCTAACTGTCTCTCTGGTGCTGATGTTATATTAATCATCTTACAGATGATCAATAAAATATTTTATTAAAATTTCAGAAAATGTTTGGAATTATGTCATGCTTGCAATAAATGTCACTGAAGTTCACTGCAGTTCTTTGGAACAGAGTTGATATAGTCATTAGCAGGGAAACCCAGAAACAGCTTGTACAGCTTTAAAAGTATGCCTGTCTAGACAGCAGATGAATGGAGAAGAATTTCTTCCTGCATTGGCCTTGAGCAAACTCTATGCAAAATCGCAAGTACTTACATAAGCCAAGACTGCAGTGACCAGACAGGAGAGCTTAAAATCCTCATTCTAGATTAAATTTTATGTAATCATGACTTGTTTACATATTATAAATGAACACACATTTTATGTGTTGGGTACTCCACAATAAGGTAATGTATGGCTAATGGAACCCCCAAAATAAAAGTGTACACATAGGAAGAAATATCCTTACAACAGGAATAACAATCATATTCTTCCATCTCTTGTGTGTCATTCCTGGCAGAAAACATAAGCTTCAGGATAGAGCCATAAATCTGAGCTCCAGTACACTCAGCGACATTTGTGATGGTGCTGCAGGCTGACAAAAACTGTGACGTGGTTCTTCCCCAATGTACTCCTTGTACATTCTTCTCCCGTCTAGACCAAAAGGCTCCGTTCCTTTACAAGGAGGTCTCCCTCTCCCTCCAGCGAATTTCAGTCATCCCAAAGAGACTCTGAAACATGGTGAGCAAAGAGACAGGCAAACCCCTAACACTTGGTTCTGTTCAGCAGTCACCAAGAAACATAGCAGTGTTGACTGATGGCTTTCTCTCTCTCAGGGCAAGGGAGCTCCTGCTCAAATAGTCCCTCTCTTTCCCCTTCACTAATATGGTGGCAAATATTTACTCTGTCAAAATATGGCATGAACTGAACTAAGGGCATGTATCTGCACACTTAATTCATATATAGTATATTTTAAGCCATAGTAAAAGAGTTCAGATAAATCATCTTACTTCACATTTGTTGCAAGCTAAGAACATACAGTGTATATGAAAGGTAGGTCAGCTGATGCTTGGTAAGCCACAGTAACTCGATTTGTTACCAGTTCCCTGGGAAGCTAGGCCACAAATCATATAAAGTTGCATAGGTTAAAATCTCAAGAGGTTTTAACAGATTTAACAGTATAACATACTCAATATATGACTGTCAACATATTGACATTTGCGAGCTTTAACTGAACTCTGTTCGAAACAGCTTCAAAAGAGAAATTCTGCTCAAGAGTTGTTATTATTATGAGTGATAAAGGGGTACAGCAGACATTGGAAGCATCAGATTATGGGGACAAATCTCAGGAATCAAGCAGGAAGGTGTAAGCAGCATAGTCTGTAAGTGTTGGCATGGACTTGATAGAAACCTCAGGGGAAAGGAGTGAAAGATAGCAGTTTGAACAGCTGTTGCCACAATGTGCCAACATAACCTCAATGGGAAGTAAAAACTGGACAGAGCGGATCGCGTGCAGCCAGCGCTCAACCTGGAAAGGTTCCCTTAAGGCAGCACACACACAGACGCTGGTGCCATGCCAAGAAGTACTGCATATGAGCTATGAGGATAAGCAAGTAAGAATAATCATAAGGAGCTCAGAGCAGCAGCAATCTCACCAATACATCTCTGCCACTCAGCTCCGTCTGGAGGATCAATTATTGTACAGCGACATGCATTAACTGGGGGAAGCTTAATAAAAAGCATGCATATATTCAAACCCACCAAAGCAGCCGCTCAACCTGAAGACAATGGCAGGAAAAAGGCATTTTAAAGCATAACATACTGCATGTTTTAGTGTTGCCTGTGCTCGCGTTCATTGTCTAGTTGCATGGTTAATATCAGAAATGCAATTTACAGAAACTGTTTGTGACCTTAAAATCAAGTAGGGGACAGCACACTAGGATGAGCTGGGTGGAGCTGCGACTTTCCAGATTTCATCTGAGGGCTAAATGTCTGGTTTCTTCATTCATCCCAGCAGTAACTTAAGCCACTAGCTGCCAACATTCTCTTTAATCCATTCTCAATTGAAAAAATTACTAACCTTTCCGCATTCGCCATGCCAGATGCTATATTTCTTTACACTCGATCTGCTCTGCCTCTAGGAACTTTTCCACGTCTCACTGACTGTAAATGGGAAGAGTAAGCAAAATTTGGTCAGCGATCAACCATTTCCTAAGGTTTCCATTTGTTTTTTTGTACATTTGTTAAATTCATTAAGTCGTTCAGAAGAGCCACCCAAAAGTTACTTTAGGAAGTCTATATTGGCAAAAGGGAAAGCAAGCCATATGCATGATAGCTATCTTTATTACTAAAATAAATAAAAGTTCAGACAAATTAATGTTTACAGACCTGACATGATAGGCACAAAATGAGGAAGTATTAAGATATAACTGGGACCTGATGAGATACATCCATGGGTCCTGAGGGAACTGGTGGATGAAGTTGCCAAGCCACTATCCATAATATTTGAGAAGACGTAGCAGTCTGGTGAAGTTCCCACTGACTGGAAAAGGGGAAACATAACCCCCATTTTTAAAAAGGGAAAAAAGGAAGAATCAGGGAACTACAGGGCGGTCAGTATCACCTCTGTGCCTGGCAAGGTCATGGAGCAGACCCTACCGGAAACTATGCTAAGGCACATGGAAAATAAGGTGATTGGCGACATCCAACATGGCTTCACTAAAGGCAAATCATGCCTGACAAATTTGGTGGCCTTCTATGATGGCATTATAGCATTGGTGGATAAGGGGAGAGCAACTGACATCATCTACCTGGACTTGTTCAAAGCATTGGACAGACAACATCCTTGTCTCTAAATTGGAGAGACATGGATTTGATGGATGGATCACTCAGTGGATAACAAATTGGCTGGATGGCTGCACTCAAAGAGTTGCAGTCAAAGGTTTGATGTCCAAATGGAAACCAGTGATAAGTGGTGTTCCTCAGGGGTCGCTACTGGGATCAGTGCTGTTTAACATCTTTGTTGGCAAGATGGCAATGGGATTAAGTGCACCCTCAGCAAGTTTGCAGATGACACCAAGCTAAATGGTGCAGTCAACATGCTGGAGGGAAGGGATGCCATCCAGAGAGACCTGGACAGGCTTGAGAGGTGGGCCTGTGCGAGCATCATGAAGTTCAACCAGGCCAAGTGCAAGGTCCTTCACGTGGGTCAGGGGCAATCCCATGCACAAATACAGGCTGGGTGAAGAATGGCTTAAAAGCAGCCCTTAGGAGAAGGACTTGTGGGTGTTGGTGGATGAGAAGCTCAACGTGAGCCTACAATGTGTGCTCGCAGCCCAGAAAGCCAACCACATCCTGGGCTGCATTAAAAGAAGGGTTGCCAGCAGGTCAAGGCAGGTGATTCTCCCCCTCTACTCTGTTCTCATGAGACTCCACCTGGAGTACTACATACAGCTCTGGAGCCCCCAACACAGGAAAGACATGGACCTGTTGGAATGGGTCCAGCAGAGGGCCATGAAGCTGATCAGAGGGCTGGAGCATCTCTCCTATGAAGACAGGCTGAGAGAGCTGGGGTCGTTCAGCCTGGAGAAGAGAAGGCTGCAGGGAAACCATGTTAGCAGCCTTTCAGTACTTAAAGGGGGCCTACAGGCAAGAGGGGGAGGGACTCTTTAGGAGACCATGTAACAATAGGACGAGGCGTGATGGTTTCAAACTGAAGGAGAGTATATTTAGATTAGATATTAGGAAGAAATTCTTTACTGTGAGGGTGGTGAGGCACTGGAACAAGGTGCCTAGGGAAGTTGTGGATGCCCCATCCCTGGAAGTGTTCAAGGCCAGGTTGGATGGGGCTTTGAGTAATCTGGTCTAGTGGAAGGCATCCCTGTTACTGTCCCTTTCAACACTAACTATTCTACGATTCTATGGTTCTATGAACTTTAGGGAACAGTTTAAAAAAATGTTGTTGTTTTTTCCTTTCCAAATCAGAAAATGTTCATGTTTATTACTTCTCTGCATATAATATATTGGACCTGGCAGTAAATTCGGGATAGTACACTTGGCTAATTTATCCTGTTAATTTGAATCCATATCAAAATAGTATTAAATATCTTTTTCTTTACCTTAACAATATATATAATTTCATTTTTGTAAGGAAGTAAACCTACTGAACATTTTTCTCTAAATTCATTAATAAGCCTCAGACACCTTAAAACCAATTGGATTTTCTTCTTCCAGACCCCTTCTTCTCCTGATAATTTTAATAAAACTCATAATTTTTTAAATTTATTTTTTAACTGGCAGGTAAAAGGTGAATGGGAGGTCTCAGTCTCAGTCCTCTCCCCAAGTTTTCTGTATTCCCAGCTTCCCCAGAACAGGCAGACACAAGCTGGCAGTCAGCCTGGAAGAGGAAGAGGAGGGGCTGACAGTCAGGGCACTCAGGCTTCAGCAACTTGCCAGAGAAGCGTATGCCAATTTACTTTCCCCCCGCAGTGAGAAAATTAGTTGGATAAAATCCTTTCAGGCAGGCAACCGGCAAACTACTTTTTTTCCGTTTGTATACCCAGTACGGGATTTTTCTAGAAATCTTCTCTCTGTCCCTTCTCCTCTCACTAATTTTTAAAAATTATCTTTATACAAATTTGCACCATCAAAAATACCTACAAAAAGCATGGAAGGAGAAACAGATGGAGGCAGATAGTGTTGGAGAGAAGATGTAAGACTGAATAGCTTTGTATGGCTAATTGCATGGTTAATAGCTCATATCACTTTATAGTATTACACAGTAGCTTCACCAAGTAGACTGAGAGAATGGGAAGATTCCTGTCGAGGTGGGAATGGTCAGAGGAAGTGCGGCACAGGGTTTCAGGGGTCCTGTGCACTTACAGAAAAAAATGCTAAGTAGTAAAAAAATAAAGAACATTTACAAGGACAGCCAAATCATGTAATATTTGGACTCTTTGATCTAATCTGATTTTTTGTAAAATTTGTCTTATTAATGGATTCAGTTAAAGTTTTATTTGTCGGGCATGAATATAGTCCTGTGAATGCAAATAGTGGCTTTGAAGAGTAACAAATAGGGTGTAAGAAGGTAAAAGGCATTTAGCAACTGGGTGCCTAAATAGTATGGAGGAAATCACTCCATTTTATCTTCTGTAATTGGTAGTTAGAGAGTTTGTTGAATTTACAGACCACAATGTTCTACTGCGGTTTCTTACAAAGCAAGGCCCTGAAGAGGTTTTAAATAAAGTTTACAGTCCATCGAAAACTTGGAACATGTAGGTTAGTTGCAGATACTTAGTTTGTTGCACAGAGACAACATTTTAAGTTCATATTTCTCGAAGAACAAAGTAAGGACTCTGAGCTACTTCAGTAGAAGTATGCAAAATTTGAGTGTCCTCCCATGCCTCTTTGCATGAATGGTTGACTGGGAGATTTCTGTATCTTCCATTATTAACTGTAAAAGGTGATTCTAGACAAGAACATTACAAAAATTGCAAAAAAGAGCATTGATATATTTCCAGGGTAATATTGTTCTTTCGATATTTTCTTTAAACCGCACCCACCCTCCTGGCGTCATGATTCTGGAAAATTTTCAGGTTTTCAGATTGGTTATTTTCTGGGAAAATATGTTGCTGGTTTTTAAATTACTCTTAGGCCCTGAAGTGTCAGATGATCAATTGAAAATATAACTAAAATGTATCCTGCGTTTTTGTTTGGGTTTGTTGGGTTTTTTTTCATTTTAAGAAAGAAATCTGCAGAATCCCAAAGTCATGCTTTTTTTCATTACTGTTAAGACAGTCTTGAGATTTTGGGAGAAAAGCTTATACTGAATGCTTGTGACTGCTAATGCTGCGATAACAAATACATGACTACATTAGCAAAGTGAAAAATTCAAGCAGCATGTCACATTATATTATCTGATTGTGGATGAGGGAATTTAAAATTTGATTCTTGACTTTTTATGGAGGTACGTTGGTCTCTGTTAGTCACAGCCAGGAGGCTCAGACGAGAGACAGGACCGATTTGTATCTACAAAATTATCAGAGGTCACGCAGGCATACTTGGCTTGGCTGTGCTTGCTGAACCGTCAGTCTTGCCGAGGGCTGGTTTGAATGGGCGCTAGTCAGTAAATTGCAGAGATACCAGCACCACAATGGGCTCACAGGGCATTCACCACCTATCTTTGCTGTGAAAGATGTGATGTTTTTAGCTTGGGCTAAATAGCAGGCTAGATAGAAACTTAATGGGGAAAAGAAAATTGCTCCAGGAGTGTCAGGGGCCAGTGTGGGCCATGGGCCAGCGGGTGTCTGCAGGCTGTCGGGCTGTGCCCTCCTCTCCCCGCCCCAGCGGGCCCAGTCCCACCATGTCCAAGCGAGCCGAGCCGGGCAGTGGCCCGGGGCACCACTGCCCGGTGATATCCAGGCGAGGAAGTGGTGGCGGCGAAGAGGAGGGTGCCAGGATGAGACAGGTGGTTGGGACGGGGAGGCCCATGGCTGGTCCCAAAGGCTGGGGCTCTGAGGCAGCTCCCAAACGTGAGAGTCCCCACCAAGGCCTGTCCCGGCTCCCTCTCACCTGGTGCCTGGCTGGCTGGAGCCGGGCTGGGCCAAGGGGGCAGTGCAGGCCACCAAACACCAACGAGGCCACTGACATGGACATTCAAAGTGAAGGTCGACACTCTTCCTCCATCACACAGCCTGTATCAACATCCATGGCATGCAGTAGTGCAAGCCAGGTGGTTTTTGGTAGATTTTTAGCTCATGTTAACTCTTATTAAAACTCTGCTGATTTCTAAGTATACATATGTTTTCTTCGGGTCCAAATGTGAAATATTATACAAAAGGCTGTGAAAGAGCATCGCCATTAGCATGTTTAAGAGGGAGAAATGAAGAATAACACAGTCTTGATTTATGGACGTAGCAGTAAACTTTACCTATGTTTTATCAGATAGTAATATTTTTAATTCTCAGAATAGCCGTTATCCACATCCATTAAGTGTACTGTACAGTCAAAAGGTCATCTGGGAATAGTTGCGTGGTTGTGTCTCAGGGATCTCACCAATGCTTATCAATATCTAACGGGCAGGTATCAAGAGGATGGGGTCAGGCTCTTCTCAGTGATGCCCGGTGACAGCACAAGGGGCAATAAGCACAAACTGTAACACAGAAAATTCCACCTCAACATGAGGAAAAACTTCTTTACTTTGAGGGTGACAGAGCACTGGAACAGGCTGCCCAGAGAGGTTGCGGAGTCTCCTTCTCTGGAGATATTCAAAACCTGCCTGGATGCATGTCCAGACTGCTCTAGGTGACCCTGCTCTGGCAGGGGGGTTGGACTAGATGATCTCTGAAAGTCCCTTCCAACCCCTACCATTCTGTGATTCTGTGATTATGCCTCATGGGTGGTCGATGCTCATTAAAAAGAGAGACTGAAAAGTGTTCTTGAAGAAGCAGCAGATCCATGAACTTCATAATTTCTGGCATCTGAAAGCAAAAGACAGTTGTCTTTTTTAGAAGGTCAGTGAAGCCATTGCAAACTTGCCATTTCTAAAAGGAAGCAAACCCCTTCTAAAGGTATTAGCTGAATTAAATGGAGTGAACTTCAGAAGAGGTTTATTTTGTTGCCATACTAATGACCTACTAGGAAAATAATAACTATGCCCGTGAATGAGTGTGGGTGTATGTCTATGTGCTAGGGCATGAGAAGCAGACCAAGGCTGATGCAGCAGGTAGAGGATGCTTCCCGTGTGCCCCCAAAAGTCTGCCCAAGTCTCCAGTGGCCAGAGGCTGCTATGGGGATCACATTGCAGTAACTGGGGTCTGATTACAACAGTTTGGTGAAAGAACAGTTATCCGCATTTTGTTACATCACAGACCTAATCAGCAGCTCTGTATCTCTCCCTACATCTACTGTTTTCATTTCGCTCTTAAAATGCACGCTCCTCTGGGAAAAACCAGAACTGGAATTTGGAAAACTCACTAGGGAAAGGTCCTGGGAATGTACTTGAATTGTAGTAGCAAGTTGTTTCAACAAAATGGAGATTTTAAGTGAGGCTGTTACACAGGCTATGTGACATGTAATTTAGTTTAGCCTCAGTGTACAGTTGTTTAGAAAACAATGATCTACATGTATCTTTCTTCTCTATCTGAAATTATTCTTCTTCTGTTTGACTGAGAAATTCACCTGATTTGGAACATGTAGCAATAAATCTATAATATCGGCAGAAACCTATTCAGAAAACCAGAAAACGTGGAGATTTTTCTATAAATTCTGGAGGAAAGTCAATGTTGCAAAGTGAAGTGTAAAATTATTCCTGTCTCAATGTTATTTTTAAGTCATATATCTCTGCCTTTTATGAACAGCAGGCATATTTTGAAGAATTATGTCTGCGTCATAAATCCCTATTTGCCTAGGACATGACTAATAGGTGTCTTTAACACAGTAAGGTGATATTACTGTCTTAGCTTGCAATTTTTTTAACTTCCGAAGCACATAGAACAGATGAAGTTTAAACAGCCCGATGACATTAATCTATGATCTGTCAGAGTACTGTTACCTCCCTCTTTTTCTGGTCCATTGGTTCCAGCCAGCAGATACTGTAATTTATATGAGTCCCCAGATGTATTATTTCAATATTTAGCAAGCAAAATCAGCGTGGTTGCTTTCAGAACCTGCTGGCTGTCATGATCCATGGGAGAAAGGGAGGGAGCGAGTCGAGGGAGGAGGGAGGAGATCATTGGGCACTCCCTCACGCTGCGTCCACTGGGGCTGCGACTAGGGAAAGCAAAAGTCTACTTAAATGAATAATGCTGCAAGATCTTTCTGCTTTAGCTACCAGCGGGGGCTTGTCTGTTGTCTGTAAGTAGTTACCGACCCCTCGTGTTTTGAATAGCTATACATCTCGAGTGCAATAAAAAACCCTTCATGAGCAGGTTTCTGTCATCCTCATTGTCTTGTGGAAAAGACAGAGAACAACTCTAACAACGCATCTAAACCGTTAATATTTAATGTCTTTGAATATCTATGCTAGTCTAAAGGCTGTCAAGCATTGCTTGTGTAAAGGTTCTGAATTTTACAGATGAGCTTATTATTACAATGACACCACCACCCTCTCTGCATTCCTTTACTAGGAGCCTACTACATTATCACTATAATTAGCTATTTATTTAACAGTTGTAGGTCAGACTGTGAACTCCTGCACAGGATTATGTACAGTTACACTAGTTGCCCCAAAACTTATGCCATCCAAAAGCCAAAGCCTCTTCATTGTGTATATATATGCACAAAATGTTATTGTATGTAACAGGAATGATCAATACTTGGAGACTCCTGAAAATCCTTAATTGTTCCTGACAGCGTGTTACCTGCACAATTAATTTATCTTGGCTGTGAAAGTACCATCCAGAAGTTTCTTTGTGAAATTTTGATGTGGTTAGGTCTTTAATTGTTTGCTCTTCAGTATTCCTGGTATGCGATTTGGCCCTTAAATCACATGGCATTGTATTTGCCCAGTCATTGTCATTAGACAGCCTAAATTCTTAGAAGAAAATAACTGTTGAGGAATAATGAATGAGGAATATTATATAATGCATCATTGCTATGGAAATTAATCAAAATTTATGCAGAAATTCACAAGCCCTTCAGCAGTGATCAGTGTTTTTCATAAATAAAATGGTAGCTGTCCAAGTATTTACAAACAAATTACAAGCCCTACCACTATCATGGAGCTAACTGATAAGATATATTTGCTAAAGCATCAACAAATTACAGTTTGTGCTGTTCGATCAGTTCTAATTAATTCTAGGTGTTCCTCAGGGGAGATTAAGTTCAAATGAACTGATTATTAGCAGCGATGAGAGCTGGATGGTTAAAACTGTATCCTTTCTTACACCCTTTAGGAATATGAAATCAATTGCTTGGACATGAAATAAGGAAGTGATCTGTGTATTCAAATATGACACATAAAAGAGATTTTCTGCTTCTGGTAGAAAAGATAATCAGAGGTTTTGCGTATTTTAAACTTATATTTTCAATTTTATTTTTCTTTTTTAGCTAGAAACAGAGAGTGCCAGAAAACATTGCAGCACCCTAAAACATAAAAAGTGACTGCATTTTACATTCAACACATTAGCATCTACCTCCAGATAAAGCATGCTGGTGGTTATTTAGTTTAGTACCAGTTAGGAATTTATATTCTTTACATTGGAGGATGACTTCATGAGCTTTGGGCTTCGCTTGAAGAAGAAATGGCATCTTGAGGTACCAAAAAGTACACGTTTAAAGACAAACAGCTGAAGTGACAGCAGCTGTTGCCCCTAGGCTTATCAAGATGAGCACTGAAGAGAATGATTTTATCCCTGTGCTATGGAGACTGTCACTTTCTGATGTAAACAACTAACAGGTAACAGTCCTTCTTAAGCAGTAATAATTGTAGGCAACATTCCACAAATGAAAGAGAAACTGTGCTACTACATCTGCCAACCCTTGAAGGCTACAAGTGGTGACGCTGGCTGCAAAAGTTAGGCAAATATTTTAAATTCTTTTAAATTTCATTATGCTAAACTGTTTTAATGGAAGAATGTGAAAAATAGCAGCTGTGACAAAAATGCAAGGAAGAAGTTGATTATTTTTGTTTTGTCTCCAAAGTAACAACTTCCGTGTTACTGTGTTTAATTATAAATACATGTTTAGACATGTTCAGAGTATGGATTTCTAGCTCCAGAGTTATGGCTTCCTTGGACACCGCTACTTAATGAGCCTTGGACACCGTTACTTAATGAGTGGTGTTATCAAATGTGCATCACAATTTCTTTGGGTATTTGCCTTCACTATTGTAATTTCAGGCAGCTTTTCTACATCAGTGTTGCCTTTTTGTAATCTTCTATCTTTTTTGTATCTTTTTGCACAGAATCCCATAGGTTTTCCAGGTTTTCATATGGCATATCACTATTCTATGTCACTTGTAGCCAGGAATGGGATTTGGCTAAGACAAGAATATAGAATTATTCAGTGCTTGAAATATACCTTCTGTGGAAAGCTAATTTCCTATTTTAAGAGAAATCAAAGTCCTGGAGTGACTGCCGATGTTGCTTTATGTTACCTTTAACCAAGTATATTTCTTAAAGACTAAAAATGTCTCTAGGATAGATATTATTTGTCAAATATTTAATTTTTTTATTAAAAAGGTTAATTTTCTTTCAGAAAGCTAACATCTCTAATTTCGTCTCTGAAAATACATTGCACTCTATTTACCAAAGAACTATCAAATTGTAGCCTCTGCTCGTAACCCAATTGGGTTACAACCAGACTGGGTTACTGAGTGCCTCGATCAGAAGGTTCACTACCAGGCTCCTAGGTTGCTGAAACACTCCTTCAGGAAGTTTATTATTTTTATTGCATGTGTAATCATAAACAAAAGCAACAAACAAGCCTGTGGAAATTTAGCTTGCAGACAATTTCCAGATTATTAATAGAAATGTGCTTCAAGGGTGGTGGAAAGCAGTATCTCATGAAAGGTTTCTAAAGAATGCCTGAAAAATTCAAAGTGTGCTTTTTGAAAATTTAAGATATGAGATCATATTGCTGAGGTAACAAGGGACAAGTATTTAAATTCATATTTTTTAGTTCAAGTGGGGAGAGAGTAAACAGCTTTGCAGAGAATTTGAAACCATTATCTTTTCATTTTGACGTATGCTGTACATACTATTTTCTGAGTGATGAGTAAAAGAGAGAAAAAAGAGGAAAAATCTCCACCTTAGTTTAAAAGTGTGTGTATCTATACTACAGAGTAGGTGAAATACCATAATCTTGCCATTAATAGCTGTCTCTTGTCAATATATATGCTATGTGTTTTTTTGACAGAAGTTTATGTAGGATCAATATGTTATAGAAAGTACAAAGTTTTCTGCCTTAAATGTTACTAAAGATCTTTATAAAGTCAAGGTCATATTGTGATAATGTAGGAAGCAGAAGAGAAATGCAACTTTGTTGTCAGATTTTTGTTTTGTGCGGCATATAAATTTGTCGTTTTGAAACCCACAAGTATCATGTCAGGCCAGTAAAGAAGAAAAGATCTGAATTCCCATAAGGTTATGCCATAGCCTTTTTACTGATTCAAGTTGATCTTTAAAGGCTGAGCCAAATTAGAGAACTTCTCTTTTTTGGTTTGTTTTTTTTTTTTTTTTTTTTTAAATTATTTGAAGCTATGCAAATATACCGAACTATATCCTTTTTCCATATCTTTCTGTCTGGATCTTCCCTTAAATCTGACTGTAGCTTTCACAGTTTTAATTTTTGAGCTGGTTTTGTTATATGGTAAAAACTGAATAGATGAATTTGCATATCACTTCTAGTTGCCTAATCAGCTGTAACTAACTCTGGAGCTCGGGAAGAACAGGAAATCCCATCATTATTTATTGTCACAATAGAAGAAATCAAATTTACTACTTTAGTAAAGGATTCAGTTCTGAAACAAATTCCTATGAAGGTTAATAGTCTGATGTAAGAGTACTCTTCTGCAGTAATTTCAGTGGAATACCAATAGACATTTATTCTACCCAACTTAAGTTAGTACTATTTTATTCATTTATGGTCAGGCCAACTAAATTTACTGTTGGTTTCTGTCCACAGGTTTTCTTTATGTTCAGTCAAATATTGTCAGAATGTGCCTGTCTCGCATCTCAAGCCAGTAATGGCAGCATAATACAGCTAAAATAGTTCTGCCATTTCTAGGATAGAAAAGCTGGGTTCCAGAATACCCCTTTTACTCTTTCTTTCTGAGAAATAGGTATCTTTTTGCATTCCTAAGAAAGTGGCAGTGAGTACATAGGAAGAGATTTTGTTAGGAGCCAAGTATTTTTCTGGCAATGGACAGTTTTGATAGTTTGAAGAGGCATTGAAGCATTTAGATGTTTACCCAAATAAAAAGCTTTTGAAATCCTCCTCCATTAGATTTATGTTTAATTTTACTGTTTGTATATCCATTTATGCCTGCTTACAACATGTTTGCAGTGGTGTGGCTGGCTTATTTGTATTCATAATAGCTTCTTTATGCTTCCATTTTCTAAAGTTAAAGACACATTTCTACTGAGAGTAGTAAAACAAAAACAAAGAGCTGCTCAAGAGCTGCTGTATTTCCTCTGTCTTAGAAATAAAGGATAGCTGATTGATATATAGTCTGTAGTGAGCTTTTATACACACCTTGGACTAGACATTTAGCCGAATATAACCTCTTTCTGTGGACAGACATAAGTCTTGATTCTTTAACTGCCTCCGGCAAGAAGGGCATCCTCTACTATGATTAGTGTATTTTTGAAAAATTGTATTTGCCTTTATGGAGATGGTGTTGGTCATCCAAATCTTAGCAGGCTTTTTTCTTAACTGTGCTTCTCTCCAGAGTTAGTGAAGTACATAGTGAACCCTCCAAATCAGCATGATTTCACTGATTAAACACATATTTTACTAGAAGGATTTAGCTAAGCATTACTGTCAAACATTTTATCCAGATTTTTCTTAGTTTCAAACTTCATTAAAATACTAAGAACATCATGACAGTAGAATTTTATCTTAGACATCTAATTTCATCAACATTTTTTTCTCACATAGCTTATTTATTTAGAACTCACATATTTAGAAGATGTAGAGAACATGAAAATTACAAGGTAAGGCTTGAAGACAGGAGATTGTGCTTTGGATGCAACAGCAATTTATAATCAGTTTTAAGAAAAGTAATCCACTAGTTGGTTGGCTTATACATGTATATATATATGATATGATTTAAGGTAAATTACTTTTAAAATATCAAATCAGAGTCCGTTCTATTCAGCTCTGTGCACTTGACTTAGTTCATTTATACTTAATGTTTTACAGTTGCAGTGCAATCAAAATCAAAGCTTTCAAAATGAAACAGAACTGATAAATATTCCTATGTTTTAAATCATATTGTTTTCTCTTTCTTTTCTTTCACTTTTCTTTGCCCTGGTGGTTAATTTTTGTCCTGAATATATATTTGGAAAAGCAAAGTACTAAAAAAAATGAGAAATTACAAACAAAATATTATCTTTTTCACCTAAGCAAATTGCCGCACTCCAACCATGGTTCTTAATTGCCTGCTGGTTTCAGTTTTTCAGGTATTACTTACACAATATTATCGTTATCTGGCATGCATAAATTAGTACTTCATAGTAATATCTGTCTCTATCATCTGCCCTTTTGTTCCTGTTGCTTAAAGGCTATGTTTTGAAGAAAATTAGAATAAAACAAATGGAGAATAAAAGGAAATTCAAAAAAAATAAAAGGGGAGTACAAGGGAACAGATGAAACTGACACGGTCTACCTGTCCAGCTGGGAAAGGAAGGAAAACAAGTGGTTCACATATTCACAAATAACTATTCTGTGATTTTCTCTGTATATTAACAACCTTCCCACAAACAAGCACATGCAGTAGTAGTTCCTTATAAAAAAGAAAATACGGATTGCCACCCACCAAGATACCATTTGGCCCAATGAAATATCATGAGGTCTCAGTTTTCACTCGAGAAGTAACAAGGCAATGTCAATACGTAAGTGGGATTAGAAAATGAGTTACACATACGTTTTCCCTGGTCTTTGTAGCATCCATTATTAGCCATTCCTGGGAGCAGGTACGTAACTTTAAGCAGTCCTTTTTTTTACTACTACAATTTTCATAGGATTATACAATAATATCACCACACCCTTTACTACCTTGTCTGCAAATTCTTTTCATTTCTGTCATGATAAATCTGCCATAATTTTGTTATATCAGTTCAATGTTCTGAAGCAGAATGAGAAACCTGCATTTCTTAATAATTTAAAATTATCTTTATTGTTCTTACATCGTGCAACAATTTCACATCTCCTTGGAAGTGGGGCTATGTATAGCATTAGACCTCAATAAAAAAAAAAATAGTGAGGGTTTTTTTTTCACTGAAAAAAAATACCTGCCTGCTTCACAACTTTCTGTTAATTCCCTTGACTTATTCATTTAAAAAACAACATAAGGATTTTTCCTGTGGTCCTCGTTGCTTGTGTTCTTGACATGAAAGGAAGGGTTGGTAAGGACTCACCCTGTTCCAAGCAGGGACAACTTCCATCAGCAGCAGCAGTGCTACATGGCTCAAAGGTCTTTTGAAACTACTGCTTTGGAAGGAATGACACCTATTTCAAGATTTTTTAACCTGAATTTTCAACCACTTTTAAAGTATTATCTTGGAAAAACAATTGTTTCAAGAATACTTTCAATTAAAAAATGGATTGAGAAAATTAAACATTTTCTAATGTTTGAGACAGATAACTGTCAACTTGTTTATTCTGCAAGGGAGAGAAGGACAGCACACAGCATTTTAGAAATAAAAAAAAAGCCCATTTATTTCTTTGATTTCTTAGTTACATGTAAAATTAACTGGATGTGTAGTAGTCTCCTATCTGTAGCTACTAATAGTACTTCCCATGATCTTCTATAGGCAGGTGTGTTTTTCAGGCTGCAACATTCATCTAGACCATGTCTGTATAAGCCACTGGCAGAATTTTTGTTCCATCTTATTTTTCAGTGCTCTTTCTTCTAGTGCACTTGGAAGCTGGAGTGAGCAGTCAATGCAAATATACAAAATTTGTGTGGACAGTACTGAAAGGCTGTTGAAACAAATGCCACAAAGCATTTTTAAAAAAATAAATATATAAGTTTAGAGATAACAATTTGCACATGTTAAAATACTATAAGCATACAGTTTAAGCTGAAAAATAGATAATTGTTTCCCTTCCTGTTTCCTTTAGTATTAATTTATGTCTGTTCTAGGCCTTACAAATGTTCATTGTTTACTTTTGGCAGGGACTGTGAAAGATCGTTTATGAATTTTGCTTTTATTTCCAAACTACTACTTTTTTCATCTGGCAGTAGCAGCCTATTACCAGCAAGATAGATGGATGCACTAGCCTATGTACATCAGCAGTAAACAAGGTACAGAGTCATATTTTGCAGACTGTGAACATATGTTTTGTAAACATAGGGGTTGGAAGTCCCCCGATGTTTCTCAGGCATCTTTGTGGAGAATACTGAATGAAATACTACTATGCTATATACTGTATTCACTTATCCAGTAGCTGATAAATCTTGCCACCTCCAAAAGCCTTAGGAGAAGAGGGTAATGAATTCCAAGGTGATGTAGAGGTACACCACAGAAGAAAAAGGAAGGGCACTCTCTTGTTCAGGCTGACTGATGCTAGAGCACAAACTGGATGTGAATAGACTAGAGGAGCAGGAACTCAGCTGAAATTGCTGTCTCTCAAAGAGACTGTAAGAACTGGGGCAACACTTCATCCTGGTGAACATACGCTCAGCCTCAATGGGCTTTTACTAAGTTGATTGCCAGAAAAAAAGCCTTCATTGGTTGGGAATTACGTGTCACCTTTCAGTGCCCTGGTACCTAATATTTAACTATGAGACATACCTAATCTTCTCCCAGAATATAATCTTCTCTTGATGAAAGCGTCTGTATTCACATTTCACACGTTGCTGTACCGAGATATGCAAATGAGGGGACTTGTTAAAAGTTGCAAGAAACTTGTAAAACAGCGTGTTAATTTTTGAGGTCATAATAATTGCATCCAGTTTCATCAGTAGATATTAAAACACTCTACATGTACATGTGAAATTTATGCTGCTCTTTTTTAGAGGACTTCCAAACAAATACATGCTATGCCTTTTTTAAGGAGATCTAGGCAGTGATAAATCTGAAGGTTATTTCTCTGCCTCAGTGTTCCAGTTCAGTGCTTTAACACTTATCTATACTTTGTCTATAGAAAATAAGTATTTCCTCAATTTTCTTTTTTTCTCTGTTAGTTCCTTGTGAAAATAGTGCTGCTACTGCCATGAAAAATGATTCGACATCTACGTGTGTAAAATAGTTATTCAAGTGTGAAGTACTAGTATTAAACACATGATGGAGATGAAGATTTTTAAGTACATAGTTGCAGTCTTAGCCTAGGCAGACTCATACTCTCAACAAGTGTAAAGAACTGCTGTTTATTTGGAAACAGTTAAGTTATCGTGCTTCTTGAGAGAAAACTAGTTGTCAGTATCTTTGCCTGTATATATATCGTCTGGGTAAGTATATAAAATCCATGGCAAGATCTTTTCAACAGTTGCCTTAGAAATTAAAACAACAACAATAAACTGTAGCAGTGTTTTAAAGAGAATGTCTATTGTTTAGAGAAGGTATTGTATTGGGATTTACAAAGTGTTTCTGAGTTGCAGGAAAATAAATTTATCTCTCAGTGAAATAAATTCACTGTGTTGTTAGAGATGCAGTAAAATAAGAAATGACTAAAAATGGATGACATTAATATGTATGTACTTATAATTGCACTCCTGTGAAAAAGCTTGCAAGATTCTAAGGTTAGTGATAACAATTTAGAGAGATGTACTTATCCCCAGAAGAAAACAATGTCAACTTGCTAGAGCACAACATTTTCAACAATACTTTAAAAATACATAATGTGGAAAACTTACCATTTAGGAAGTGTAAGTCAATGTAATACATTATTTAAAAAACAAAGTTTGCATAAATATTAAAAAATTATTAACTATTTTATGAAATGCTGCCTATGTACCTTAGGGCTGATTTCCATTCTGTGGTAACTAGACAGTTCTCATCTGTGCTACTGATATAACTTTGTTGGTATTTCTTAAAAACTACAATAAGCTTTGCAGTCCCTCTCTTGTTGATAATCCATTTGGTGCTGGTGATGCTAATTAAGTTCATACACAGCCAGCTTTGATGGGTGGACTTTAGTTGACATCAATTTAACAGACATCATAACTGTATGATTTATCAGTATGATTGTGTCTGGCTTATTTCTTCCATGAATGCATCAAAACATGACTGGTTTACTGGAGAGTGAGATAAGTAGTCATTTGTCTGTGTTGACGATGGTGGTAGGGAGCAAAATTAACTGAATTAGTAGACAGATGTTAAACAGAGGTAAACTTCAATAGAAAGATTCAAGAAGAGTGTCCTGATGCTTTATGTTTTCAGCAGTAGGCCAGGCAAAGTGGGGCTCAGTGCTGGAATCATCAGCAAAGAAAACTATTCAGCTAGTGTAATCTACTCTCCCTTTCTTACGAGTACTTATGCCATTGTCCAAAATACAAGAGAAACACATTCCAAGAAAGGGTATAGATTGCAAATTTGAAAAAAAAAAAAATAGGTAAATAGATATTTTAAATTAATTAGTTTGCAAATCAATTGTGGTGCAAGTTAGGTTTTGTCTCTTAAAGATTAATATTCCAATGGGTAGGTGGATAAAAAAATCACTACAATTTGTGGACATAGAGATGTTATGGAAAGTAGGCAGTTTGGATGAGAAAAAGGTGGTGACAGTGACATCGACATACTGAAAGTTTTGAGGAAGGATGTAATAAGAAATGTGCGAAGTTCAAAATGCTTTGTGCAAACACTATTGCATCCTGTTTTGTCTGTCAGTTCCTGTGTCACCAATGACTATTAACAGTCAGTCATGCCTGGACTGTTATGTTCATAGGGTGCTGCTGCGCTGATTGCATCTGAGAGTTCTCTCTCATTTTTTATTTAAAATGCAAGTTCTTTGGAGAAGGGACTGATTATTAGTATAATAGCCCGACCGAGAGAAGAATGACATTGACCCTGCATAAAGACAGTGCTCAAATTTGAAGGCATTACATTCCTAATAATCCTCTGGATGTGCCTTACCAGCACTGAGCACAGCAGCCGCATTGTATCCACTATTAGGCATTTAATTTTAGGAAACAGGAAATCTGTGGAATAGAGAAGACAGCAGAGCAAAAAGAATTATCAGAATCTAGGAAGCAAAAAGTCCTGTGAAGGGAGATGGAAAGAATGTGGATTGTTAGAGATGATATATCTGTATTCCATATCTGCATGATATGAAGTAGCAGTCTAAAAAGGAAGTGAATAATCCACATTATACTAAACCATAGTATACATAGAGCAAAAACCAGAGGACTTAAATTCCAACCAGACAGTTTTAAGTTAAACATCTGGAAAATCTCTTATTCATGAACCTAGCTAAAATGTGGAGGAGACTAGTTGAGAGACTGTGAGTTCTCCATCCTCTGAGGTTTCTAGGGACAGATTAGACATCAGCTGGGAGTGACACTTCTGTCACTGACTTTGCCTGTGATCTTAGGGAGGGACTTCAAATACTATCCAGCTCGACCAACAATAATGCTGGATCTCTGGTAGGTTTCTCTAGGTGTCACCATAACAATGTGTAACAATAACTCCCGTAAAAGCAGAAGTCTGATGGTTATCTGGATAACTGATGAACAATGTAGAGTATCACTTAAGAGGCAGGTTACCGCTTTATTAATGTAATGTACTGGTTTAAGTTTGTCTAACTGCAGAAGTTTCAGAAATTATACAAGCCATGATAGATTACTAGTAAGTGTACCAATAAAATTAAGCTTGCTCTTTTAATCTTGTCAAGAAGGTGGTTACTCAAACAAAAGAAAACTCTCAGGCGCAGACTGCTTGCCTGATCTTATATATACACACATGTGAATAGTTATTGATTTACAAGGTTCACCAGTGAAATCTCAGATCTCTTTTACCTACGACATGCAGCACTTGGGCTTTTACTCCTAGTTTGACACTGTAGATGAGCGAATTCTCCATCAAAATTGCTAAACCTTAATTTCTAACACCTACAAGTCAGGTGAATAAGTCTCTGCATAAATAAATTCAGTTATTCACATAAATGTACTCCCATGAGCCTGCAAGGCTGGAAGTCTCAGACTTTATTTTGGCTGGATGGGGAAATCTTTCTTTTAGACTCTGTAATGGTGATTTTTCCTTAGCCTGCATCTTCTCAGCCCAGGTCTTCGAAGGATCCTAGTGGGGCGCTGAGCATCTAGCCAGAAAGAGCAAGAGTTATCTGGACAAATATTTAAAAAATTATCAGGGGAGCTAGGGGCAGGATTCACTCATGTTTACTTCTACTGGCATGAAAGGACCTTTTCAAAAAGGGGTAATTCCAGTTCCTTTAGATGCATTCTCCTCCATCCTACATATTGTGGACCACTTTCAACTTTAATAAGTATTCTCTCATAAGTAAGTAGCCCTATCTCCACTTCAGGTTGAGCCTAAGAAATGAGCTTTTGGCACATCAAGAATTTAAAAAAAAAAATAGTTTTGAAAAATAAATCAAATTTGAAAGCACACACATACTTCTTTATGTCAGACAAATAGAGCAAAATTTGACACTAAAATTAGCAATTTATCTTTGTGGCTTTACAAAGACTTGTATTTTTCTATGTAAATGATACAGGACCATTTTTGTGTTTTCTTTTGAACTCTCAATTGCCAAACTTTAATAGAACTATAAAGCTAAAAGCGATCATTTAAAGCAAGCTTTTAAACGTTGCAGTGGTTTTGCAGATAGTGTGAGTCTTATTGTTGGTATATTCCATTTTAAGGAAATACCTAGAATAAATGAACTTTTTAAAGCCACCTCTATGTAATCATAAAAAGAAATGCAGTAATGAAGTTTTCCTTGCCACCAATTGATAGGAATGACTACAGTGAAAATTAGGCTTGCTGATGGTCTCCTAGTTTAAAGTGTGGAATACCATAAACTCTTCTTCAGCCACTACACTTCTGGAGTACAGTGACTTGAGAACACTTTCATGACTTATTTGAATGATGGACAGGAAAAGAAACAATTTTATTTGTTGATTCCCTAAGAATTATTTGGATCTGTCATGACACTCACAGCTTTCTCCACACCAAAGATAGGACTCCTTTAGTTTTCTTTCTGAAGAACAGTGTGAGAGGAGAACCTGGTGGCTTTGGTAGCCTGTATAAATACTTTTAGGGCATGTGTTTTTTTCTGGCTGACCACCACCATTTTCATGTACAACACAGTAAATGACTTTTTTGAGCAAGCTGGACTTTGATGAGTAGCTCATGTACTGGTTTAGAACACACATTGTCTTCTGTATTTCAGTATATGTGTCTGTAAGGGATGAGAAAGAGCTACAGGACAGGGCTGTGGCTGGACTGAGAGGGGTGACCAACTGCAGAGAAGACCATTCCCCTACCTTCAATATTTGAGCCGTTCTTGGTGGGCTTAGTGCTTGCTGGGAGGAGGTGGGTTTGCTTTTATCAGGCTCCTTTAGTTGCATGATAGCTCCCAAGGTACTTACTCTGGGAGGAGGCATGCCCCTTCAAGTCATCCTAGAAATCTGGGTTTAGTTAGATGTTGTTATGCTTCAGATATCCTGCGTAGTTGTTACTTCTCACGGCACGTATCCTGCATACTTACTACTTTCGCAGCATGCTCTCTGACTTGATCTGAGAAGCACATGAGCGGGCTGAAACAGACTTTTCCAGGCTTCTTCAATGATGAAGTACGGACCAGCAGATTTTTCTGTTGGAGGTACCATGCTCAGCACCGGCGTCACATTGGGGAAGTGATGTCCTGGGAGTCAGAGAACTCAAAACAGTCTTGCAGCTGCTATCAGAACAGCTCAGTGCCCCGTACCCTCTTCCTCAAGTTCCTTTTGGAAAAGAGGGCTGCTGAGCCTGAGCCTGCAGGTCATATGAATTCGCCTACCAGGCTGCAAAAAGCCCATGAGCCAGAAGCCAAACCTTCCTGAACTATGACTTTGTAATGCAGAAGGAAGTACTTATTTTCAACTTTGGCCATGGAAAGATGAGTAGACTGAGAGGAAGGCCTCATCTACTGTGTGATAGCTGCTTTGTGTTCCACAGTGCCGTGAGCCCTGTTTCCCTATTTGACTAAAATTAATGAAGTTGCTGCCTGCCACTTTAAAATCCATGCATGTATCTGTAATCCATTTGCCTGTCTCTGTCAACTGAGTATTATGTTATATATAGCACTGCACTCTTATCAGCTGAATTGAGGAAACCTAAGTGTGTTTTTACTAGGCAGGCTATCTAATTTGCAAGTACAAACTTTAGGACATCAAAATGTTAGGAAGATCGCATTGTCTGTGCTGAGGGGGACAGCGTTAAGGTTACATGGCTGACTTATCTCGGTACTTGTATATTTTATCCAGTTAGTTTGTTCAAAATTTAATGTAGGTCCTTTTTAAACATTTTATTTTGCAGTAATCCATTTAGCATACCTTTTGCTTTAAAGTTAGAAAAACAGGCTCCAAACTTAACCTGTTTTACAACACTTCTTGCCTGCAAATAAACACCACGAAACAAACAAGAAGGTGGCATATCTACTATGAGGGTCTAAAAGTAAAGTTATTTCTTCAAATGTAAAGCATTCAATACCCTTGATGAAATGAAAAAGCCTTGTCCGTTAAATAAATTTCAGCACTGGCCGAAAGAAAAATCTCTTTTCTCTAGACATGTTATTGTGACTGTGTATGCCTCAATTTAAGTTCTTTTTTCTTGTTTGATTGTAGTTCAGGCATGTTTTGTGGTCAGAAATGTAGGAAGGCTGTGGGGAAAAAA
>VYZM01013900.1:0-42796 GCA_013398915.1 Dromas ardeola | reverse complement strand
GGCTGCCCCTTTCCCTTCCCGCTTTGCAGGCGTCCAGCCCTCCGCCGGGTCGGGCAGCGGCTCTGAAGCACACAGGTACGGGTGCACCTAACTGGGCTGTGGTGGGTGATAAGATCGGTGCTGATAAAAAGGCAAATGCGTCGTGCCGGAGCGGGGACTTGATTCAGCTGAAAGGGGAAATAAATAAGTGATGGTGTGAAAGTTGTGGGGCTGAAAATGTATTTGCCATATATTTTTTTTTTTTTTTTAAGCACTCAGTCTTTTGTCTGTGTGTGAAGGAAGGCAGGAATATGGGGGGGGGGGTTGGGGGAAAGAATTCATGCAACGTTGGCCTGTGAAGTGATAAGGTTCAATTAGAAGAAAGAAGGTAAGCAATGTGAATTCCACTTGAAGCAACTTTGAAAACACCTGAGCAGCCTCCTCCCTTAAAAAAATTTAAAAAGGCACTGCAGAAAAGAATGCAATGGTGAGATATAAAATTTAGCCCTGACGTACATGATTTTCAAATGCAAGCCGTGATTTATTATTGTACTGTTTCAAACTGATCTCCTACAAATTAGTCATGTGATGAGCAGTAGAACATACATAATCTTTATACAAACATTTTAATGGTGAGTTTAGCCCTGAATTATAAATCACACACAAGTGTGCCTGTAATAGAGATGTCAGAAGGTACTTAACTTGATAAATATTTCACACATTTTTTTACTGTGAATGGCTGTGTGGTTTTGGCATTTCAATTCTAAATATGTAGTCTAGATTAAGAAGGACACATGTTTCTTGTATTTTAAATATTCCTTTCAAAGCACATTACGGTGGCGGTGGACTTAGTGTTAATTTCTGTGTGTACTGAGTAGTGGTTAATAATTTTTTCTGTATCTGCAAATATCTATACAGAGCTGAATAGGAAGGCAGGTTATTTTATTGCTGGATAGCGTCAATGAACAGTTGAGGTTATTGCTGGTTTTTTCCCTATTTTCAAGTTCAAATATACATCACAAAAAGCCTAACAATTCAGGAATACTAAGTAGGTCTTATGATAATGTACCTTTTGCTGTGTATGTGATTGCATTTCAGATACAAAATAAATCAGGATTGAAATGTTTCCATGAAACCATGCTTTTAGGAAATTCACAAATTGGTCAGGAGGTCTTTATTTCAGTCCTCTGAACATCTTGTTAGACCTTTCATTGATCACAGCGTGTTTTTAAGAGGTTTCAAGGCTTCTTACAAAATATTTCCCCAGATCTGAAAGCCAGATGGTTACATTGCAGAAGTCATAAGCAGTTAATTGCTGAACTGATTTGAGTGCTCCAGAACATACCAGCATGCAGACCAAAGGCTTCCATCTCGGCTGATCAAACTAGTTACCTGATGCTCTTTGCTGAGATTGGCGTCCCTGTTAGAGATGGTAGGGAAAACAGATTCTCTTTTTGGGGAAGCAAGAAACAAAATGCTTTAGGTTTGAAAAGATTTCTTGTAAAAGTAATTTGTTCGACACTCTCACATCTATTACATGTATGACATTTTCCCTCAAGTTTACTTTATTTGGATTAATATGCTGCCTCCCCCGCCCCCCACAACTGTTCTTCATGTCAGGTCTATGGTATTTGTTTACCTGCTGTGTTGAATAGTATACCAGATAGAGATCGTATGATCTCCCACGATTTCCTTTCTATTCACAATATGTAGACAGAGTTCCCTCACAATGTTTGATACTTTGTATGTATTTTTTTTTTTCCAAATGCGCAAGAAGAAATACTATTTCAGTTGCAGTGACATACAGTATAGAATAGATAACAGAATGGCAAATACAAATGTTACGGTTGTTTTGCTATATGCAGTTTCTTATTTTGTCCCCATCAGTGGGACTTTTTGTTTTGAAGAAAAAGATGATTAGTAATCAGTATTCAGAAGGAAAGCAAATGCTTATTTTGCTTTCTTTCAACCTTAAATAACCCATTAGTTCAATAGTAGTGCTTGAGATGATTTAAAAATTTTATAGGCTAGCGAATTCCTAAATTGCTTTTCCTTAAGTAATTTTTAGGCTGACAGCTTTTTCACTATGCAAACTATTTTAAACACTTTGCTGTATAAGAATGTTTTAGAAATTGTTGACACCTGTGCAATATGAAAATCTTATGATGTTTCTGTCTTTATTGCTTTTATTTGGATACTACTACCACACTATCTTAAAGGCATGGTTATAAATGATTTATAAAAGGTTAAGAAGTTGCGTTTAAATAAGTCTTTAAATGGCTATTACAGAATTAGAGAAGTGGGTAAGTTACATGTAACTGTGCAAAGCATCATTATAAAATTTTTCAAATATTCTTGTAATCACCCAGAGCTCAGGTAAGCTGTCTTTAACATGCTCATAGGATCTGTTAATCCCACATTGACCTTTCTGAACTATTCAGACATGCACATGCAATGTAAAATGTTGCAGTAAACCAGAGAGGATAAAGTCAGGGTTAAAACTTGCACCATCTTCATGTATTGAAGCACACAGGCGAGGGGGTGGCTACACAGACTCGTGTCTGCTGTATGTGCTGCCACAGAAGTACCTGCAGCCACCTCATTGGTAGAGTGGGGCTTTGCTTAACATGCGCCCTACTATAAAACTGATCCGACACTCACAGTTTCCTGTGCGTTAACTGACTCTTAAAATATGAAAACAAAAATTATTTGGAACACATTTTTCTCATTAGGCGTATCTGATCATAAATATTGACTTTCTTGAGGAGGGTATATAAAAAGAATTTACGTGCGTATGTCATTCTGAGCATGACAGTGTCTGCCCAGGGGGACATCATACTTTTTTGCTCTTTAATACATTTCTTATGCTTATCTGTATGCTTTTAGAAATCATAAGATAGTGCATGTGATCTTTACGTCATTTTCTAGATATAATATAATTGCCTGCAACTGTTACAGCAAAGAAACAAAATGTGTGTTAAGTTTGGATATATTTACTTTAAAAGCTGTATTTTGATCATGCATTCTACGCTGATTCTAACAATATATATCAATTTTTATGTAACAGTATTCAAAGTTTGATATAAGTTTTGCTTCTGTTGCTTATACTTTAATACCACACAACATAGTAAATAGTATAGAAGTGAGTATAGTGTGAAACAATTTTGTGATGATAACTTGCATTTTGATTAAGTTACCACAGTTGTCCAATCCACAGGCATGAGGTTGTGAAAAATAATCACTTATATGTATTTCTATTAAGCAATTCTGTTTCCTTCTTTTAGGAATACTAAACTGTTTTCTGAATATTTTTCATAATATTAACAAACAGTGATATATGTGCATGTATGTACTGAACTATAAACTACAAATAAAAAAGCAAAGAGAAACAAATTGTTGAATAACTCCAGCAGGAATGTCATCATCTTGTGGAAGTCTAGAAAGGAAACATGGTCAGTTAAATTATAGTGTGAATACATAAAGAGAAATATTTCTACAAGATCCAAATTATGTAATTTTAAACAATATTTTTTCAGTATGCTGCTGATAAAAGTCACATTTTAATCTCATTTCCACATTGTCATTCATTTCTGACAGCTGATATGTTTGAACCTGTAAATTAAAGAATGTTAATAGGGGCAGGTGAGAAACAGAGAACAAGAAAAAAACGTTAATTCTGATTCCATAGTGTTTTTGATTTTTCTTAATTTAACCAGCTATTTCTATTCACATTTTAAGAGAATAAACTGTAATACCTCTGCATTTATCTGCTCCACTTCAAATCATATGTATTTACCTACAGCATCAGTATATTTGTTGGTTTCCAGGCTATTCGTTTGCAAAGTGCTTTGAGGGATCTTGAATGTGAAAATTGTTACATGAAGCCAAATAGTATTCTGCTTTTACATGACTCATAAAAATGCATCCACTTAAAAGCATTTGTATGTATACACAGTTTGAGTGTGTTTATACAGACCCTTTAAACGGAGACATTTTTATGAGACATTTTAAAAGGTGAACAGAATTTGAGTTTGTATAGCACTGATCGAGTTTAAGGTATCACAAAGAAATGAATTACGGTGCATGGTGGCAAAAGAGACTTAATAGACAACTGTTACTAAGACGGGATGTTGTCTGAAGTGTTGTGTGTTACAACACTCTGTTATGAAAAATACCGTGTGAATTTTGCATTTTCTTAGGCTACTGACTGTTCACTGAAGAGACTGGAATAGAACATCTTGTATGAAAGATAGCCCCTCTTCTTTCGCACTCTAGATTTCACTTTCCTAAAAGTCTTTGATGAGGAGGGAGGGCTAGGCTCTGCTGTGGTACATTCATTTGTCTCAGTCTCAGTATATTCACTCCTACTGGCCTACAGTTAGGAGCTGTATGTTATTTATAAGTGGTTGTGTCATAGTAGTGGAAGTAATGTTGGGGTCTATTTTCACATGTATGTTATTTTCTGTTGTGATACTATCAGATTCCATGGAGCCAACCTGACAGCGTGTTTCTTAAGGTAAAAACTAGGGTAAAGGAGTACAGATTCCACCATCCCTCATTAATGCAAATTGCTGTTCAGAGACCTCAATTTAAGAGAGACGGTCAAGTCTGTCTCTGTTTAGGATGCCACTTCAGAGTCTGCCTAATATGAAGAGATGATTTCCATATATGCCAGCATGGTTTTAAGAAGCTCTCTGCTAAAGAAAGTACTCTTTTTCCCTGAGATGTACCACAAGATATTAATCATCTCTCGTTACTGAAGAGCCTACATTGTTATCGAATAATACAGGGGTAAAACATACTGTCTTGGGCATTTTGTTTTATTGGATCCTCTTTCCTAATTTCATTGTTCATTATTGTTTTACCTTGACTAATTTGTTTTCTTTTATCCAGTGAAACCCATTGTGAGGGACTCTGAAATAGCTGCTTTGCTAAACACCAGGAAGGGGTTGCATTTCCCTGACAGGTCAAGTGAACTTTGTCATAACTTGTTATAGCTATATATATTTTTTTAAATCTTCTAACAAATATTTTGCTTCATTTTTTGTTTTGTGTTATGTTTCTTATCTGCTTTGTCTCAGTACATATATTCTTACTATCTACAGCAAAATTTAGTTATAAACTGAGTTTTGAGGTGCCCTCAACCTCAAAGTAGACACTCCTGTTGTACTTATTGTGTCTTAGTTCCCATTGTTACTTACCAAATGACACATTTTGTCACAAAATCTGTCTTCTGGTAGTGGAGTCAGAGGTGGCAAACTATGCAATGCCTTCCCCCACAAAAGCAGTCACTTTTTCAGTTCTCTTTTGTACGTTATGTCTTATAAACCACTGAAAATTTTGACAACAGCATAAAATACGACAGGACTTGTGTGGAATTAGAGGCACATCTTGGAAACTACTTCAGCTAAATGAAAACACTTCAAAATAACAAAATGAGTCTCATGGAGAATGTGTTAATGATCTGATGGATTGAACCGCCTGTTAAAAAATAGTGATGGTAGATAGGGAAATGATAGTACTGCAATCCATTCTTGGTTTAAAACGCTTAGCTGGAAGAAGAGAAATTAAACCTAGCTAAAGTCAAATAAAAGGTCTTTGCTTCAACTTTCCTGGCATTGATGGAAATAGCCCTGGTTCCAGTCTTTGTCAGAGAAATAAAGCTGCATGATTCACTGAAGAGACAGCTCAATGAACAGGCGTGACAGGCTTGATTCATCAGCATCTTTCATGTTGCATTCCAGCAGGAATTATTTACTCCTGTAGAAACTGGCTTCAGTTTTGGTTGATCCTAGCCTCTTTGGGAGCACAGAGCAGGAATAAAGCTGGCTTAACCTTGGTTGGAGACTCTCCCAAGATAGTTCTGTTATTGGCAAATAGTGGGCATTTGGCCAGGCAGAGAGTGTGGCTACCTTGTTGCTGCCCTGCTCGCTACATACCTGCTGTTAAAGCTCCTTTTGGGAGCTGCGGGTAGCACGATTCAGGGAGGCCATGAAACTGCACTGTGGGGTTCCTTGGAAATGGAGCAACAGCCAGCAGAATGATCTGGGTCTAATCTTGTCAGAACACATTCTCCTATGAAATTCTTGCTGTCTGACATCTGCACTTGGTTGGGCTGATACAGGAATATGAGGAATTAATGAAGCACTAATTAATAGTAACATGTAAACTTAATGAAGATTCACCTAAAATGTAAGACATGGCAGTGTTTTGTGAATTATTTCGCATGGTGAATTGTTTCATACCAGTCTGCCACTTTCTTACCACCTTTCTCATTTTTTTTTAATTTATGAGCTATATTTTAGGTCAAAGATTTGACCTTCCCATCATGTATTTTCTCTGTCTAACCACTCATAAGCATTAGGTAACCTGCTTCAGGCCTAAAGCTGTGCTTTTGGCTTAACGTTGGAAGAAGGATTTTCACACACAGGCGTATATATGAATGAGAAAGCAAGTCTGCGAGTGCGTCTGAAGAAGGCCACTGTGTGACTCAAAAGCACACGATGTTTCAAGCACTTCATTTAATATGTATGTTGATGGAAAGGGGTTTCTCACTCTGGCGCATGAGACCTACAGTAGTCACCTAAACTAGGCAGAAAGAAACAGGTAGAAGAGTGCCTATATTTTTCCAATAGCTGTTTCTGTAAGGTATGTCAAGTATCTTTCTGTGTTAAGACAGACACATTCAACCACATACCACGTAATAAGGTTACATTTTACCATGTGAAACTTCAAAAGTCTTTCCGATTGTGTCTTTGTGTCCTGAAACCTAGGTTTTTAACTATTGAACTAGTTGAACTCTGCTAACACATGAAAACTGGGTGCTCTCACCAGTCGCAAAGTTGGCCACAGGCTGTTCTTGACTGCACATACAGATGGATTTCTGACATATGTAAACAGATGTATGCAAACAGGAGTGA
This sequence comes from Dromas ardeola, assembly GCA_013398915.1. NCBI lineage: Eukaryota > Metazoa > Chordata > Aves > Charadriiformes > Dromadidae > Dromas > Dromas ardeola. Next base: position 35,897 of record VYZM01013900.1, on the reverse strand, counting down.
GGTGTGTAGAAAATGTACCATATGAAAACTATTGCTATTCATTCCCTATTTTTTATGATAGCATGGCATCTGCTCTTAGTGATAGGGGCAGAAACTATCCATTTAAAAACTTGTATCAGTAATAGAGAAACAAACAAACAAAAACTTGCTAATGTTGGGTTCTGAGAACTCATCCAAATAGTCCAGGAGACAAGGATGAACTTTTCATGTGAATGTACCTATTATTTCTACATGGTGTAATTCAAAAAAAGAACAAAGTGTCAGTGTCATTTCCTTAGCTGTGACAGAGAGACAAGGTGATCAAGGAATAGGTAGCAGCTTTGTTGCCCTATAGTTCTAAGTTTTGTCATAAGCCGTTGTGCTCGTTTCTATATGCTCTTCTCTGATTTATCAGTTGCCCCCTTTCACTGAGAAAATGCATTTTTATTCAATTACTAGGTCAAACAGAAATCAGGAAGAACAACTCAACAGTGGATTGCATACAATCCTAACTGTTTAAGGGTAAAAACCTTCTACCTATAACAGTCTGCTATTTAAATTTTATAGAAAATCATATTAGGTCATCAGGTAGGTTCCAGAAATACAGGTGTAAGGCAGACTTCAAAATTAGAGAAGCGTCTGATACAGTAGCTACTCAAGTGTCTAACATTCAGCAAAAGCTGTATGTGGTTCATGGGGACTTAATTATTATGCACAGGAAAAGTATTTCACTGGATTTGGTTCCCAAGGCTGTGGAGTGAACTGAGTAGCTTAAACATGAATATGAATGTCCTTCTTGAAGCTATGATGAGGAAAAAAAAAAATTACTACCCTTATACTCAGGCTCTTGTCGATAAAAGCAGCATGCCGTAGTGAATTTTAGAATTAAAGAAATTAGCAAAGCAGCATGTATAGTAATATTTAATAACTTATTCTGGTACACCTTTAGAAATGTAATCAAAGTTATTCTGTGTGGATGCCCTGGAATTCACAAAAAGTACAGGACAGACTCCCTTAAAACACCTTAAGTGTACTCAGAACAGGTATATAACAGGGTTATACAGGAAGCAGTCATATATATTTTCTAATTTTTCCAGGTACAAATGAAGAAAGTGGATTTCTCCACTATTTAACAAGTTCTGCTGCATATGATACTCCCAAATTAGACAGGCAGTTCCTGGAGAAGATGTCATCTTGTCAACTGCTAAACCCATTACTACCTCTGTCAGGCAAAACTGGTTTGCTACCATATAACAATTTGCTTAATAGACTCATTTATTTACTCCTCTTTTTACAAAGATTTGCTATAATCTTTATAGCTGTAAAGAAAAAAAGAAAGCAATTTTTTTGACAAAGAAATAAATAATTATTGTTATAAACTTTATTTCAGGAAAATTTAGGAGGAAAATAATTCCTTCTTCATTTATAGGTTAGCCGTCTCAAGGGATGTTGTCCATAATTCCTTGTTGCATCTGCAATTAAATAAAGCTGCCAGGACGCAGTAAAAAGGGGGGGAAATATTTGAAAGGTTTGTCTTAATTGGTTCTGAAGCCCAGTCCTGTTATCTAAACTGAACAGTGAAGAATGGTGTTAACACCTGGACTTATGTCTATGCAGAATCCACAGTTCCTAAAGCAGCAATTAAATAGCTTAATGTTGGAAACCTCCTCAGATGAATTCTGAAGCTCTTTTCTGAAGGGCAATGTTAATTTGTCATGTAATCCTATTCAGATTAACTGGAAGTGCGCTAATTTTCACACAGTCCCAAAGTCTTAACTCCTTGCACTACAAAAGTTTGAGAGGAATAAAAGATTTTGAAATTAGTGGTTATTTTCTTCCTTCTTTAAGACAAAACTTAGATTGAGACACATATAAAAATACCATTCTATGTATGTGTAAATAAGTATGTTTCAATGGAACGTTCTAAAGTTATTCTTGTCTAAATGTTAGGTTTTCCCTTCTGTCCTACCTATCCTTTAAGAGCATACTTACAATCTCAGTTATACTCAGGCTGTATGTTGTAATAGAATATAAGTCCTTGGAGCATTAACAAATCTCTCAGCTTTTAAATAGACTGTGACCTATTCATTTACAGGGCTACTTCAATAAAGCAATAGCTCACTTAGGTTAATGATGGATCATGGTGTGATTCGATTTGCAGAGTGCAGACTTGCCCATTATCCCCTAATGTTTGTATGGGTCATGTTATCACATCCAAATAATGATTCAAGCCACCCCGTGTTCCTGGAGATATCGCAGTGATTACAGGAAAGCTTGGCATGCTAGTACACAAAGCCTTAAAGAGTTCTGTTGGCTGCTGCTGAATTATTATTTTTGGCTAGAGTATGACAAAGCAGGAAAGGCTCAGGTTTCTCTGTGACTGTGACACCTTCCTCTTGTGATTCAATTGGCCATCTGGCTGAGCAGACGGGCTGGACATTAGCAGAAATAAGATCTGCCTCTCCCTGTCTTTTGCTACTAGCTTTTTTCTTTTTTTTCTTTTTTTTTTCTTTTTTCTTTTTTTTTTTTTGGTGAGGAAAGTTAGCTGACCCTGACCTGCTGTGAGAGATTATTTGCAAGTCGAGTGCCTTGTGATCTTTTTTTCTTCCCTCTCAGCTTGAGTATCTGACATGAAGATGGAGCAATTTCCAACCGGAAGAAAACATATCAATACTTTTGTACTCACTGTAGGTACCACACAGGAGAGACGTCGGCTGGTAGCCACATTGAGGAAGGAAAAAAAGGATATGTTTTCTAGTTGTGAATACACTGCAAGTACCAACATAATAATTTCTTTTTCCAGTGCTGCCACACTATCATTTACTCTGAAGGATAGTCCCCACTTAGGCACAGCAAGTCAAAACAGCCTAAGTGATAGGATAAGAAGTGAAATTTTGAATGTGCTTGTAAATGCTTTTAAAATGCTCTTAAGGTTTATTTTTACTTCTCATTTCTGGGGATGATCTGGGTTTTCTTGCCTCCCGCTGCATTTATACTCAGTGACCATCAGGCTGCTCACTGGTCCAGCTGCTGACAAACACTGAATCATGTTAAATGCTTCCAATAAAACTGTCATAAACCTCGCTAGCAGTAAACCTTTCTAAACATAAATGACTCTAGTTAATATATACTACAGCTAAAACATGAATGGACAGAGGAATATTTTCCTTATATTGTCTAATACAAAGACGTAAGGCAATAGAAAAAATGAATTTCTTTCTTTGCTACCAACTGCACATGCAACCTAGATAAAGAAGAAATTGCGTTAAGAAATAATGCTGTTCTTCAAGTGAATTAGTTTTCTTATAGCCGAATGTAAAGATTCTCCAACAGCTTCTGTCTCTAAGGAGAGAGAATAGTTGTACATGCTTCAAGAACACTTTTCTGAGGAAAGCCACCAGTAGTGAAAAATCCAAATGAAAAGCACCTGCTAACATCAGGTTTTTTCCACTTTCTCTGCTTCTAGACAATGATAAATACAACCATAGTCAGCAGTGTCAAGGAGGAATGAAATATTTTAAAATGTACTTTTTTTAACCCTTTCAACTTCTTTTCTCACCCATGCACACATAAAAACTACATTTCTTAAATAGTTCAAATACGATAGAGGGGGTTGGTTGCTTAAGTCAGACATTGGAAATAGAATTGCATGTGATTAAAATAATATTATTGTGTCAACCTGCTGGGCATGGAATAGGGAAAAAGATGGGCATTTACAATAAACAAGCAAAGCCATTTCATTGCCTTACAATAGATTTGGCTCTCATTATGTAAGATTTTTATTCTGCTCTAAAAGCATTATAGAAGGACCTCCCCAGAAATAGTGCCAAGGATCTCAAAACTGTAAGCAGATTTCAAACCTAAATTAGATTTCCCAGCTGCTTAGTGGTATATACTTACAGTGAAATAGTGAAAAATGGCTTTTGAAATGTTTGCTACATTAAAACTCTGAAAAGTTTCACATATTTTAATTTGCTGAGTGTTGCAGCAAATTTAGGACTCAGAAGCCCCTTGTCGTAGTTGCCTGAAGCGTTAATAGAAAGAGGCTTTCCTCCTTTTCCCTCCCCTTGCATCAACAGTATAATGATTTTTGAGGATCAATATTGTATTCCTGTGTTTGGAAGCTTAAAGTCATTCAATCTTATTTCTCTCAAGTGATTTTCTTCATTAAGCATGTAGGGCTTATTGAAATTTGAAAGATTATTCAAACTCACTGTTTGCAAAGACCAACATCCAAGGTCTTGCTCCCTCCTTCGCAGGTCCCGTTTCCCATAAATGTATCGAAAAATTCTGGTGTTTTGATCCTAAGTAAGAAACATTCATAATTAGTTCATATTCTGCATACTATGACCCATCTTTCAAACTCTGCAGACTAACACCAGGGAACATATGAACTATGGGCATTTTTTGCAAGCAAAGCAAAGATTGTCGTTCAAACCATAACCGTGGTTGTAACTATCACCCAGCAATTTTACAGCAGAGTAATTTTCGTAATGAAACATAAAGGCTTAACGTTTCAAGATTTCAAAGTTTGTGTTAATGCTGATAATTGCAGATTAACTTGTCTGCCAGGTATAATGTGAAAGCATGGGATTTTTCCATTTAAAAAAAAAATTATCTTCAATATGTAAATACAATGTGGCACATCTATATCACTTTGTCCTTATTTTCTTTACATTGAAAACAGTGCAGTGAAAAAGATGGCCTGGAAAAGATTGCTGGATCTATTGTTATTTTTCATATAGACTGGTGGAATCCACCCCTAGAAAGAAGAAACTGTAAATGTCACCATGACAAAATATGTACATAGGAATTTGTGAACTATTTTATTTATTTGTTGTGAGAAAATATGTAATGACAATACATACCTAAGTCGTTATTCTTTTTATCATCTTTGAGAGGACAGAGTTAGGGTTCTTGTTCATGTCTTGATATTTTAAATGGAAAAAGAGGATCCTCAGAGGAATTTAGGGGCATAACTTCCTTCTGTTGCATCTAATTCTCAAGTAGGAGCTAAGTGCTCGGATTTCCTTGAGTATTTAAGTTAAACCCTTATATAGAGACTGAACCTAGATGAAAAGCAACGCAAAGCAAAAAACGATGCTTTTTATGTCAAGTGCAAAGCTTTTTCTTCGGAAGCGATCAAATATCTCTTGCCTGTGTCTTACCTAAATACCCGTAGACATATAAACTTATCCCTGGCATGAGTGTTAAGAAGCTCATTAGACCTGCTGTAGGACAGAACACCTGACAGAAAAAAAAAAAATCGTCCTCTCACAGCCTCTCTTGCAGTTTGCTTTATATTATGTACTCTTTCCTCTATGAAGAAAAGACTTTTCAAACTTTTCTGAACTTAGTATAGAATTATAACATGGGGATTTTTTGTCCAATTCATTTCAAATTACAAGGACAATGTTTATTCTGCCTCAGAAATAATTTAACGATTCTAAGAAAAACTTGGTACTGTGGTATCTTGGTAAAGGGAATGGATAAGAGAAAAAAAAATTGTCTTATTTCAATAACAGTAGTGGTTTTCTGGTTACTGCTGTCACTGTATCATTTTACTTCAATTTACCTATTTATTTATGTAATATGAGAGGCTAGTCAGCAGCAGTAGGTAATATAAATGAATTTATGTGGATCAGTTTATTTTTGACACTAGCCAGTTAGTCCTGATGCCCTGTACATCCATGTTGTACATGAAAATTTCAACATTTGAAATTCTTATCATTATTTTTCATCTCCCTGTTAAAGTTGCCATCCAGCTAAAGCAGTAAGTGTTGGCATGATGAGATACTTATTAAAAAAAAAAAAGGGAAATTTTAAAAAAATGCAATTGTAAAAACAGGAAGGTTTCAGTGTTACCTAATAATACTAAGTAAACGTACAGATGTGATTGTCCACTTTTCATAAATGGGTAACTGAAAAGAGAGATGCTATGAATTACTGAGAATGAGTCAGTTTTGTCAGCCCCAGGATGAGCTGTAGAAGCCCTGCTCAAAACCTTCCTGATGGAAGTATTTTCTAGTGAGAATTTGATTTTCAGCTATAGAAAATATTTTGCAAACAGAATTTGCTTTCGCAAAGGAAAATTTAAAATAAATAAATAGTTTAAACAAAATATTCCCCAGACAAATGCATGAAAATGAGAAGCATTTAAGTCAGAAAGATTGCATGATGTTGAAATTGTAGTTGTTGCCTCATGCTGCTTCTCACTAAAAGACAGAAATATTGCTTGCATTTCCCCCCACATAATGCTTCATGGCCTTGACAGCCTTATTCACTGAGGAAAGTGTTGGTCTGTGTACAGCATGGGGAATACTGCAAAAATAGCAGATACGAGTCCCATTAAAACAAGAGGAAGACTTGTTTTAATGTCTATAAATCTTGAATTCCCCCTATCATATGATGTCAAGGAAATATCTCAACTGAGCATTTTGGTTAAAATGGTATTTTGGCCCTTTTTTCTCAGAAAAGCTGAAAGTTGTCAAAAGCAAATCCCTGTATTTTGCATATTCCTAAACTGTTTTATTTACTACTTCCTAACTCCACTTTTTGTGCGTAAGATTTAATCCCCCAAAGTATGTTTTATCTGTTGCTTGTGGACTTAATAATACAGAAACCTATGTTTATCCATCTTCTTTGTAGAGGTTTGCACCTGTAATTTATTCAGCACTCAGTTTATTCTATCACTTCTAAATTCCAGATCAAGAGTTATAGGACAAATGACACCACAGACTAAATTATAGAAGTTTAAAAGCTTGGAAGAGTTAACAGGCCTTAGTTGTTTTCTGACAACCTAAATAATTATCGTAACATCAAGCTCTGACCCTCTTCTACACTTAGTGGAAACACTGCACACTGTTCCGGCATTCTTGTAACAGCTACGGCTGATTATTTTCCATCTTTCCTTGAGGATATTTATCGGATAGATAGCTTAATGCCAGCACCTTATAATTTCTTGACAGCTGGCCATAAAACCTGATAAATGCTCCTGCCAACAAAGCAACACGTGGCTTCCAAAAAAAGTTTGCAAATTTTAATAATGTAGATTATTTGATTGATGCGCAGTATGCAATTTAATTACAAAAATAAATGAGGAAGAGGAAATTTGTCACTTCCCCATTCATTATTCCTTAATTAGACTACAACTAATCAGGGTTTCTGATTGGCTAAAATAACCTCAGATATAATTTACTGCATTGCCATTACAGTCGGATGGAAAGGAAAGCATGAATTATCTCCCACTGCCAAAACAGCACAAAAGAACAAGGAAACAAGATGAACCTTAAAATATTGTAAACATTACTCTGTCTGCAGTCTGTCAGATTAGCAATTTATTGCAACAAATTAAATGCTTCTCTTGTGAAATGACAGAGTACATTTTTTTCAATATGCAATATTTATGTATATTCTGTTTCTGAGTACCAGAGTAGATCAATACTGCACCTGAGACCAAAGCATTTATTGTGGTTTTGGCTTGTGCAAATGCACTCTGCATACTTTGCTTAACATCAAAACACATCAAATGGACCAAATGAATGGTGATAATAACACAGCCCTGAGATTGTTATAACTTCATTGCAGAGTCTAAATGTGGAGTACAAAATTTCATTCAGGTGTTTTTTTTTTTTCTTAAGTCAATTATATTTTACCAGTCTGGTTATGCTGTGATGTCTGTTGTGTGCTTCTACTACCTGCATTGCCGGTCTATGTTTTAATGCATGTATGTTAGGGAAGAAGACAGGACAGAGAGAGAAAGTAAACTTTCCTTATTATGGACTCATACATGCTATTTTCTTGCAAGGGTGACATCAAGTTTACTTATATTCCCATAATACATTCATGCACATATGAAAAGAGTACGCATATTTGTTTATGGGAATCTGGTAACTCTGCAGGCAAACAGGACAGGTGCGTGTGGTGCAAGGGGTGGAAAATTCTAATCAAAGTTAGTTCTTCTGAGGGACTGTAATTGCTTCAAGATGTTTTGTATGCCCAGGGTGGAGGAAAAGAGAGATAGGAAGAAAGATGTCAAAGCAGAAGTTAGCACGGTGGTTAAAGAACACTTTTGGGATGTAAGAAAATAAAGTTTAAATCCCTATTTGCCTTGGCTTCAACCCAGCTCTCATTTTAAGTAACTTCACCTCCATACTATTACAGCCTGAGTATCTCCAAGGAAGTTATTTAAATTTTTATAAAAAATTAAAAGATTGTTGGTAGAGACAGGAATTCTAAATGACTCAGTAGCGCAGTGGGCGGAATACTTACCCACACTTTCAGAGGTAGGTTGGGTTTCTGTTCTGAATTGGGCCAAGCAGGGACTTTAAACCTTGGTCTCTTTCAGTCCCATATGAGTTACTTTCTGCAATATTAGCTGGTCTAAAATTTACCTTCAGACTCTTTACAGTTGAGTCAATACTGGCTGTAAGGAGTGGGAACACTTCAAGTCTGAAAAAGTATAATGGACAAAAGGTACATTTTAACCACCTCTTCGTACATTTTTTTTTTTTTTTTTCCAGAGAAGTTCCCATCTAGGAGATGTGTTTTGGCTGAATTTATTTCCTCCTCTATTAGCGTAGACCCAAAATGATTCAAGAAAAAAGCAGAGAGTGAGAAACAGTTATCTGTAAAGAAAGGTCTGTAATCTTGAATCTGTCTCACAATGCAAAAACTGTTGAGGTTATGGCTAAAAAATAAGTAATTCATTGAAAAGTGCTTATCTCCTTGTAATACAGCTGCACACAAGAGCAGTTTATATGCCTCACTGAGGGCTCGAGCAACGAGCCACAGAGTCATTTTTATTTCCTTTGATTCTATGGCTTGTAATTAAGCAGGTGCAATGTGCAAGACTGAGTCATGTGCAGCCACCTTTGGTTCTTACTGCTTCAAATAGCACATAAGTAATGACCAATTCACTCGTCTGTCATCGGCAAAGAATCACTGAAAATGGCAGAAAACTGTATACTTGCCTCTGTTTATTTCTACAGTAAAATTGTTTATTGTGGGGTTTTTTTTAGGTAGAGCTTGTCCATGAAATGCAGGGCATCTTTTCTATGCGTGTGTACACATGTGTGGTCCCAGCATCCTGATACTGTCCTTACTATCTCTTCTTTTTTCTTCTAAGCTTTTGATTTTTTTAATTGGGCTTTTTCTTTCTTTTGAGTATTTCATTCTTCTAATAATTTTTACCTCTTTTGGTCTTTCTGTATCTTTCCTTCTCTCACTCAAAAAAGGTAATGTAGCTCAGTAATGCTACCGTATTAGATTTAAGGAGCCTTCTGCTTCATTCCAAGAAAGCTGGGTCACATCTGCAGCAAACAATAGTTCTCAAATGCATCAGATACAGAGAAAGAAGCCTGAGGCTTTATGTAGCACAAAAACAGCTGGAATATTTTTGTAGTGATCTGCATTTGCATCATATTTGTAGCTTAGTAGATGTCTCTGCTATTTGATTGCACCTCTATTTTTACTTCTCTGCTTTGTAGAAATACACATTGCACCACAGAATTGAGGATGTGAAGACACATCCAATATCTCTGCATCTTTATCGGTAAATAGAAGAAAATATCCATATAGTATGGTCTTATCTATGAGACAATTATTTAAAGGAGCAAGGTGGAAATTCCTAGATATATGTAATCAATATAACTGGATTTCTGCAAAGATTCTGATAGGATTTTATTGTGCAAAGCTGAATCTTGATTCATGTCTCCATTACATAAGCTTGATAAGACTATTTTTTTTTGCTGTTGAATAATTAGGCAACCAGAATAAGGGAAATAAGGCACCCTGTGATCTAGACTCCTCGTATGCTTTTTAAAAGGTACAGAATTATTTTTATTAAATTTGTTCACTTCACGCACCTCCTGTCTGACCTTGGCAAGACTTGCAGCAAGGGTTTGTACAAAATGTTTTTAAGGAAAACTCGTCTCTGAAATTTCCACACAGATTCAGACATCTCGCCAATCTTTAAAAATGTGCAATATTTTATTTGTTGAAGTATTTAACTTTTTTCTGTCAAACATACAGGCTCTGCATTTATCCTGTTTGATGGTAAGTTTTGAATGCTCTCCAGGTGCTGCTCTGTCTCATGACAAACTAAAACAATAGCTTTGCAAGTGATGCCATCTGCCTGCCCCCTTTGAAATATGTTAACTGAAAACCAGTAGCTGTGGAAAAGGATTAACTGTTTCGGGGCCAATCATATGAGCTGCAATTGTACTCCTAATACTGTGAAAACCCTGGCTGTAACTGGGGCTACAGAGTCACACAGGATCTCCTATGTCACGTTACCGAGACCGTGACTGTCACAGCCGGTGGATTCCAAGGAGATCTGTGGCCTTCTCAGCCAAGTTAATCTTGACCAAACAGTGCCTAGCTAACAAATGGTTCCAGTAGGTTGGCCATTTCATTGTTTCTTAGTTTAAGGAGGCTTTGTATAGGTGGACAATTAAATGCTGTTTCCCGTATTGCTAAATAGGATAAGGCAAGAAGGCTTTAAATAGGGAAGATGGAGAAGGAGAATCTAGTTTTGAACACTTGACTATGTGAATGGTGGCTGCTCAGAAGTAAGTTGGCAAGTTTAAAATTGCTAATTGGGTGTTCTGGCACATGTTTCAATGAAAGTTTCTCCCCAAGGAAAACTATCCTCACTCTATGTTTCCCCAAATCCTAGTTTTCTGAATGTGGTTTGATTGTTATATGTAATATGCTTATATTTTGACCTGTATAATATTTCATTTGCTTGTATGGTTACAACCTGGAGACAGTAACTTCAAATGTAAGGCATTATTCAGTCAGAGAAAGAAGGAGCATGCATTTATTGGTGATACCTTAAAAAAAGCTGGAAAATATTTTCAAAAATATATTTGACTCTATATTGAATTAAATTAAATGTGTAAAACTGCATCTAATAGTTCCATCTGGCATAATTACTCTTAACATAATTACTCTTACTATTTTTCCAAATGCTGAAAATCACATTTTGTCCAGTTTCAGTTTAATCAGAAGACTGCAGCTGATTAACTTCCTTGTGTCTATGAGTTTTTCCATAACGTAGTCCCCATGACACTAAGCAAAAAACATCTAGTTGAGCTAGCTGCCACTTACCATGTCTTCCTATACACTGGCTTATTCTGAAAATGCCGCTACATAGCCTGAGGCAGAAGCCTGAGACATGTAAGCATGTAGGGGTAATAAAGCTGCTGGGCAGGGTGATGGGGCCAGATAGATGTGCATAGTGTCACAGAAAGTAGGTCCCCCGTGTTCTTTATGTGGTTTGACTTTATTTAAAATCTTATGTACACAATGCAGGCATTAGGTAAAGAGGAAGGCAATACAGACAAGATGTGAACATGGGTGGATACAGATGGTATTACTTACAGAGTATATATAACAGAAAGCTAAAAGGGTAGAAACCCATAGGGTTGAGAACAACAGCAAACGGTTTGCTTACTAGGGATTTTATATAATATGCCATACATATACATTTCCTGGATCATGTTCTGTCTGAAAATTGGTGTAGTCATCAAAATCCTAAATTAGGATTCACGACATCTGTGTACCTGCAGGTTAGAGCCTATGTGGAACCTGTGAGTTCAAAGGAGGAGGAATGTTGTCTCAGAGGACTCTCTCATTACTTTTCATTAATAGAGAATTATCTTGCCCTAAATAGAGCAAGCAGATAGGTCTATTTTATTATTTATTGTTACATAATCTGTGCCTCTTGAAAAATAGAAAATGTATTGTTTCAGGATGTCTTGTTTCTGACTCTTTCCCTGGTATTTTAGTTGCTCTACCGACACCCTAACTTAAAGTATGGCCTATAGTGTGTTTTATATGACTATTTGTTCATCTCCAAATACCCATTGTCCCTTAAATTACATTTTACTTAATTTGCTGCCTTACGTAAGACTGAAATGACAAAGATCACAGGCTTTGACTACAGATATGTCAGGTTAGTCCTTTTGTCTAGTTCCATGTGTATCTGTACACAGGTGTAAACTATTAATCCCTCATAGATGGGAGGTCCAAGAGAAGAATACAGACTGATGTGAAGAGAAAGAAGAGATGCCACATAGGTCTCACAGTGTCCTGAAAGCTAAAGAATGCATTAATAGTAAATTTGACATGAAAAGAATTACCCTAAAACAATTCCAGCTTTCTAACTCCCAAAATAATTTCCCTGCTAGCCTAAGCTTTTAATGCAACTTCAGTTCAGCCCACTGTCTTTGAACAGTAAAAAAAGTGCATCACAATCTTTAAGATGCCTCCATGGTGGCTCTATCTGGTCTTGATAAATTGAAAGAGCATTGGTTTTGTCCTCCAACATACAAGCATTGTGTCGCTTGAAGTATTCTTTCAGAAGTTAATGTCTTCCGCCACCTCCAGGGAGACCTAACAGTGACTTCTTCAAAGTTTCGAGAATATGCTGTCCTATGAAGCAAAAGATTTGGTTTGGAAATAGAAGTTTGGTATATGAAAAGGAAATATAATGTGCTCTCTGCAGAACAAAACTAACCATCCAGTAATCTTTTTACTGTTGAAATAACGGAGACATTAATGATTTTAAGAATTTGAGCAACAATAATATACTGGCTCTCAATTACAAACTCAATGTAATTTTTATGCCTTTACCTTCTTCCCTAATGAATTCAAATTCCTACTGGGACATCAGTGTTGTTCCTTAAAAAGCTATGCTTGGATTCCTTAGAAAATGAGATTTATGCATCCATTTTGTCTTTGTATAGCCGTCTGTGTATTTCCCTATTATGTTTGAGCTTATCTAGCATCTTCAACATGATTTAACAGAGAGGCAGAAGTTAAAAAAAAATAAAAATTAATTTCTTACAACGGGTAAAAAAAAAACTGGTTTAGAGGCAGCATGCAGCCTCCAAATCCAGTCACTGAGCCTTCCAAGAGCTAGGTGCTTGTTCTTTTGGGCTTGTCCAAAAGCTGAGAGCGGCCAGCGGACTCCTCAGTTACGCTCAGTCTGAGGCAAACACAGTTCATGCTGTTTCCTGCCTGTCTGCGTGAGGGGCCAAGCAAAAGTGGGTTGGATCACAAGGCTCAAAAAGGTGATGGGGATATGCCGCAGTGATTGTTATGTACTAGAAAGGGAACTCGTAAATCAGTCACAATGACAAATCCACCTAGCGTCAAACTTTGTAAATTCCAATATTCAAGGAAAAACACACAAGAGGTATTGTGATACTTCCTTATACCTTTCTGTACCTATAATTATCATAGTTATTTCTACCTTGTCCTCGTTGTTAGAGCATTTAATTCCACGAAAACACACTTTTCATGCAAACAGACTTCTGTTTCCATTTTGGAAACTTGACTTAATTCATGTTGAATTTAATTAGATCTTCCTAACTTATAAAAAAAGCATTATCAATTTATTCTGTAAGGAGTACATTTAAGGTCACCTTCCTTATTCCATGCTACCTGACTTGTTCATTTTATAGGTGATAGTTATCCTTTGTGCAACAGAATACCACATAGATAATTCATATGTGTTGCCATGCAAATGTGCGTGTAGTTAAAATAACTTTCTGAGTATGCTTTTTATTAGCAGTAGGCAGACTGAAGTTCTCTCTTCGGTACTTGTTATCATATTTGGTATAATATCCTTCTTTCTATGGGGGGCAAGTGCTGAGAAAAAGAGAGGTAGCAATGAAACAGAGCAGATGGTACGGCAGCTAGAGAATAACTGGGAGGGTGCTTCTGCAGGCATAATATCTCAGTTAGCAAATACTGTACCGCAGCTATCCTCAAAACAGTATGTGACTTTGTGCTCCTTGAAGCTTTATACCTGAAAGGGCATCGGAAGAATAAAGACAGATAGAGATGACAATGAACCAACAGCGAAAGCGCTACTTCTACAAAAGTTCCTGTTCCCTTAGCTCACGTGGGGTGAGTTTAATTATCACGTGGTTAAATTATCTTGCTATTATTTTTTTTTAGTTGCAATGTTGATTATTTGGATTTTAATTATCAGTTATCACAGAACTTGTTATAGGGAGGACATTTTACTGCTCTGCACACATTCACTCAGTACATTTGTGCAATATTGTCTCTGGTAAAGACGACCAGTTTTAGCAAGAAATAACAGTAAAACAAATACAATAAAAACATTTTAAGGCAATTTACCACACAGTTATTAAGAATTCCTCCCATGTCTGGAGCAATGCTTTCTAAAAATTATCCGGTCAGAAAGTAAACGACATAAAAGAAACTGGTAGCTGCTCTTCATTTACTGGGCATAAATATATTAGATAAGATCCTTTTCTTACACTGTTTAATTAGCTACTACACATCTTCACAAGCAGATAAAATTTGTTGTATGGATTTACATGTCTAAGATTGTCTTCTTCACACATTTAGGAGTGCTTAAAATGCAGTTAATTTGCAAGGTAAATATCTAGTTGTTTGTCAGGCCCTGCATTGATGATATGTGCTTACCCTGTTATTTAGCATTTCAGAGCTTAGAATTTGTGGACTGCTAAGCTGAAGTAATAGAACTGGTACTCAATTTGCCATAGAGCTACCATGTACTTTATACTGTTACTTGGGAAGAGAAGAATTAAAATATATCTGTCACTGCACTGGGCAGATAACTGTGACCACTGCTCAGTGGTATTACAAAATCAGAAAAAAATATTTACCTCTAAAAGCAATTTATTTTTTTTTAGCATTACATGTTGTTTTTTAAATCCATTAGATCACCTTACTTTATTTTCAGTTACCTTGAAATAACTGATGCTAAATGACCATTTATGCTTAGCATTATTAGAAGTCATGGTTTTTAATGCTTTTGGATGACTGAAAATACAGGTTAATTCTGTGTTTACTTGCATTAGTTTTTCAGTAGTGTCACCTGATAGTTTTAAGAAAGTAAGGTTTCATTTTTCGGCAGTGCAAATGACAGCAAAACCAATCCAAGGTCATTCTTACTTTGAATATGAATGGTTAAAAAATTAAAAATAAAAATCTTCATCAGACTAGCAAATGGGACTCTGTTTTACTGAGCTTTTATATTGCAGTTCCCAGCATAAGGAATGATCTCTCTTGACATGGTAGATCATCCACTAGCCCTACAATAAAGTCCATAATAAATAAGTGAATCCACAAAGCAGGAAAGCTTTCTTGGAAGAGGGCACAGAAAGAGGTTTTTGAGCTCAGTTTAAATCTGTCTTTCCTTCAGAGATGACAAAGGTGAGATACAATGTCTATGTACACTTTCATTAAGATCTTAAAACACTTGAATGTCCCTTCCTCTCAGGGTGACACATCTTACTTCTCTAGGTTCTCCTTAGAAATATGTGGAAGAAAAGAGAAAATCATCTTACAAAACTGTCTAAAGCACTTGGCATACAATTTTTCATACAGCAATACATGTCACTTTATTCACTGATACGTGCATAATCATTGCTAATATGCATAAGGATTTCAAGAAGCGGGTAGTACATGGTATGTCCATTGATCAATGTTAGTCTGTTGCGTTTTGTCTTACTAAATGTGTAACGTCGTTGGAACGCAGTGAAACCGCTACTGGTTTTGTATCCACATCTCTGAATCACGCTTTTTTCTGTGTTCACGTTGCTCATTTGTGACACCCCAACTCTGAGAACTCCCTTAATATAAATGCTAATTGTGCAGTAGTATTTTAAATTTTTTATGTTTCCTCCTTTTGACCTATTCTGTAGAACTTCCCCACAACTTTTTCTCTAACATAAGCAACCTTTTCCCTCCTTTTCCCAAAGATCTCTATCTGTTTCTCCACCACATATAGCAGTGCTTCCTGATTTTTTGATATGCTGTATATTGTTCAAGATGTATTCATATCAAGGACAGGGACCAAGCGACCTCTTAGACCTCTGGAAAAGAGAAACTAAGGAGAGCACAGCCAGTAATGAGTAAGAAAATGAGCAAGGAAAGCAGAACAAATTGTTTCCTCAACTGAAGAAATTATTAAAGACTGTTTCGGGGCAACCGCACTAAGTTTTCGCTGTCACAGATTCTTGGCAGTAGCTGCCCTAGTTTCAAGCTGCGTGAAGTGTCTGAATTTATAGCTGGTGTGAAATTATGCTCTGGTAGCAGCAAACAAAAATATTGAGTTCAGATCATGCCTAAGTGCTTCAAAATCTATAGCTCTGAAATAGGCGTTTAAGTATCTAATTTTAGGCAGTCTGATTTGAAACCAGACCTATTATTTGTATATGTTTGAAGACCAACTGACAGTTCATCACACCACTTTAAATCTCCAACATTTCAGACAGTTTCGCGGTGCTAGAAGGTATGATATTTGAAAGGCACTTTACTGTGTAAGAAAAGCATTCATTCTTATTTCAATGAAAGCTGCAATAAATTTGATAGCAGTAAACAGATTTGAAATGTAATAAACTGACAGTTCACTAGTTATATCTGAAATATCTGACCATAAGCAGTCTAAATTACAAAAGAGACACAGTATTTCAGTGTCAGAGAACGTATTCTGGTTTTAGCTGACGGGCAACTAAAGGATTCTCTTTTCTGCTCAGACCAAACTGTATTATTTTCTGATATAGTAAGGACCAGTATAAAAGTCAGTACTAACTTAATTTTCAGATAAACACCAATAACACTATTGAATGTTACTGACTGTTATATTAAAAATTAATAAAAAATTGTCTCTTCAATTGCAGTAACAGTAAAAATTGGTGTTTGCAGCTTTAGTAAGTATGCCAATGTTGAGGCTACCACATTGTGAACTTGAAGCATTTTGGGAAATAGAGAAGAACTTGCGGTGTACAGTAGCTCACACAGATTAGTCATATTGCAAATGTTTGAAGAATTCATGCAACATACAAGAATTTCAATCAAAGACGTTTTCTTTCCTTTTGCAGTAAAGGTAAATTCAGCTTTACATTTTAAAAATACAATCAACTATTTATAATTTGTCAAAATTAAAGCTTCCCGAAAAATCCTATATTTTGAAATTGTTGCAAAGAAGGGATCAAGTTGACAGGTTTTTTTATGGCTTTGATGTTGTTTTTTTTTTTCAAAAATTTACCTTTCACATATAACTTTAAGTAAAAGATGAATATATGGCACCTTTGACAGCTGGGATTGCGTGTGTGTGTGTTTGTGTAAAGACTTATGCTTTATTATAAGGGATAGTGACATCAGATCTTGAAGTGGACTTTCCAGTAGCCTTTGGACAGATGAGTCATTCATACAGGTGAGGAGGTTGCTCAAATAAATAATCTCACTCACTGGTTTGGTCTACTCTGGAAAAAGCCTAGTTAACTGTGCTAAGTTCTTACACATAATGGAATTATTCAAGACAGAAGTGTACACTTTGACAGTGAATCATCCCAAAGACTTTGCTGTAACTCCACAATGAATTGCAGAGTTGAGGTCGATGTAATATTAAAAGAAAACTCTTTAGCAGGATGGTGTTTGCCTTATGTAGTAACTCTAACCGCAAATATAAATATTGGTTTAAAAGGAGTCATCTTATTAGAAAAAAAAAGCAATGACATTTGAAAAGAAACCTATAAATGTCAAGGCAGAGGCAGTCTTGGAAAACATTAATCTCCTGTTAACTGTTACAAACACAAATAAAATTATTAGAATGGAAAATAATTAAAATAAACTGATTTGGTTTATGGATGTTTAAAGTGTGAATAGTATCAGAACTTTTGTCAGAGTGGCTGAACTGAAAAGATATTTTTATTAGAACAATATAATGTCATGGCCAAAATCCTTTTCTTCTGTTCTTAGGCAGCTCTTCTTTTCCATACTTGCATAACAGAATCTTCCTTTTGGCTGCAAATGCTTGCAATAAGAGAATATGGCTAGTCAGAAAATGCTGGTTTGATTTGTTTTTTTTTAATATTTTTTTCCCAAAAAACTATTATATTTCAAGAAGGAGTTTCTCAGGAAGCATTGTCAGCTGTAGGATAGCTTATAAGTGCTATAGTACAGGCTGTGTGTGGGTGTCTGTGGATATGCAGGAACCAAAATGTTCACCTCTGATACACAAGTCACAGGCTGAAATCTCAGTTCCAGTTGACTGAGCAGGGATTTCCATTTGCATCAAAGTCTTCCGAAATAGGGCACTTGCAAGGGAGAATCATAAACGTCAGAAAAGGGAGATTCTTTCTTTACAAGAGGTATTATTTAATTATTTTTAAAAGGTGGAATAACATAAAATATTAAACAAGGCATTTACTTTTGAACTCTGTGGATACAGGACTCATAGTATATAAAATAAACAGATTAAATCCTCTAGTTGAATCAAACATACATTCATCTGTGACTTCTGTGGCCCAGGTGAGTATTCTAAACGCTGTGTGCTTGCTCATACAGGGACAAGGCGACATGTTCGCCGACAGGAAATGTTGAGTTGTGTTGTTGGGAGAAAGCAAGTATGACTGTAGAACGTACTGCCTGCTACCTGTGTTGAGCAATGGAAAGAAACAAGTCAGTGTTATACATGGTCAGACCTCTTTGTAGATCTTTTGTGGTTCTGAAGCAACATCTTTTGAATAAAAGTTCCTTGGATTCAATGTTTTTATCCTTCTTCACTGGCATTTTTAAAAGTCTTATTTCATTCCAAAATTAGTCTAAAATCTCACAATTCCCGTTAAGCATCTTGTCTTTTGCTCAGTTGTACTCAATAGTTTCTATTTCTCTCCTCAAAATATTGATGTAGTACAGTTGTTTCAGATTCAAATTATTTTTCTGTATTTAAAAAATAATCCCTTCCTTTTTGTTTATAAAAAAAGATGTTAAAATTGCTTTTTGTCCAATGTTACTCATCAGTGGGTTGCAGATCTGTGCCAAATCCTCTTTTAAGTCAATGAGGTGTCCTTGCTTAGGGATGCAGCTATGACATATTAGGACATAAATTAGTAATGCAGGAGAAAACTTATCCAGATATTGAAGTAGATGTAATTACTATATGTACAGTCTTACTCATCTGATAGACCTTGTTTAATTCCTGCATTGCCAATAAAGCTACATAAAGCTTTAATTTTTTTATTCTGTGTATTATTCATGGGACAGTACTGAATTCTGCAACTATATTAACTGTCTAGCATACTTGTGAGACTACAAGCACTTACCAAGTATGTGGACAAAACCCAGTGTTTGTAATTTGGTTGATCTGTGAAAGATTCAGTCAGTTTTTTTCACTTTTGCTATCTACCACTTGTAATGTTTGATGGCTGCATAAGTCAGGTGACACTGTTTCAATTTCCTGATTAGGGAATTGAGGTTTTTTTAGAAAAACAAACAAACCAACCTACAATAAATTCTTTAGTTTGTATGTGTATGCACTCATTACTCAGAGGATTTTGGTATGAACTACTGTCAGCCCTCATGAATTTCATATATGATCCTTTGTAGATAAAAGTATAGAGAAAAGAAAACCAATCCTATCCTGACCTTTGGAGCAAGTTTTCTAAGTAGGAATTTTCCAACTGCTTTCTTTTGTGGCAGAAAAAATTCTTTAGTAATAGCAAAACCTCACATCTGACTCGGGGAAGGCCTGATGTACAAATAGTTGAAGGGTGGGAGGATATTCTCGGGAAAAACCACTAGATGTTTGCCATGTTCTTCCACTTTTCCCCCAGCCATACTTTGTTGATCACTGGAGGAGGCAGGATACTGATGTAGGTGGATATTTTATTTGACCTGTGTTCTCCAAAGTAACTACTCCCACAATTTCCCATTCCTCTTACAATAAGGGAACTGCTGACCTATATTATTCCAACCACCCATCCTCTGTACACACATCAGCCTGTCAGTGACCTTCAAAACTTTTAACACTTGCATGTTTTCATGAGATTGAATTAAAAAATTCCTCATGAATGAGACATGCTATAAAATTACAGGACCCTGGAGAATCAGAACTGGGAGTACCCAGACCTTTTGGAATAAAGTATGAATAAA
Source organism: Dromas ardeola (assembly GCA_013398915.1). NCBI lineage: Eukaryota > Metazoa > Chordata > Aves > Charadriiformes > Dromadidae > Dromas > Dromas ardeola. The sequence goes on along the minus strand of VYZM01013900.1, from coordinate 15,971 downwards.
GTTAAAATTGACCTATACCCTCATACAAAATCAGAGTCACTTGAAAATTAGAAATATTTAATGCAAAAATTTATAATTAAAGCATCTGTTCTTTCTGGTTGCAGATAAAATTTTGAGTTGCTATTCAGTTTCCCTTACTGTAATTGGTATCAGTCTTGCTGACAGTATTTTGACATGAATGAAAGCAGAAAACTCTGCAAACTTCTTAGCACCTTGTTTCTCAAGACTTCTAAAGTACTTTCTCCTTCAGTAAATATTTTGGCAGTGATAGTACTTTGGCTCTTTATGTTCAACCAGTCCACATCAACATGCCCATCCTATGTGTACTGATAATAGCTTATAGATTGTCGGAGGCTGAAGAACTTCACACATTCTCCCAGCAAAACAAGCTGTTACATGTTTATCAGGATTACTACAAGACGGAGTTGGAAGTATTTTACATTGTTAGGTTTTCTCCTTCTCTGTCTTCATCTTTATATTGACTATTACTTCACTGTGCAACATCATAAATTAACAGGAATCACTTGTTTGAAGTCAGTTTAAGTTCTTTATTTTGGAATAACACATCAGAAATTTTACTGTTGCCACTGATGATGTCCTGGTTTAACAGAATTGGAGATGGAATGCATTGAAATTTTCCAATGTTAATGAAGTTCAGAGTATGTTTTTTGTAATAAAAGATTAATTATCAATTTTTGTCCAACTTCTCAGATATACACACTGATAATGCCAGTAGATTAAATTGACTACTCCTAATCCATCCTTAAATCTGCATTGTGCAATGTAAGTTCACACCTTTTCAAAGGCTGCATATCTGTCCTGTTGAAATAAAAATAGTTCCGGCAAAACTAACACTAAAGGAAACAAAAATGTAGAACTGAAAAGAAAAACTATAAAACTCCTTTTTTTCTATTTAGAGTTAGGGCGTTTTGACTTTTAAAACCCAAGAAAGGCATTTTTAAAGTTAGGATTAAGTTTTGCATGGTTGTGTCAATAAGTTTTATTGGCAATATGGTAAAAAATAAGTTAAACATTCACATATTTATTACTTTAATTTTATTTGTTTCCTTGCTTACAAACGTATGTGCTTCTGCACTCTCCCTTCCTTCTAATGATATCTGGATCATAAGTATTCCACAGATTATGGTTGAGGTACGGGGCCCTGTAATAGAGTTACAAAAATATTTTGAGCTAGAAAAAGAAAGCACTGGTAAGATACAGATTTTTAGTTCTAGCCACACATGAAATATGTGTGTCCTGTTGTAGAAAGACGTGAAACCTGCACGAAAGAGGCAATTGTTCTGCGGTCTTAATATTCACTGTATTTTCTTAATCTAGTAGCATTTCTTTAGATTTTGACATTCACTTTGAGGGACTACATTTTATGAAATTCTACTGCAGTTTGTGTGGTCTTCACATAAAGTGCAAGAAATATAGATAATACTGAAAATGTGGTGTCAGACTTCACAAATGAAAGTTTCTCTGCAACTGCGTTGAAATAAAGAGCAACAAAGACTTTATAGACACTAGACAGGGAAAAACTGGGAGGAACAGTAACTTTTTTCTTTATCTTTTTTGACATTAAAATGAAAACAAAATCTAATCAGGTCCCCTTAATACTAGATTACGCACTGAACATGAATAATAGTTTCAGAGGAAATGATACGTGATGTGAGCTTTCCAACCATTAAAGGACCAAAAAACATAATAATGAAGTGTACACTGAATTACTCACTTAAAACTGTATCATGGAAGCACTGCTAGAAAGTAACATGTTTTGTATATGTCTGCTGATATATTCATAAGCAAAACTAACTATATGAAGAAATACCAAAGGCATCTGCCATAATAAAATATTATACCTTAAACAAGATCTGTTAGGAAGGGACTTCTTTACAGCACAGTAAAGTGGATCTAATTTACTCTTGATTAACAAGAGGAGATAAGCCCCGTTTTACCCATGTTTTCAAAGATAATAAATAGCATGACTTCCTCCAAGGCAAAGATCTGTCTGAATCATAGTCTGTCTTTTTTTTAAAACATGTCACTATGTTATCTGATTTTTTTGAGTTTTGGCTTTTGTGTTTGGTGGGGTTTTTTGTTGTTTTATCCTTGTCTTCTCTTTTCTGCATCATTTAATTTTGTGTTACACTATTTAATTTCTTTATCTCTTTTAAGATTTAAATTCCAGCTCCTCTTGTATCTTCTTTCTTCAAAGATCAAACTTAACAGTGGATGCTGTGATTAATGTGCCAGTTGTGCTTGTTCTTTTACAGCATGTACTTGCACCAGGGCATATGGCATGAAAGGTCAGTGATACCTGAACTGAAACATTGATTGAAGTGCTGAAAATCATCTCTGGACAGAGATGTTTCCTCTTAAATTAAGATAACAGGCTGTCATTAAGCTGTGCTCTTTCACTCTTGTAACTGAGCTATTTGTTAACCCCCTAACACTTAAAAGTAGGTTATGTTATATTGAAATTTAGATTTACAGAAAAAAACACAGTGAGTTAATTTTTTAAGATCTTGCCTGGTCCACAATCCATTTCATATATTGCAGTAAGACAGAATTGTGTGAAGGTGGTCTCTTTGGCCAACAGAACTATCTGGACTAATATTGTTATACTGTGTTGTATTGCATTTTAGCACATTTACATGCTACAGAAATTGAATTTGCGTCCTTTACAATAATTGTAAATGCTACCAATTTCTTATCCCCAAGGATTCTGGGAAAAGCATCATAAAATCCCTGAAAGTAATATTTGTTTAGTGGTTTCAGAAGACAAGTTATTAGCTTCAAATATTCATTAAAGACTAAGATATGACCAAAACCTTAGAGCTATGTGGATATCAAGAGAATCAAAGTAGTACAGGTTTGGTTTTCTTTTCCTGTGGGATTAAAACTGTTGGGTGGAGGAATTATTTTGCTGTCTTCCTAATTCTTTCCCAGCTGAACTGTGGAAAGCCAATACATGGACAGTAATTTTCTACCTTAGATCTACATTTAACAGTTTGATTTAGGATACAATAGTGTGGGTTTTTTTAATGAAATCTCCTGAGAAACAGTGTACCTTTTTCATTACTGGACATAGAGATAATTTAGCAATGTTATAGAAGTTCACCAACTTGTATTAACTTCCTTGGGTTTCTTAGAACTGCTTGTTTAGATCTATATATTTTTCACTGACTTTTTTTTCCACTAACATTTACTGTGGTTGTATGTTCTCGATCATTTTTCTGTCTAGAATATATGCCGTAAGTGACAATGTTGGAAGGTCATAGAGATATTCTTTTCCCATCTAATACTCATCCTGGTTACCATATCTTCTTTTTTTTAAACTCTTACTTTTCAGTAGTTTTCTTTTCCAGTGATATTCTCCATCTTAATGTACAGTTAAGGTCTTCACATGTAGAGTATGCTGAGTCTTTTGATGGAAGCTTAAACCATAGATTTTTTAAATTGATTAATTTATGGTAGCTTATTAAACCTGAAATTTTTTGAGGGAATGAGTGTATGAATCAATTCTGCTAGAAAAAATTCCTGGGTCTGTGATAAGTCTGTGAGGAAGGCAGGTTTTCATACCTCTTAAATGACCACAAAGCTATAGAATCAGTCTCATTCTCTGCCTGGCCTACTGACTAGGTATATTTAAAAATCAGAATTGTTTGAAATTCATACTGCTATGAAGAGGAATAGAAAATTCCTTTTTTTTTTTCCTAAGAAAATGTTTACAATTTTGAATTTTCTCTCCTGATGTTTCAGGAAAAAGATCTTTCAAAAACTAGATGGAGAGAGACCTGGTCTTTTGAACAACTTGCAGCATACTGGTTGCAATAGAAACATGGAGTGTGCGATGCTGGTAGAACAGCTAGTAGAATTTAGGAATCCTTACTGCTCCATTGATTGTGTTAATCACTAAAATATCTGCCTTTTAGTGGTGTACAAAATCTCAAGCATTTTTCTGGAATTGGATGACTGTTTCTGAAATTTGTCTAGCATCTTTCTTGGTTTCTTCCAGTTATTTAAACATTTTGCAAAACCCCAGATTCTCCAGAAATGGCACCTAAGTATCTTTTCAGTAATATTTCTGAGGAATTTATACCAAATACACCATCAACTTCATTTCCTTGCCATCACTTAGTGACTCTCATCAAATACCAGTCATAAACAGTACATCTGGTTTCACTAATAACTTTCACCAATATTAATGAAGTTAGTGTTTACGTATTTTCATTTGCGTATGCTCACCTGTGTCTCTGCTAGGAAGAAGTACATTACATCAAATTAATCAAATATATCAAATTAATGCTAAATTCAATTTGATCTCCCATCAGGAAGGAGCATTCCATAGGCAATGATACAGCACGGTGGCTCTTTAGCATAGGAAAGATGACTTTCTCTCTCAACTGAGTTTCAGAAAGCCTTAACTGAAAATTTAGACTCAGTGGAAAGCCAAAGGAGAAAGGGTGAAATGAGAGAAAACAAAAATACACAAATGAAAATCAGTCTCAGGCTGGGCAAATCCTGGAGACAGTGTGCTAACAAACGCCATCTCTTCCTTCCTGATACTTGCTAATACACTGACACAGAGACAGGCAATCCCAAAAACAAGAGGGAAGGAGTCTGGTCCACAGAGCTGAAACAGCCAATTTAATAGTTGGCATCAAAAATAAGAAGAATCTTCCAATGGCTATTGATACCAGCACTGCTGTGGCACAACTTTAGGGGTAGTGGGGAGGTGGCTAAGAAACCCTAATTGATTGTAGAAATTAGATTTTTACATGTGAAGGAAGGACAGAAGAAACTGTTCTGATCAGCTGGTCTGATCCGAGTTCACAAGCAACCTGGAGTGAAGGACTTCCTCCAATTAATTACTCTTTCCAATTGAACACCATTCTTTATTTATAAATTCCTGGTTTGGATAGTTTTCTGCAATGCTTACCCGATGGATTCAATGGCTTATTACTGCCTTTATGAAACCAAGTGCGTGCTTCATTTGCAGCCTACATTCACCTAACATTAATTTCCAGACATTGGTTGTTTCATTGTTGTCTTTTTCTCTTATTTAAATAACTCTGTCTGCTGGAAAAAATATTCTCTCATTGTCAAACGGAGAACAGAAAGTTACAGTGACATCAGAGACCCAAGACAACAATAAAATAAAACGGTAAATAAAATAATGATATCTGGTCCAGCAGAATATCAAATACCATGTGTGGTAACATTGGTTTAAGATTATTTCCTCTCTGAATCTCCTTAATTCTATGAACATTTTAACAGTGTAGCTATAAATATGCCAATATTAAGCTAAATGCTTCAAATATTTTAATGAGAAGGACAAAATAGGGTTAAATGACTGTGTAAAACTACTGAAAATCAGATGGAAAATGGAAATCCAAAACAGATTTTGTTGGGATTTAGGGCATATAATTTTAGTTTCATCTTATCCTTAACTGCCATAGACTACATCAGTCAAAATTAATATGTAAAGATGACATTTTTAAAGAAGCTAAACCAACAGAGAAACTTTAGACTTGTGGCATTCTTGCCTTTCTCCAGAAACATAGGCTTGACCATCTTAATATTGCCTGATACTTATGAATATAAACAACATTAATTTTACACAAGGAAACTATCAGGTTGTAAAGTTACGTTTTAAACAAAAATCTTCTCTTAGCACATAAAATATTAGCAAAATTTTGTTTTCTTGTTTGATAGGAGTTATAGTCCTACATAAATCAGGGATATTATAAAATCAAACCCATGAAATGTTGTGTCAACCATAGAATCATAGAATGGTTTGGGTTGGAAGGGACCTTAAAGATCATCTAGTTCCAACCCCCCTGCCATGGGCAGGGACACCTCCCACTAGACCAGGCTGCTCAAAGCCCCATCCAGCCTGGCCTTGAACACTTCCAGGGAAGGGGCAGTCACAGCTTCTCTGGGCAACCTGTTCCAGTGCCTCACCACCTTCACAGTAAAGAATTCCTTCCTAATATCTAATCTAAATCTACCCTCTTTCATTTTTAAACTGTTACCTCTCATCCCATCACTACACTCCCTGATAAAGGGTCCCTCCCCATCTTTCCTCTAGGTCCCCTTCAAGTACTGGAAGGCTGCTGTAAGGCCTCCCCTGAGCCTTCTCTTCTCCAGGCTGAACAACCCCAACTCTCTCAGCCTTTCTTCATAGGAGAGGTGCTCCAGCCCTCTGATCATCTTTGCGGCCCTCCTCTGGACCCGTTCAAACTGGTCCATTTCCTTCTTTTGTTGGGGACTCCAGAGATGGACACAGTACTCCAGGTGGCGTCTCATGAGAGCAGAGTAGAGGGGGAGAATCACCTCCCTTGACCTGCTGGCAACCCTTCTTTTAATGCAGCCCAGGATGTGGTTGGCTTTCTGGGCTGCGAGCACACATTGTAGGCTCACGTTGAGCTTCTCATCCACCAACACCCACAAGTCCTTCTGCTCAGGGCTGCTGTCAGTCCATTCTCTGCCCAGCCTGTATTTGTGCTTGGGATGGACATGACCCATGTGCAGGACCTTGTACTTAGCCTGGTTGAACTTCATGAAATTCGCATAGGCCAACCTCTCAAGCCTGTCCAGGTCCCTCTGGATGGCATCCCTTCCCTCCAGCATGTTGACCACAGCACACAGCTTGGTGTCATCGGCAAACTTGCTGAGGTTGCCCTCAATCCCACTGTCAGCGTCACCAACAAAGATGTTAAACAGCAGCAGTCCCAGTACTGATCCCTGAGGAACGCCACTCGTCACTGCTCACCACTTGGACATTTAGCTGTTGACCACAACTCTTTGAGTGTAGCCATCCAGACAATTTCTTATCCACTGAGTGGTCCATCTGTCAAATCCACATCTCTACAATTTAGAGACAAGGATGTCGAGTGGGACAGTATCCGATACTTTGCACAAGTCCAGGTAGGTGGTGTCAGTTGCTCTTCCCTTATCCACCAACACTGTAACGCAGTCATAGAAGGCCACCAAATTTGCTAAACCCCTGAAATTATTTTTTTTTATTCTCTTTTATGAATGCATTAACTGTAAAATATTTTCTGCAGCAGACTACTAGTAGTTTCAACAAAGATATCTATAACTTTACTTTCATTTCCTTTTACCGAATGTAAAATTCATGCTCTTTTCTGAAGTTGAACTTAACTGAACAATAGTAAATTCCCGTAGTCATATAGGTCATCAGTACTTCGTGTTGTTACATTATTCCCGTACCCTTCCCTCCCCCATTGGTTACAGAATCATTTTTCTTACTATGAAGTCACATGTAAACTCTTTGTAGTACTGTTCTCCTGCCTAAGTTTTCTGTAGTCTTAGTTTCATAAAGTCCTCAGTTACATTGCTTTGCATTGCAATTAGAGCATCTGGCATGTCCAAGTGGCCCCATGCATGAGCCAGGAACAGAATGCATTCACTCTAGTCTCTCTTTTTCGGGCTTTGGTATTCACACAGCCCTGGTTATTGTAGTTTTATCTATTTACACTATCTAATGAATTCATACAACATTCCTTGGAGGTACAGAGGAAGTACTGCTGTTCATATTTTATTGGTGGGTGTTGAAGCATCGCAGGAGAACTGATGTATTTTGGAATAGAATTAATTTTTTTTTTCTTTTGTATTATGTGATTTTCAATATTTAGATCTCTGAAGTCAAAATTCAAATAAAACCCTCCTAATTCTCTGGGCTTACTGTTCCTTAAAGACTGGCTGGGAAGTTGAGGCTGGTGGCCGCAGCTGGTTTGATAAAAGCTTGCAGTCCCGATAAGTTGAGCTCTTTCCTCATCAGTCTGCCACAGTCACTCCCTGCCTGGGAGGAAACATGAGGCATCAGTAGACAGAACTTCCTATCTGCGCAGCGGTACCAGGCTTGAGCTACCTTGACTTTAAATAATAGTTTTCCAGGCCATGTATTTCCTTATAGGTTCATCTTCTGTATTTAGACCTTTGTCTTATTGATGGACTGAGATCTTCTGTCTGTTTAATGGTGCAGTGGACCTTAGCCAGATTCTTTTTTCCCTATTTCCATCTTTTTTAAATTTATATTTAGCTAATCAAAATGCTAGAATGTGAGTGAAATTCTGCGCATTAGTGCACAGGTGTCTGTTAAGGAGATGTTTTACTAAACCTCCTAGACCTGGCAAATTTGGGCATTTAAATACTTTAAACAATCTGGAAGCAAGTATCTTTCCCAAGATCAAATAGGAGGAATGTCGTGTCATATTTCAAATTGTTCACCTTTGGGACTTTGTCTTTCTCCCTTTTTATGCATCCATGTCTGGAATGTTGTGTTTGGATTCACAATGACCAGTGTATTTACTTTTTATTGTAAGAAAACTGTCACAAGATAAGGTACTGAAAATAAATTACCTCTCCCACTAAACACAGGTGTTTTGAGTCCCAGATGAGTTTCTATATTTTCTCCTTAGTTTCACACTCTAGTTTTCTAAGTCTACCTAGTGAATTAAGGTGAATTAAGGTGAATTAAGGTGAATTACAAAGCTTTTCATAAAAAATAGTGTGCAAATGGAAAAAAAAAATATATGTGTATCCTCTTTGATTAAAAAAAAAAAAGCAAGTTTGAAATTGCATTAGAATGAATGTAAAATCTTATGTTTCTGATATGACTTGTTTTGAAGAAAGGAAAACAAAATGTACATCCAGCATTTGTAACATATTAAAGTAGTAATTGTCTTATTTATTTAAATTATAAAGGGTTAGTTTTTAATTAATGCAATTTCATGAATTAGTCTTAACACTAAATAAAGACCGTTCTTGGAGGAAAGTTTTTCAGAAAGGGATTCACACTAGACATATCTTTTTATATGTTCAGTTCATCCTTACACAGTACTAAGAGCCCACTTTTATTTTGATTTGCAATATCTGACTTATATTCAGACTATAGTTAATTCATTTTCTTGGAAGAATAAGAAGGGGTAAAAAATATTTGTCTCCCTGAAATGCAGTCCAAATGCCTTAGGGAAACCTGGGTATCTGTCTAATATAGTCAGAACCCAGAGTGAAATGATTGCTGGAGTGCTACATGGTTAAATGGGGAGAAGTGAAAGTCCTGTGTGTGCTGTAGGGAAATCGTGTAAGTTGCCATGACTGGTTTATGAGCTATAGCCCACTTCCCAATAAGCCTGAGGATCACGTTTTCATTTTCAGTAATAACAAGGGTTCAAAATCATTCAGCTTCTCTTTACGGCTCTCACTGCACTTGTGTGAGAATGTTCTAGGCCAATTCTTGCATTTAAGCCAAAACTCTTCTGAAATTATAAAAAAATGCAAAGAAATGAGATTCCTACGTAACTTATAAAGTATATCAGTAGTTTAACCAGGCATATGTGTTTCCTCATAAAGGTTAATCTATCCTTTATATGAATTAAATTTTATTTTATATGAGGAATATTTTTTGTTGCTACGTAGGGACATATTTATGCAATATACAGGCAGTGATCAAGGTTGTCGAAGGAAGTATCAAGGGCTTGTTCGGTATGTTTAGGAAAAGCAAACGTTATCAATTTCAATGCCTTGCATTTGGTAGAGTCAACGTAAATGAAGCATAGTGGTGTTATTTTTCATAGTTAAATAGTATCTCCTTCTTGCATTTTCAATAGTATGCCCTTTTTCAAGCCACTGCATGAGGACTCAGACTTTGCTGGAGGTCAGCTGGTGCATGAACTACTAGTAGATAAAGCAGATGGATATATCTTAGATAAGACATTATCTTTCATGTTCATGTGTATTTGTCTCCACAGACATTATAGCTACTGGTAACAACACTGAGCCTATTCAGAGAAGTCAGTTATTCCAGAAAAAAAAAAAAGAAAGACAAGGGTGAGAAAAACCAGTGCCACCAAGCATAGCAATCTGCTTATATAGTTCATGCCAGCAGAGCACTTTTCTTCGGGCATTTAAGTATCTGCTAATTTAAAGGATGCACTTAAGAGTTTTGCTGAATTTAGACTTCAGAAAGTAGGGTGAGTAAAACTACTGTCTTACCTATTGCTTTTGACTCAGATAGAATCACCTCCCAGTTTTAAAAATATCCATTTTTACCATTAGGAATCATTTTTGTAGGGAGTAATAATGCCAATAAGCTGCTAATGTCTGTAGGACCATTAGTGTCATTATAGAATTGGCAGAATTGTGGGCTTTCGGATTTGAAAAAAAGTATTACTTATACGTATGCAAGAGCACAGGAGAGAGATCCCTACCAGATGTAATTTTGAGAAATGAGATTTGCATAAGGTCTTGGTTCACAATGTTTGCAGATGTTGTGACAAGGGCAAAATAAATTATTTAGACATACCAAGGTGAGGAGAGGACCCACATTTTTATCAGATACTTAACATAGAGGACAGAAAACCCAACCAGGGAAAAGAAGAAGGTGCCCTTTAAGGGCAAGAGAGTCTAAATAGAAAAAAAAAAAGAAGTACAATAGTGGCTAAGGAGGAAAAAGGCACTGAAAAGAAGGAAATTAAAGTGAGTGAGGAACAGCTATAAAAATATAGAATCTAAAAAGAATAAGGGATCTCTAAATTTATGAGAGCAATTTAAAATATTAAAATGTGACACCGTGAAGAGGAAACAGAAGCTAAGATCAAGATGCTGGATTCAGTGGCAAAGATTTAAAACAAGTAGAAAATATGTATATAAGGAAATACTGTAAAGATGAAAACATTGCGCAAATAATAATAATAAAAAGGTAAATTAATAATAAAATTACTCAAAATCACAGATATTTCTTAAAGATTTTGAAAATGACATTTAAAACACAAGCAGATTGTAAATGGAATGGCCTTTAAAATGGGAATTGGTCAGAGGATGATGAAATCAGTTCAGGATGGAAACATTGCTCTGTTAGCAGTGATTAAAAGTGTTATCTATTGAGATTTCACCCATTTAATGCTTGTCCTTTCTCAAGGATAAACAGTATTATAATTTCAGGATCTCAGAGCACTGATTGTTGGACTGATGAAAATTTGCCAGGTTAGTCATGACCGAGAGTTGTACTTGTTTACCCCTGTATTGAGAATCCATAAGGCTTGATCATCCAGGAGGACCTGAATTCAGTCCCTGCGTGGTGCAGAATTATTAAACCATTTACGATGAGCACAGGCTGCAGCGGGTCACCTGGTGCCAGTTTTCAAACTAAAGGCTCAGGTCATAGCCTTAATAAGCCTCTATCTGAATTACATATAAGTGAATTTTATCTCTGTGTTTGATCTCATCAACAGTTGCTTCAGAAATACGCTAAACATTTGAACGCAAGTTTGCATTCGTATAATCTGAGACATGTAAAAGGGTGTTCTTACGTATCCACACATAATGTGATTTTCAATTGAGACACGAGTGATCGTTTTACAGGTGAAATATTTGTGCCGTTGAGAAATACGGACAAGAAAGCTTAACAAAAGAATGGGAAGCAAAAATAGTATTAAAATTCCCTCTCCAAGAACCGCACAATGTTTCAGATTCATCTCAGTGTTCTACCTCTTTTAACTAAGAAGAAATATAAATTGACAGAAAAAAGGTTCATAGGTGAGCCTGGAGCAAAATGTTCGTATTTTTCTGGATCTTCCACCGCATTGGAGAAGATGGCCAGTAGTATAGTTTATATTTATCTGACAGCTCTGCTTTTTTCTTCTGCCTAAAGCAGAGTGAAAGTGTAGCAAGAAGGAATTGTAGAATTCTCCACTTATCATTTAAAAAATGCTGGAAGCCTGCTGCTTCTCAAACTGCAATATTTCAAATGACAATTAAGAGATTCTGACTCCAGACTAAAATCTTAGTTAAATCTGAATCAAGATTTAACCTAAAAGTTTTGATTCTTGTCTTATCAGGGTGGGGGAGCTCTACTTAGTGGGGTGGAAACAAACTTCCGCTTCTTTACAATATAGGAGCTTCATATAGATAAAAGGAGTTGTATTGTTTCCTATATAAACGAGTCAGTTCTACAATATTACTGACACGTTGAAGAATTCAGAAGCGTGCTGAAAATCCTTACATCATGAGTCACAGAAGAATTTCAAATAATTACTTTTACTTTACAGAATATCTGTATGCATTCTTTAAAAAGATGCCAAATACTTCACGTGATCTATATGGATAAAGCAGATGGACTGAGTGGATACTAAAGAGTACTAAAAAGGGGAAACAACAGCCAATAAAAATTAAATGAAATCCAAATTATTTTGTTTATTTTTGTGTTTAGGAGGTATAAATTTCTGGCATTTTGGACTTGTGTTGAAATGGATTTCACGGTTTATAAGGATGGATGTGAGGAAAATCCTATACATCTAGTTTCTAAATGGGATTAAAACCTCTATGTGTACAAAAAAAATTAACTGGTTTAACGAGAATATAATCTTATGTTGAAATTTATTCTTTCCAATCAAAGAATCTTAGTTTCAAAAAAAGCACTATGAGCCCATTCAGTCAACTAACATGAACTCCACCTGCATGGAAATGATACGATTTTCTGGTACGTAAGGTAGCCTGTAAAAAATAATTTGCCTACTTAAACCTATAAAAGGGAACTGAGGTTTAAATTAAGAGAAATATAATTATCCCAAGTGGAATTTTGTCTGGGACATTCTGGTGTATTTAATCAGGAAAAGTACCCTTGCGCTTGCACTTTTCTGCATAGATTGGTAAAAGTTTAGATAAAGGATGTTTTTTACTTCAGCATGGTGTTTCCCCACACTCAGCTGTGGGAAGCATGGTACAGTTTACAAGATGTTCTTTCAGCTGAATTACCAGTGCAATTTACTGGATGTTTCAGGGATACTTCCCTCATTTACATATTTCCTCGTCAGGACTTTCCTCATCATTCAACTATTATGAAAGATATGGCTGCAAGCCAAGACAGAAGAAATACTGAAACACACAGATCCAGGAAGCACTAGATTTAGACTCAAGACTGTAGGTATGCATATGCTGTGAAAATACCAACACCTGAGATACAGAAGTAATTTCAATATACACTTAATTAGGACACTAAGTGACAATACTCAGTATATTCAGCTTTAGTGAGTAGCAGTTATAATTTACCAATTTCTGATAAATTGAATATTTTTGCTTTAGTATTGATGCTTATAATTTGTTTATTATGATCTGTTTCAAGAACTGGATGTAGTTCACTTATTTTATTTGTTTTCAAAGTGAAGATGTTTCACAAGACTATTTTCTGACTGCATGAAGGAAATGAAAATGTCTGATAGAATTAGTATTAATCAAACTACATCTTATCTAAGTGTGTACACATATACATGTAGGCATAATTTACATGTATATATATGTGTATATATAGTATGCATATTTGTGCATAGTGTACAAATTTGAATATACATATGCATCCATGTATTTACATATATTACATATATATATCTTCAAGTGCAATAACTGTATATAAGTAATATGAGCATTTATGGCTATGAATTTCTCTACAAAGCATCGGCATTCAGACATTAAAGTAGCTTCCTGGTAGCTAAATAATTTTAATATTCTAAACTTGCCAAAATGTCTGTTCCTTTTTTCCCAGTGGTGTGCCAGTTTCCTACCTTAGATAAAATTTATAGTCGAGTGGTAAATTTTCAGTTCAGTTTATGCATAAATTTACGTGACTTAAGCTTGAATGTCAAGTTTCGCAGTTATCTCTGTACTTCTTTAGAACTATAAACAATTCTTCCATCTTAATGATCTTCTATTATCTGCTGGGAAGTAAGAGGGAAGTGTTAGGGAGTTTGGGTTATTTCAGCTTTGTCAGTCCCTAATAACTTATTTCTCCTGACCCTATGAGCTGCATATTAAGGTTTTTGTAATACCAAGAGCCACAAAACGTACTTCATTTCATGTAGACAGGCAGAGAAGAAATATGGAAGTACATCAGAGAAAGGAGGTAACTATGGTTTTCCAGGGCTTACTCCACTCTGCTCACGGATGAGACATGTCTGGATTGCTCCAGACATTAAGTGCAAATGTTTAGCCAACAGCCAGGGCAATGGGCATGCAGCCAGCAGCCACTGGATATTCATCTCCAACCTAATGTTACAGAGATTAAAGGGGAAGAATTATCTGTAGACAGAGCTTCTTTTCAGAGCAGCCATACCTGGGAATACTAAACATCGATCCAACATGGTATGTCATCTCTAACAACAGTCAAAAGCCGAAGCCTAGAATAGTATAAACTAGACAAACCAATAAAATCAAACAGGATGAATGAGGTTGGAAGGCACCTCTGGAGATCATATGGACCAATCTCCCTGCTCAGAGCAGGGTCAGCTAAAGCAAGTTGCCCAGGACTGTGTCTCATTGGTTTTTTAATGTCTCCAAGGATGGAGACTCCACAACCTTTCTGGGCAACCTATTCCAGTGTTTGACCATCCTCACAGTAAATTTGTGGGGGTTTTGTTGTTTTGGGTTTTTTTGTTTGTTTGTTTGTTTTGCTTTTCTTTTTAATGTTTGAATGGATTTTTCTACACTTCATTTTATGCCCATTGTCTCTTGTTCTATCACTGGATACCACTGAGAAGAGACTGGCTCCTTCTTGACTCCCCCCATCAGGTATACACATTGATAAGATCCCCCTGAGCCTTCTCTTCTCCAGTCTGAACAGTCCCAGCTCTCTCAGCATCTCCTTCTATTTCAGATGCCCCCGAGCCCCACCTTCGGGGCTCTTTGCTGGACTTGCTCCAGAAAATCTATGTCTGTCTTGTACTGGGCAGCCCAGATCTGGACACAATATTCTAGACGTGTCTCAGCAGGACTGAGCAGAAGGAAAGGATCAATTCCCTTGACCTTCCAGCAGTGCTCTTCCATATACTGCCCAGATCCTATTCATCTTCTTTGCCTCAAGCATGCAATTGCTGGCACATGGTCAACTGGTTGTCCATGAGAACTCTCAGGTCTGCAGAAAACATTGCTTTCTAGACGGTTGTGTTCCAGTGTGTACTGATGCAGGGGGTTATTTCCCCCAGGTGCAGGTCTTGGCAATTTCCATTATTGAACTCCATAAGCTTCCTGTCAGCCAATGTCTCCAGCCTGTTGAGGTTCCTCTGAATGGCAACATGACCCTCTGGTGTATCAACCACTAAACCTCCCAGTTTTGTATCTTCTCCAAACTTGCATCCATCTCCCAGGTCACTGATGAAGATGATAGGCAGTGTTGGTCCTGGTATGAGCCCCCTGGGCACATGCTGCTGCATCCTCATGGTTTAGCTCACTGACTTCCTGAGGCATACGTGTTTTCTATAAATTTAATAATTCTGTATGTATGAGTTTACCTTGCATGAACTTCTCCTCACTTCTTTTATACAAGGCACTTACTAACAGAGTTAATTTGCCCAGATGTCAGTGATGCTCAGGATTTCAGACCCATCCACATAAAAGCACAGGGGGGTCAGTAGGATGCTTTCAATGCCTAACAGTCACATTATTTTTTCTAAGAGCCACTCGGTTACTGAATTTTTGTAATTTATTTAGTGACAGACATCATATAGTCACAGCTGGTAAATCTATTACAGTTTCTATTTACAAGATGAATATGTGATAGCTTGGATATTGTTGGATATCTTTTGACAAATACTGTCATAAATAGCAAATACTATATTAGTTCATAAGGGCCCCATTTGTTAGCTTTTTTTAAATGATTGCACCAAACTTAAAGAAGGTTTACATTTTTAATATACCAGTGTCTTGGTTTGAGGTAAAACAGAACCATTTTCTTTTCAGTAATTTTACTTTTCAGATAAGCCTCTTCTAACTCTCTGAAATTAATGACATATTTTTCAGACAGTGTCCACTTCTAGCAGATAAGGCCTGATGTTTATATTTAATACCAAGGAATGGTATCCAGAGAGGCTCCTGCTTATACTTATTGCTATAACAACCAAGGTCAGCATCAAGTTGGAGGGTCGAAAGCGGAAGAGCATAGAGGGGTT
>VYZM01013899.1:336968-364409 GCA_013398915.1 Dromas ardeola | reverse complement strand
CGACCCCGGCCTGCGGGGCGACCTGGGGCCCATGGAGCAGCTCTAGGGTGAGCCCGCCGCGGGAGGCCGGGGCTCGGGGGCGCAGCGCTGCGGGGCCGAGCAGGCCGAGGGAGCGGGGAGGGCGTCGGGGGCGAAAGCGGTTGAAGGGCCGAGAGCTTTTCCGGAGCACGCTTTTTGCTTTCTAAGCTTTTGCGTACCCGATGGTTACCTGCAGCATTGATAACTTGGGCAGCATTTAGGGTAAAAGCTTGAGGAACGTGCTGTGAGCTGACTACGGCAGAGACTGACAGGGGCTGTTGCCATGTGTCATCTTTCACACCATGGTTTTTACCTTAAACCCTGCCGTGCTTTTCCAAGGCAAAACGCTGCCGGAGTCTGGGCAGGTTAACGGTTGGAAGTAGCTGCTTTGCTAAGTGCGGTATTAACAACAAGGAAGCATTTTCAGGGAGGGATTAATCACCCAAAAGATCAGATGTACAATGTTCCACGCGTATTAAACAGATGGACTTTAAAAGATGATCCCTCGTTTCTAGGCTGATCGGTTCTGACATACCCGGTTTGGGATAGTGCAGAATTTAGGGCTGTAACGCTCAGAGGGTTAAAAAGAGCTGAAATAAACCTACAATTTTCCAAGACTTATATTTGACAGAAGCAGAATTTACCAGATGCAAATTACAAACTTTTAGAGAAGAGATAACAAGAGAGGTTGAAGGGGCCACTGAAATATGAACACAGTGCTGTTATGAGAACTCAGCCTTGTTTCTGCTGCGGTGTTTGTTCATTTAATGCTCTCCAGCAGCTCCGACTGGCCACACGGCCAGCGTAGGTGGCCCAGCTCCAAGCAGGGTAGCCTGGACGGTTCTGCCAGGTGGGTCAGGTGCCAGGCAGCACCCTGCATTACACTCACAGCCAGGAAACTGAACGGGAAACATACCCAAAAATCATTGAATCAATGTGTTGGGTTGGAAGGCACCTTTAAAGGCCATTTAGTCCAACCCCCCTGCAGTGAGCAGGGACATCTCCAACTCGATCAGGTTGCTCGGAGCCTCATCAAGCCTGGCCTTGAATGTCCCCAGGGATGGGGCCTCCACCACCTCTCTGGGCAACCTGGGCCAGTGTCTCACCACCCTCAGTGTAAAGAACTTCTTCCTAATGTCTAATCTAAACCTGCCCTGCTCTAGTTTAAAGCCATTGCCCCTCTTATCTCTACATGCCCTTGCAAACAGCCCCTCCCCAGCTTTTTTATAGGCCCCAAAGAAAGGGTTAAAATCCATATCCCGAGTGCCTGCTTCTTCAGAAGTATTCTTTGGACCATGCGGCAAGCACATGTAATAGGAGTTTGAGTGCATGCCTATATATTTAGCAACTCTGCTAACAGTAGAGCAAAAGCCCCTAGATGTTCAGTGATATGCAAACTCGTCAGTGAAACATCATGCAGCTAGTTCTGCCGAAGATGTGATTAAAATAAGGGCTTTTCTCATTTTTCGGTGCTGCAAAAACTAGATGATTATTAGCTTCACTTTGACTCATAAGTTCTAAAGTACTTGGCTCAACACTGAAGGGAAAGAAATCTTCAGCTAAGCTGAAATCCAGTTTGCTGTGACAGGAACAGTCAGCACAGTCACTTCAGAGTATTAAATAGCCCTTATCTGATTGAAGCAGCTTGTTTTCATGATCTAAATACTTCTTGCTCCATGGTTGAATGCGTTAAAATAGTGATATTGATTTGACATTCCCTTAAGGAAGTATCTGCTATTGGGAAAAGCGACTCCAAGGGAAACAACTCCGAGAAAAGCCCAATTTCATCTGTTAAAATAGAGATAAATGGAAACAAGGGCATGCGCGGTGGGGTGGAAGTGCTGCCCCGTTCCAGACGTCACCACCACAAATCCTGTCGGCAGCAGCTGATTTAGGGAGATTTGCAGCGTAATTTGCCAGTGCGCCTTTTTTAATTGAAACTGTCAGTTTTGTTTTTCCTCCTGCTTAACTGGTTTTGTAATAAAACGAGCATTGCGTAACATTTGTATTTGTTAACTACTAACGTTTATCAAAGGTTGGCTAATTTTGGTGCATTATTGGCAGACCTTTGGGGAGCAGCACACAATTCGGGGCAGATGCAGCGCATCAGCAAAAAAACTCATGTCAGGTGAAATTCAGAATTAAAATGGTTTTTGAATTCGAAGATATGGATTTTACTCCAGAGCAGCTGCCAAAAAAGGAACTCTAAAATTAGTGTTTAATATTAAAAATAGTAGCCTTGCCTTTTGTTGCCATATCTAATGCGTTAAGGGACCTCTCCATAGTGAAATGGGGCTTTTCTCTGTACGCTTTTCCTAGCAGAGGATATTTTTCCTGATGGAGTGCTAAATAAATATCAAAGCAACAGATTAGAGCATTTAACTGAGCACAGGACAGCAAAAGTTGAAGTCAAGCAGTCTATAAAGTGTGAAATCTTAAATCATGTAATTCACAGCTCAGTTTTCTCTCCTCCTGGTGCCACTTCCCAGTCAGAAGCCCCCAGTAACCAGCCAACACTTGTGAGGTCTCATGGTGTAAAGTTTTGAGGAGGTGTCAGTGGAAGGGCAACTTTGATGTCCCCTTGGCTGGCATCGTGCAGCTCTCAAAGGACACGTGTGAGCTTGTTGGGAACATGGTGATGGGATCAGGTGAAATGTAAGGCCCTGCGAAAGGCAGAAGCACTGGGACAGCGGTGACGGAGCTAAGGATGTCACAGGGCATGGTTTGCAGGGAGGGGTAACTGTTCCTGTCGCAAGCTGGGTGGGGAGGAGGACTTGCAGGCATGAAAACTCAACAGGGACTCGCACTGATAGGGACAAACCTAATTAGCTGACTCAATTGTCAGATTAGTGCTGGTTCAAAGCCCCCCTCCAGGGCTGCTCTCTACAGGACACCATACAGGAGATTGCAAGTTTGTTTTCAATAGAAATTTCACCTTATTTCAAACCATGATGAAAAAGGATGATGCTGAGGACAAGACTTAAATGTCAGATCGTAACCCACTGTTGAAGTGAGCCATTACAGGGTCCACAGATGAACAATAATATCTAGTTTACACTCCCTGCTGTGTTTTCACTTTGCACAGAAGTTAGAAATTGTGTTCTTTCCTCAAAAGGAGGAGACTTTAACACAAAACGTGAACTTGAATTACAAGTTTAGCTTCAGCTTTTTGGGCGTTGTCATCAAGAATGTCTGTGCATGCTACACTTGCGCTCCCTTCTGGGTCTGTTAAATCTTTTGTCTCAAGCCTTGCCTTCTGCAAGCATCAAAAACTAGTCTAGTGGGGTTTTGATCTCTTAAGAGAAGGAACTTCTACTCACAAAACAGGCAGACGACTTATTCCTGTAGTGTGCATGACCATATAAAGTGTTCAAATGGAAAAAATTGTTACTCCATGACTACTTTGTGATTCATGGTTTCCTCCAAATCGTTACTCGGGTCTGGTGTGATTTTCTGACATCTGTAGCTCCAAAGCTGTAGAGGGGAGCAGCGGTAAGTTCACTGGTGCTTCCTTCAGTTGGGTGCAAATTAGTTTAGACACTTCGAGGGTTGCGGGGTAAAATATTTGGCATAAAATAGATGGGGAAATAGAGTTGCAGGGGAAAGTTAAATAGGGCTCACTGACCAAGAAGCTTCTCAGTTCTCTAGGAATTGCCCCCACTTGTGTTTCTGGCCAGTCTGTGTACAGAGAGTGGTAACATAAATGAGATTTTCTGTCTTGGCAGGACGGTGGCTGCCAAGTCCTTGGCAGGACTGGTGGCTGCCTCCATAAATCTTGTGGCTGCAGCCTAGACATGTTTTAGAGCTTGCATGCTTGGGGGGGATGGCATTCAGTAACCTCCAGATTAATTTATAGTTAAAGGAAGTTAGTATTACTAAGAGTCAAACTTACTAAAAATACAATTTATCTGTGAAGACTGGAGGCAAGGCACTAACTTGCCTTTCTCTAATAAAACCAGTATTGAAACAGTTAAAGTCATCTTTGGTTGACACCTAACCCAGGACCGAGCCCCTTTCCAGGAATGCAGGGTGGAGAGGAAATCCACTGCTTTCTCCCTTTTTGTCCGTTTTTCACACCAACTCCAGCTCTTATCAGAAGCTGATGCACTTAGCGACTCCCTCTCCTGATTAGAGGAGTTGGAGGCAGGAGTGGTTTTTGAAAGAGCGACTCAGAGCCCAGAGCATCCGCCGGAGCCCAGCCAGGCGTGGGGAGCTCCTGGGGAGGCTGCATTGACCCCCCCCCCGGGCTGCTGGAGCTGCACAAGGACCCGCAGACTCTCCTTGGCAGGAGCAAAGGGAACCTGGGAACCCGAGGCAGCGGCTGGCCCATCCTAGTGATACTCCTTAGAGCAGAGAAGTTCAAGGTCGGTAAGTTTGTCTGCAGCTAGGACAAAGTACAGCTTTAAAGCGTAAAGGATCCGGTGGGCAGTTTGTGTTGCAATGTGCTTGGCATTATCAAGTAGAAACTTTAGTTAAAATTTAAGACGCTGATAACGTGGAAGTTGTTTTAGCTGTTATAAGTCACTTATTTTGAGTTATTACCCAGACCTGGTCACTGTCAATGTTATTTATCAAACTTGAACATTTGGTATGCTTTAATTAAGCTTTCCTAAATGTTTAGAGATATGTTTGATCGTTGGGAATGTTTTTATTCCTGATAGTGCCTCAGTTCAGAGAAATGTAATGCTATAAGAACTTTCAGAAGCCTCTGACGAAATCATTGTAAATTCCTTTCAATAGACTGGGCAGGGGAGGGATAGGTGGTCAGTTAACCTGACTTGGTGCTAAAGCTCAGATTCTTGTCCTTGCTGAGGTTTCTGCACTGCCTGCTAGATAGATGTTCAGCCTGTTTTGTCTACATCTAAAATGTTTGGTTACATTCCTCAAGGCTTAAGTCTGATTGCTTTTCTGGTGTTTGCTTTTTAATGTAGTTAATTGTACTGGTTTACATTCTTTATAGCTGATGTAGTAATAACAAATTAATTTGCTATATCTGGAAAATTCTGCGAAAGACAATTTCGACACTGCTTTGAAAGTTTTTGGCTTCACATTTTCAAATCTAATTTTAGCTACTGCATGGTTAAAAGTTGATGCTTCGTCCAGATTCCACAGATTCCAGTAAAAACTTTCCTGAAGTTGCATCTCTGTAAGCACGTTCAGGCTTTTTGGTTTGTCTCATGCTCTAGCCTGAAGTTTACCAAAATCAGAATGGTTCGTGTTAGAAGGGACATCTAGTTCCAACCCCCCTGCTGTGGGCAGGGACAGAAACGGCAGTTGCAAGGCTTGTTTCTGTATTGCATGCAGAAGTGCAGCCAGATTCACATTGAAATGGAGATTTTATCATAACTAGTTCCAGGGACACACAATTTTACAGGTATATTGATCTGAGCTTTAGTGCTGCAACCAAGAGGTCAAAACTTAAGTTCCTTCTCCAGCAGGTTCAAGTTACTTTTTTTCAGTGGCTACTTAAATTTACACCATCCTTTCTGTTTAAATATAAAGAAGTTTTCAAACTTGTTGTGTGGTTTGTGCTGTGAGTATGAGTCATTACAGATCATTCTGCATATGAAGCTGTGCTCTTTGGGTGGATACTGAAACTGATAGGGCTTGACAAATTCAAATAGCTGCAGGACTTCCCCTTTTGTTCCTTTCCAGGAAAGGATCATTTCACACCTGCTCACCCAGTAATGCTGTAAAAACTGTTCATTTGTAGCCTGCATCTAGTTATTTGGGATGAAGGCTGCAGCAGTTTTAGCAGGTTTTCAGCTCTTGGAAGAGCGGGTGGGGAAGATGTTAATTATTGCCATCAGCACTGACTACTCCTCCTTTTGGACAAGTGGGGGGGGTTGCTGTCTTGTGGAGATTTCCATTGTGGTTGATTGTGACTCAGCTTCTATTTCCCACCCCTCTGACTCAAGGATTTCACCATGTTAAGAGTTTGCCAGTGGCCTGATGGAGACTGGCAGGTCCCCAAGTTCCTCGCCATGCTGTGCCACTCCTAGAGATGGGCAGTCACAGCATCCTCAGTGCCACAGCAGATCTATCCCAGTTGTTCCCACATGGCTCTTTGTCAGGCACTGGGCAGCCGGGTACAGCTCAGGCAGGACAAAGCAGGTGAGGGGCACAGTAACATTAGCATTATACAGCAGTGGTTTAAGATATGCATGCAGGGCTAATTTTAAATACTGGTTTCCTGAAGCTTCTAAGAAGTGGAAGTGGTTAAACTCAAGACCAGGTTTCTCAGCTTAATTGATACGTGGCCCTTCTCCTTTATAGGTTTGTGCTATAAACAGCTAATCACTGCCAGAATGACATCTTCAGGCTCTGCCCAGCATCCAGCAGCTGAGAGCGCCTGCAGAATCACACTTGGACAAGTTAACCAGGTAATTATCTCTCCCACTTATCTTCACTGCATTCTCCTCACTGAAGTAGTGATTTCTTCCATCAAATCAAAGCTCTCCCAATTACATTTAAGTAATAAGAATTTATTACTTAATGGAGTAGGGCTTTTATCCTGAGGAGTTCTGTTAGCTTTCAGTTTCATATCAATGATTTATGAACATTTTAAAGGAGGAGGAAGGGGAAAAAGCAGTTAAAACTGGCCACACAAGAAACGTTATAATGCATATTTTTGTGCTGGACCTATATTTGAAGAATTCTTCCTAGTGCTGGACTCTTACAGACAGTTATATTGGAGCTTTGTAAGCTTCTATGCTGAACTTTATCTAGTCAGTAACGCATCCCCATGCCTTTTTTCAGGTCAATTTAGGTAAGTATTGAACATGTAGTACTCCCATTATCTACTATTCCTAGAGTGTCCCTGGAACAAAAAGTACTTGTAGCTGCGAGCCAAGGCCAACGTGGCAGGTGTGTGGTTTGAGTATGGCTCAATACCATGTTGATAGCGAGTCAAGAGAAATTTGCAAACAGTAACAGTAAAAATCTGGTCTAGAAATCAGAACAGTTTCTCCGAGACAAGCATTCAACCTTCCAGAGCCAATACATTGTAAAAAGCATTTCCACAATATGAGGGGATGTGGCAGGAAGGGAAATAAGCTGATGGGAAGCTGAGAGAGCCTCCCATTTGAGGCTTAATTTAGAACCCATTTGAGGCTTAATTTAGAACCCATTTGAGGCTTAATTTAGAACCCATTTGAGGCTTAATTTAGAAGCTTTGAAATGTAGCCAAGTCCTGTGCAGAATTGATATATATGCTTATTTGTTCAATTCACTCTGCATGAAAAAATAAGTAAAGAGGCTCTGATATTAGTAGCAAAATATTGATTGTCAACACTCAGTGTCCTAGGCAGTGTGGAATAAACACTTCCATTTTGGCTGTGCTGTAGTAGCTAAGGGCCCATTTTAAAGTGATCAAGCTAACTAGGTTGCTTCTTTAATCAGAAAGAGATGTATAAGAGGTTACTTATATCCATTTGAGAGTGGTCATTAGAGAAATGAATGAATGCAAACACGTAATTTCATCTTATTAAAAATCATGTGCTGATAGAAGCACTTATTTGAGTTGTGCTGAGCTTTTTTTTTCCCTAGTGAAAAAGCTGTTCTTGAGAAGAGACTTGGGGCTGGACACGAGCTTTTCCGTTTGAGCTTGAAAATGCATTTAGCAAACATAATAATGAGAAAACAGGCAGCCCAGATGCATTCACAGAGGAGATAATTTTTTTACAGTATTAGAAAACAGGTGGAACAAACACCCTGCCAAGATACTGTCTGATAGCTGAGTGACAAATTACAGTCGTGACAAGCCACCAAACCCTGCTCTTACCTTGTGCAGGAAGATGGTGCTGCAGCTCAGGCTGTCCCTGGAGATGTCAGAGGGCTGCAGGCAGGCTCTGCTCCTTGGGAAAGGAAAGGGAGGTTGCAATTGCATTTATATAGGGAGAAAGGAATGGTGGGTCTGAGACACAGGTGAACCCACCTAATATTGATAGGTAAGGACCGTTACTACCTATCATGGATTACATGCCTTGAGAAAGCATAAACCTTGCCAAAGGGGAAACAACAATGAACATTGTACGCAGAGGACTGGACTTTCTGTGCTGTGACTGATGGAAATATCTTGCTGTAGTAGCATCTGATAGACAAGGAGAACAGAGGAAATGATTCACTGTGGGAAGTGTGCATTAGTATACAATATTGTACACAATTGCATAGCGTTCAGAGAACAGTGAGGGCTTTCTGACATTTTTAGAAAACACAAGGCATCAGATCATGTGGTGGCCCTCTCCTAGGAACTGTTAAAATTCTTTTGGAATAGGTGAAGTAGCAACGTAGGGGGGGAGTAGCTATTTAAAACTTGCTGCTGTTTTATATAGCGTCATCTGTCTCATCTGCTACTCAAAGCTGCTTGAGTGTGTGGGTGAAACTAAAGGGGTTGTGGAGCAGTTGCATCGTTCCCAGGGTCCTTTATATTTTCTATAATAAAGATTTTGTTTGATGAGTGAGATCCGCAAAAAATACAGGTTCTGATCTTTGGTGTTAATTAACCACACCTTGTGTTTAGTGCAGCCTTCTTATTATGTGTCTATTCATGGATCCTAATAAATACACGCTCCCAAAGGTCTGTACAGAGCAGACCCAATTTGTTCACTGCACTAATTGAGAAAATTCAGGCGTGCTGCTCTTGAAGTGGCAATCGGAACGCACCATCATCGCTCCTAAATCCATGACTCAGTACATTTGGTTACTCACTGCCTAGGACTCCATACCAAGGGTCTGAGTTTCCAGTCTTCCCTCACAGGATGAATGACATCAAAGTTAATGGGACAATGTGAGTGATTAAAGCCTTTAGAGCTGGCTGCCCAAATTCCTTGGCCTTTTTTTTGTCTTGCACTTGAGTCAGAATGATTGTGCTGATTTCCAGTCCTTCTAACTTCTTTCTAAGCATTTGTCCATGCAGATTACTTGTAAAAAAGAATACCAGCCTTCAGCAGGTTAGCCTGGGGCAAGCAGTGTTTCCCCACGACCTCCAACTCATGCCAGGGTTGTCAGCTCTGTGCTTGGCGTGAGCCTTGTAGCGGGCGACGTGGGTTTGTTAGCTGTGATGCATAGGTGTGCATGGCAGCCTGACGGGTTTCTGCCAGGGTGACCTGCTTTCTCTCAGCAGGGCACTGCTTCCTGTCATTCAAACAAAACTCTGTTCTTTGTTTTTCAGGTGCGACCCAGACTGCCGCTTCTGAAGATTCTGCAGGCTGCAGGTGCCCAAGGTGAAACCTTCACGCTGAAGGAGGTGGGCTCAGCTTGTTGGCACTGAAATATGCCTGTCCCTGGTTGTTTGGGGGATGGCTCTTCGTGGGGCAGGGATGGGACTGGCTATTAATTCTTCTGTACTTTGAAGCCCTGTCTGCAAAACAGGGATACCTTACCCGTAGGGCTGTTGTGATTTGAACATAAATTGTCTTGAGAGCCCCTGGAGGAAGTGGAATAGGAGTGTGAAATATTAAAGAAAATTATTTATTCGGGAAAATCAGAAACCTCTTTGGAGAAAGGAGAGATGGGATAGCCATAGTCCTGAGAGAGAGTAGGAAATTCTATTCAATTGTTTTGCTCTCTGCTCAGTGCATGAAAGCCTTAAAAATTGGATTCCAGTTGATATTTTTCTTTTAACTTTCCTTTGAAATGGCTTGTCAGCTAAACCTGAGACCCCGTGAATTCATTTATTTTAAGATTAAAAGGCAATACATGTACAAGATTAAAAAAATGACACTGACTGTGATTTACAAGAGTATCCTGTCTGCAAAGAATTAAATGCAGTGGTTTTTCATTATGAATGTGTCAAATATTCCTGCAGAGCCCTGTGACTTATTTTAAACACTTATGCATTTAAATAACTTATTTAGCTTCTAAAAATTTTTGCAAAAACAAATTCAATGGTTTAAATGGGGAGAGTTGAGTATTAAATGCAGGTTACTTGTATAGATTAACATTTTAACTCAGTCAAGTCGTTTTTTTCTGCAGTGAATGGAGTACTGTTAGCAACTTCTTGGTGACACTGTCATTCAGGAGGGGCACTTGTCATTCAGGAGGGGCACTTTGGTGGGTAATGGGGTTTGAACCTGCCTATATTGTGCTTAATGCACTTTGGTTTGTCATTTTGTACTCTGCATTCCTCACTGTAGTTGGCGGTGTCCCCTAGCTCTCAGGATATTTCCTCTCCATCCTTCTTCGTGATACTAATGCACTTATTTTTGCATCTTGTAAACTGTCGTGAGAAACAGCACTGTAAATGTGGTCATCCTTTAGTAATAGCTTACGCTTTTCACCAGGGATACCTTCTGCCTCCTCTGCACCCATTCCCGTCTCTTCTTTGCTCTTATTTGAGCACCAGCAGTTTCCATCTGCAGCTCTCACTGAGGGAGGCTGCCCAGATAAAAGTGTTAGCACCCATGTCGTGTTTCATTTTAATGTGGGGTAGCAGAGTGACTGCTGTTTGTCCATCTTTGACTCAGTTTTCCTTCTTGTCAAGGGTTAATAGTTACAAACCTTATAGCAGTATGGTAAAGCATAACTCCTTTGGTTGGGAGGCACTAATGAATTGCAGATGTGCATAAAAAGCAGGTGCTATTTGACTGACACTGTATAGGGTAGCAGGAGGCAAGTATCATAAACTAAAGCAAATTTCCAGGGTCTTTGGTGGTTTGGTTTCAGCTGCAGATATGGCTAACGGTGTGTTATGTATCCCCAGGTGATGCATTACCTAGGACAGTATATAATGGTGAGGCAGCTATATGACAAAAGACAGCAACACATGGTCTATTGTGGAGGAGATCAGCTGGGAGAACTGCTGGGATTGGAGAGCTTCTCTGTAAAAGATCCAAGGTAGGAAAAAGTCACCCTCAATGTGTGTTGTATTATAGAGGTTGTCGAGACGGGGAACTCATGGTGTCACTGTCGCATAAACCTCCGTGCTAACCAAGTGCCCTGCTCGGTGGCTTATTGGTAATGCATTTGACAAGTTTGAGCTGAGCTCCTTTGTTCTGAAGAGCCCATTCTGAATGGTCCAGGCAGTGACCTGCGTGAGGTGACATCTTTTCCCTTTTATTTCTGCATCTTCTCAGGCCCTTGATCTCAGACTTAAGCTAAAATCTGCATCCTTCAGTTAAGTTCTGCGCTAGACTTCTCTATAGCAAGCATTTAGGAGTGGCAATCTGCAGTTGTCCTGCAGTTTTCAGTGTCTCTCTGGATAATAAAAGAGAATTTCCGCCCCTGGTTTAAAAGGGTAGTGCTGTTTGGTTTTGTGAGTATAGTCAACTGTCACCTTCTTTCTCACAGCCCAGTCTATGACATGTTGAAACGGAACCTGACTTCTGCTGCAATGGCAGGTAGGTTTGTCACAGTATGGGCAAGTATATTCAATATAGTGTTGATGTAACTTGGGTAAGTAACGATATTCAGAAGAGAGAAACGTTTCTGAACTTGGAACAAACTGCTAATGAAGGCTTTGACAAGGCAACCTCTTTGAGTGTGTGTCTTTTCTGTGTGTCCACCATCAGTAGCTGTGATATGAAATCAGTTAGCTGTTGGATGTACAAATCGACGTGGCTGTAGTATCCCACCCAAATAATTACTGGTTTCTCATTTTTTTCTCAAGTTTCATAGCATGCTGCGACTTCTCGCTCTCACCTCATTTTATACTTTCATAGTCTTGAGACTGAATATGCGTGCTGGAAACCCAGCCTAGTTCTGCAGGCCAAAGAGGTCTGGGCTTTAATTGAACACTTGAACCTTTAAAGGTCACTGTTACTTTCCCGGCTTATAAGAGAAATCAAATCTACCTACATCAAAAGTCCTTCAGTCATAAATTAAATTTATTCTTAAATTAATCTCAGCGGATGGCTTCTTTGCAGCCGTTCCCATTGTACGGATGGTAATCTTCATTTGAAAAAAACCTTCTAATGAAACTACAAGTGTGCAAATCACGCAGGAGCTGCACCAGGAGGGTTGTGGAGTCTTGTGCCGTACTTCCTGGGGTCTCTAAGAAAATAATATGCACTTAGTTCTTCATAAGGGCTTAGTCTATTTTTGCACACGTACATAAAAGCTTGTGCAAATTTAGAAACTGAGAAAACATGGCCCTAAACTGCTTAGTCCTCTGCTTTGAGCCATGTCTCGGTGCCTCTGAGGTCCCCCTCCTTTCTCTATTTATATAGAAGAAGCCTCCTAAGTGGACTCTCGTCTAAACACGTTACCTACAGAATAACTGTGTGAGTGCGGTTTCCCTCGCTGGTGACGCCCTGGCCTCTTCCCTATAGGCACTGTATGTGGAGAGCAAAGGATCCCAGCGGAACACTCTCTCCTCTGCCGCCCTGTCCCCTCCTGCTTGGTGTGAGCCTGTGGCTGCATGTGCGTGTATGGGCCAGTCATGGTGTAACTATTTTTAAACCTGCCAAAGGAAATACTGTTCCTTTAGGGAGATGATCACTGAGTTATACCACCGTGTCTGCATGTGTATGCGTGAGACTGTAAAACGAAACAAGCTTGGCAGACCAGACCTTTGCCAAATACATAGGAAAGATGACTAGCTATTGTTCTGCCTTCATCACATCATAGGAATAACTAGAAGTGCCACAGAGCTTAGAGAGGTCTTCATGTTTCACTTTTTGTAATAGCTGCTTGTATTCATTAGCCAAATCAGTGCTTATCAGCACATCATTTTGCAGATTATCTGGGCCACTTCTTTTAAGTACACTTGCAGAAAGAAAAGTGACTGCAGTACATCTTGATAATAAAGACTAAGCTCTTGCATAATGCTCTTTATCAGATGGTGTCCTTACTTGGCTAGCTTTCACTGAGTGTGACTGACATGAGGCGTATTTAGGAACACCTCACTTCAGAGGACATTTTGTATAGTATACGTTGGCTTCAAAAAAGGTAGCCTTCCAGTAAGTGGGATGTCTTTTCACACAGTGTTTAAGGCTAGTTGCAGTATTTATAAAGTGTTAGAAGGGTAGGTCTTCACCTCTTCTAATGTCCCTGCAGAGCCAAAGCGATTATGGATGAGCCAATTGGCTTCTGTTTTCCTTCAGGTATTAAATAATCAGTGACTGCAGAAGCTGAGGGTGATGGAAGGGAAGAAGGGAAAGCTGAACCACTGCATGGAGGGCAAAGAATATGGGATAGAGCCATCTCATTTTGTGGTCCTGTGCTTTGGCTTGTTTTGTGGACACTTTGTGGTCCACTTTTCTGCCTATAGCAGCAGTTTTCAGTGTCTTCATATCAGTGCTGCCAGGATTCATGGTGTGAATCGGACTGTTCATGTCTGCCTGGCATTCAGCAGGGAATTTCTCTGCTAAATTGAAAGGGGAGCAAGCAGGAGCCATCCTTGCATCTTTTGTTCTCTAGCAAGTCATTCTGTTTAAAGGGTAGGCTTCCTAAGTGCAACTCTTCTATTATGTAGAAAGATTTCTGTTAATTTGATTGTTCTTGCTATTTAGGTTGGCCTTTTAATTAACTCTTGGGGCCAGCATAATCATCTGAATTAAATTGTGTAATGGATGTGTACACAGTTACCCAGGAAAGAGCTTGCTGTGCATGGAATTTTCCTTTCTTTAGTCTAGTCACTGTTCTTCATGCCCACACCCTTTAAGGAAGACAGTTTTCCTGTCTCTGCATAAGCTGAAAGAGATGGTGTCCTCAGGTATTTATAAAAATCCTACTCTTCTGTGTTCACCTTCTTCAGCATGGATCTGATCCAGCTTTCAGGTGAGAGTGCCCACCTTCTGCTATTGCTCTACGTTTCTGCCGCCGTGCAAACCTCTTGTGTAAAGGACCTAGAACTTCTTGTGATGCCAGGACAGCCTGTAGGAAAAAGAATAGTTCCTCACCTTGAGAAGAAGGTTCTTACATGCTGTGAGGTTTCATCAAGCTTCATCTCTGAGGGGACACAGACTCTCTGTTCCCCAGGCTAATGCCTCCATATGGACCTAGCAAAGACTCGGGAATACTGGAGTGATACCTCTCCAGGAAATGGCCAGCTCTCTAAGGAAGAAAGGGTTCTCTTTCTCTTAAAGGGTTACTTAGAGGTCTGCCAAGCCTGGCTCGTTGGTTGCTTGCTGAAGACCCTCTGTGTTGTGAGAATGGTTATTACCAGGGAAGGTTTTTTCTTTTGTTTTACCTGCCATCTAGATGCTGCACAGAATCTCGCAAAGGAACAGAGCGTCGATAAGCCAAGCCAAGACCAGCTGAAGGTAAACCCACTGCCTGGTGGTTTCTTTTGTTGTACAGAGTGCCCCTTCTCTGTACCTGTGCATGGTGGACTGCCAGAACTTTGTGCTGCTTGGCTGCCAGGTCCTCACCTTCCTGAAAAGTTCTCGGAGTCCACACAGCAGGGACAGAGTGACCCTTCTCTGTTCTCTTCATAACAGAGTACCAGTCTCTGAGCGCGTTTCTCTGGGGTGTAGCACTTCTAGTCCTCAGTTCCTCCAGCGTGCATTCTATTTTCATATCTTTCTCCCGTCTCTCCCATCCCCTCGCTGAGTAGGAATTGCCAAATAATTAAGCTTTCTAAAATGTGTGAACAAGTTTTGTGTTGAGTAGGATTGTTTTCAGAAGCTTTCAGGCAGAATCTGAAACCTAGGAAAAATCTTTGCACATTCAAACTTGTTTCCAGGTGTATTTTGGGATTAAGGTAGTCTGAGCTGGGAGGTGTCTGTTCTCACTGGGGGCTGGAGAGTCACAAAGATCACAGCATTACTGCATTAAAGATGGCAACTTTTGGACTTTTGCCAATCTTAAGATTTTTCCTAGGTTGCCAGTATATTGTTTGTGCTGATTACAGATGCATTAGCCTTCTTAAAGGGTTGTTAGTGTGTAGTTTTTGTTCAGAAACTTTTATTTCTTTTCATGACTTCTTGGTCTTGCACTGCAGCTGGTGACTCGGAATGGAAGTGCTACATCCCCTTGTCCCTATAAGCTCTGGTGGACTAACATCTGGTTTTTCCTTCCTTCATGCAGTTTAGCCGACAAGAAGGTTCTGACACTGGCATCATGGAGGGTGAAAGCAATGCTTCTGCTTTGTCTACCTCAGAGCAAAAATGTGAGAATTATGAAGGTGAGTTCCATCTCTTCTGCAGTAATACAATGTGTACAAGCTCTTCTGCTCCTTCTTCAGTGTGACACGTTGAGCTCTGCATCAGCAAAATGCAGTAGGAGGGTTGGGAGACTAATAAAAACCTGTTGTGGAATATAATTTTTAAAAATCATCGTCTTACATTAAAGATTGAGAGAACCGCAAATGTTCACCAAAGGTATTTCAAGGTAGATGTGTTTTCTAGCTTGGATATTTGGTCTCATAAATAAACAAACTCTTCGAATAAAATGGCAGGTTAAGCTCCAAAAGAACATCTATCACTAAACAATGTCATGAAAAATCTTACAGACCTTGCTGAAGGGTATTTTAAATGCTGAAATTATACTTGTATCTATTTATCTTCCCAAGGGACTCTCTCCTCTGATTACAGAGAACACAGCCCGAGCCGTCTGCAGTCATTACCTGCAAGCCAATCAGGGAACTGAATAACAGTGGAAATTTTTTTTCTATCCAACTTAAGTGTAATACAGCTCCTTCATATTTAGACATTTCCTTTGTTTTAATGTCTGGGGATTTCTTGCTGGTTCACTCATAGATTTGTGATGTTACGGAAGCAGTTTTCCTGGTTTTCTACTTTCTATTCTCATGTCGTTCTTGTATCAAGGAACCTAATTTGTAAAACCAGATCTTCTTTGCAAGTGTGGGTGTTTCCAGATCAAATGAGAGCAGTAGACATTTTCCTGGCTGCACTTACAAAGGAGGTAGAAACAGTCCTTGTCCTTTGAAACTCTTGGCACTGAAGACAGATAGATTCAAGGTTATCTTGAAATTCAGACTGCTGAGTTCAGGATCATAAACTAAATTGCACGGGCTAAAAAGGAGGCTGAAGCATGGGGTTATTGCGGATGGATTCTTACCTTCCTGCTTCCTGTTTGGAGCCTGGTTTCAGAATTCAGGAGCTCCCATCAGTGGAAATTTGAACCGAATTCAAAGCAGATTCTTTCTGCGTCTTAAGTCACTCATGAAGTCTACTCAGTGTTGACTTGGGTAGAGCTCTGAAAGAAGTGTTCAAGTTTCTGTAGAGTCTTAAAAGCAAGGTAATGCTAAAGAGAACCTGTACGGTTATAGAGGTACTGGGAACACTGGGATGCTTCTCTGAGCTCTGATGGTTGTGCGGCGACTATTTTGCCAGGTTCACTTGACTAGATACACGAGTTCAGATGTGGGGCAGATCTAACTAACATCCCGGTACACTCATACAAACCCAAAGCTCTTAGCAGTAATTGGCTGTAAGAAGGAGCAAGAAAGATTTCTAAAATCAGATGGGGCCAGATTTTTCTCTGCTAGTCTCTTAAGTAATGTAGGTGCGGCATGACTTAGATTCTACTTGGCTCTTACAGACAAAGACTTAATAGAAAACCTCTCTAAAAGCAAGAAGCCTAAACTGGACCTAGTGTTTGAGGAATGGGATGTAGCTGGTCTTCCATGGTGGTTTTTAGGCAACCTCAGAAGCAATTACAAGTCCAGAAGTAATGGATCAACAGATATTCAGACTAACCAGGTGTGTAGACATTTTAAGTAGGTGCACTGTATTCTCTTCCTCTCCTCTTTTGGGTTCCAAATAAATAAAATATTCTTGTTCTTTCTTTCCCCTTCCCACTCCACAATTTTCAGCCTCTCCCTTGTGTGTTCCTGTCCCAGCCTTTCACACCAGGTGGTTGGTTACCTTTAGTGTTCTTAAATGAACTAGGTGCTCGCTGAAGGCTGTGTTCAGCCGTTGGAGGTCCGTCTGCCTGCACTCCAGAGCATTGGTTGTACTTCAGGAGTTGCCCCTCTTCTGGGTTGAAAGTTGTTAGGCGGTGCACATGGCTGTAGCCTGGTGGCCAGCTGCTCTGTGGCCAGCTGGCAAGGGGATGAGCACAGGGCTGCTTGCAAAAATGGGTGTTTTTGCAAGAGTAGTGAGCTGCTCCGTTCTCTCCCAGGGGTGACTGGAGAAGCTGCCCAGGGCTAAGAAGGCTGTTAGTGAGAAAAAGGGGAGAGGGATTCGCTGTGGTGCTGCTACTCCTGCTGCTGCTAACCTGAGCTCTAAGTGGTCTCTTCTGTTTCTTCTCCAACAGGACATAGACACTGCCGTTGTTTCAGATACTACTGATGACTTGTGGTTCCTCAACGAATGCCTGTCGGATCAGAGCAGTGCTGCAGTCAAGGGGGAAACGGTTGACTGCGAGGAAGTGAAAGAAGTTGACAAAAAGGTACTTCTTTAAACAGCCACAGTGCATGTGTTCCGCAGGTTGGCCTTGTTTAATTGATCTCATGGAAGTGCAAAATCCTTTGCTTTTCATCTGCCTTTTAGTGCTGTGCTGATTTGGGAGGAGCTAGGTCTATAACCATGCGGAGTTTAAACTGTATTTAAAAAAGGCTGTCATCATTCCATACATGGGGTGATAGTTTTCCAGTCAATCTGCTTGGGTTTTCATTTAAATGCATGTCTTTTCAAGGCAAAAAAATAATTTAAAACTAATTAAAACTTGAGCAGCAACTTCACTATATTTCTAGCCAGTATCTGCAAGACTAATGAAAAGACTCGAAGAGTCTGTTGTGTTTGCATTCAGTATTAGATAGGCTGGCCTGAGTCTGCCAGCTGAGGTGTAAGTCACTAGTAAGATTGGTCAGAAGAGTAATTAGATGTGTGTTAAAAGGATTGAGTTCATGATTTCTTGTACATGTGTTTGTATGATTCTTGTGCGCATCAGAGAGGTATGAGTTGACCAAAGGAATATCGCCCAGCCATAGTTATTGACAACGGTCTAGAATGGATACTGAATATAAAGTAGCTTTTCATTCATTTACGGAAATGGCAATTATATAGTCATTTTAGTTTTGGGGTCCAGTGCCAGACACATCATAAATAGAGATTATTGCACCCCTCTAACAACGTTTCCACTCTTTCCAGGTGACCGAGGATGCATGTTTGCATGACTTCGAGGATTCTCAATGCTTAAGTGATGACACAGATACAGAAGCTACTTGTGAGGTAAGCATGCGTTAGGTCAGCCTTCCTTGCTTGCAGCGTGCTGCATCGTAGCAGGGCTCTGTTAAATTCTGAGCTGGATGAGCATTGAGCACTGGCAGCCCATGAATGCTCTGACCCACCCAGTCCAAAGACACTAAGTGTTTCTCCAGACCACAGAGCAGTCCTGGAACCGCTGAAGTGATTTCGGACACTTTTTCTGGTGACATGAGAGAATTAATACATGCTCTAGCTAGGAAGGTTTTTTGACTAGGAGATTAGGGTCCTTGTTTCTACATTGTTCGTCCCTTTTGTGCAGGGTAGTGTAGTGTCAGCATGGGCAGCCACTGGGCATGGGCAACCATTTTATTCATGATTTAACTTGTCCCTCACACACCCAGAAAATGAATGAAGATTAGGCCCTCAGTTTCCAGCATGGTGAGTCTAATGCTATATGAAATTAGTATTAACAATATCCATGCATGTTTTAATAAGGTTAATTCTGTATTGTCCTCTGAAAGAAAATCTGGAGTACAGTCCTTGGCAGAGATTCGGAAATCTAAACTAGGTGCTTTGGAATCACTGAAGTGCTCATATGCAAAAAAATAGTAGAAATTTCTCTCTCAGGATCAGGATTCCACTGAGTCCTGGGTGTCCAGGCCAGCTCTGAAGCTGTCACTAGTGTTTTCGTGGTCTCTGGGGTAAGAAGAGAACCCGCTTCCCATCTCACCCCATTTTTCTCAGATACCTTGTCAGGAGGAGAGCCTGAGTACCTGCTGGTGTAATGTCTTTGTCCTCCCATTGCCTCTCTAAGGACAGACCAGAGCTCTTCTCCCTGTTTTAATGAAAAAAACAAGGTGGAAAGAGAGAATAAGCAGTAATTACTGGGTTGTCACTCCTCCCCAGTACCCCATTCCTCTTCTGAATTCCCTCATGATAGATACTGAGGGACATCAAGTTTGTGTTCTTTCATCTGTCCTTTTTTTCTCCCAGTCCTACAGGCTGCCTTTTGAGGTTTCGTTGTAAGTCAGCAAAAGTGTATCACAATACTCTTTGCAGCTGGTGGCACCAAAATTTTTTTTGCATAAATTTCTAGACATCCCAGACAAATTGGGATGTCCCTGGCACTGGACAGCTGAATCATAGCTCTGAACTTGGGCAGCTCTTGCCCTCGCGATGTGGGGTAATCAAGTAAGCCGCTATTAGTTGTGCAGATTCAACAGATGCTAAGTGATTAGTGAGTCTGGGAAATATATTCCTGACTGATTCCAGGAGCTCTACCCTTGAATTTAGAGTGAGATACTGAAAATTCAATAAACTGCACAGCTTGAGAACATTGTATTCTTCCAGAGGCTGGGAGGGAGGAAGGACAGATTTTAATGCTTAAGAAGAGATCTGCATCTGTAGAATGCACAGGGTTAGGCAAATTCTCCTTAGGCTTTCTGAGCTGCTAATAATCAAACTAGCAATCATGCATTTGCAAACTTACACCCGGTAATAAATGCCCTTTTTTGGTGAAACTTCTTTGCTACTTTTCCTGTGTAGAGGAAAGGAGTCGTACACAAGAATGCACTAACTTACTGCTGTTTTTGTCTGCCTCGATCATTCCTCAGGACTGCTGGCAATGTACCAAATGCAAGAAATTTAACTCTCCAGGCAAACGGTACTGTTACCGCTGCTGGGCCTTACGGAAAGACTGGTACTCAGATTGTCCCAAACTGGCTCATTCTCTTTCTCTGTCCAACATTGACGCTATGCAAAACAAAAACGATGATGAAGGGACAGATGTGCCAGACTGCCGAAGGACTATTTCTGCTCCAGTTGGCCAACCCAAAGACCTGTACATGGTAGAAAACAAATCACACGTAGATCCCTGCAGCTCTATCGAGTCTTTGGATTTGGCACGAGAATGTGAAAGCAAGGAGTCTCTGTTGCATTTCACTGAGCATAAAAAGGAGGAAGAAATACAGTCTTTAGAGAGTATAAAAAAATTACTCAATCCTTGCTTCTTATGCCATCATAGACCACGGGATGGGAATATTGTCCATGGAAGGACTGCTCACCTTGTGGCCTGTTTCAAGTGTGCAAAGATGCTGAAGAAAAAGAGATCGCCTTGCCCGGTGTGCAGGAAAGAGATTGAGATGGTGATCAGGATCTTTATGGGGTAGTTGTGCCAGTTCAGTCGTTCCCCAAAAGATAGCACAGAGGTTTTCTTGCACTCACGCAGACCCTAACTTCAGAACTCGGCTGGTGAATACCAAAGAGAATTAAGATTCAAATTTGACCAAGCACACTGAGGACCCTTTGCATTAAACGAAGCAACATCCACTTTTCAATGTCCATTTAAATGAAAGTCCACAGGGAGCAGGGAGGGACCAGCATGTTGCTATCAATGCCCCAGCTTTGAAATTGTCTAAATCATCTAATTTCAGCTCTGTGGTGTTACTGGGATTCTCTGCTCTGACAACTGGTCCTTGCAGAAAGCAAGTTTTGGAAAGAGTTATAACTTTGGCTGTTGGAGTGGTGTTCTCCAGCAGGTCAGACCTGTGCAATGCTTTTTACGGGGAGAGTCTGCATCTGAAAGATAGAGAGATATATATGTGCTGGGGTGGGAAAGGGTGGGAGGGAAGGTTAGACCACGGTGTTTGCAATTTAGATAAGCCATTTCTCCAAGGATCACTTCTCCTGAGGGCGGTGAGAAGTGAATAACTTGGTTTCTGCTTTTTTGTTGTTG
Organism: Dromas ardeola; assembly: GCA_013398915.1. NCBI lineage: Eukaryota > Metazoa > Chordata > Aves > Charadriiformes > Dromadidae > Dromas > Dromas ardeola. The sequence goes on along the minus strand of VYZM01013899.1, from coordinate 343,601 downwards.
TTGTTTAATGTAGGTTTGTTAGACAAAGCGAAGGTCCTCTTGCTGCCAGGATTGAAATAAATCCTTCTAAAGTTTTAATCCGTAGCTATCTCAGGTCACATATCAGCTGGCAAAAGAATGGAATGTTATACTTTGCTTAGTTATTGGATCTTTTGGTTTCTGTTGATTCTTTTTTTCATTTAAACACAGTTCTGTGTCATCTGTGCATAGCTTTGATGAAACCTGTCCAATGTTAGCTCAGAATCTGGTCTGCCAGCTGGATTAAATTATAACAGCGCTCTCTGTGTTTTGGGATGTTCTCATAGCTCTGTGCTTACAGCCCCATCGCAGCTTCTACCTGCCTTATCTCATCAGGTCAGTATAGGTAGAAGATGGTCAATTTAGGGTGCGATGTGGCTTTAAAGACAAGTTATGGGCCTTTAAGGAAAAAAAAAAAAATTCCGTAAAGCACCGATTACGGCTGGTTAGTCGATGGGCTGTGCTTGGTGTTAGTTTTTTTAATTTTTTCCACTGATTTTCTTTCCCTGTGATTTAACACTTCAGATCTGTTTTGATTTGAATGCAGCATTTACGTTGTCCCTCAAATTTATGCATGGTTGCTCTACTGGCTGTTAAAACTCAGCTAGAACTTGCAGTTTAAAAATGACTGACCCTTTTCTGAGCTCATATCCTAGAGTGTGCTCAGATCTTCCTCAGCCTTCCTGTTCTCCAGGGCTTTGGAAGGCCTGCATCACGCGGCAGTGCCTTCACCTTTCAGGTATAGAGGCATATCAGTACAGTGCGTAGAATAAACCCCGTTTTGTCGTCTTCTCTATAATTCCCTCGCTAATCTAGGAAGTACACCTGAAGACCAAAAAAAAAAAAAAGAGAAGATAGTGCTCATACCTTGGTGCTTCTCTAGGCTCTTTTCCCCTCCATTTCCACACTCCTTGTGCTGGTCCAGCCCCAGCAGGTCCAGCGTGCAGTGAGAAGCCCCAGAACCTGCCCAGCAGAAGGTCCCAGCAAACTGTGATGTCCAAGTTGTTGTTTTTCTGCAAAGATATCAAGAGTAGGTGCTATAAGTAATCACTGCCAAAAGTCAGATCTACTTTATGTTTTGCATAGTATTGTGATTATTTCTTTGTTGGCTGTAATGTAGACTATTACTGTTGGCTGTTATTTACAGTTGTATTTTAAAAATCGGAGGATGACCGTTTGGCGTTTTGGTGCACTATCTGTAAGTCCATGGGAATCAATCCACATGGAAAAGCTCCCTTAACTAAAAGGCTGTTAAATTGCTGGTGATGCACTTTAATCATGCTAAGGTCAGCAGCATTACCGCCTGGAGTTGTAGGAGGGAGTTTCTGTCAGGTCGTTTCTTCCCTTTTTGGGTATTTTCTTTTCTTTTAAGGTTAAGGTATCGGGTTCAGGGTGCGTTGTGGCACTTTGTGGCACTTCTGAATGCTGTGAATTCCCCCTTGCCCCGATTGCTTCTAAGAACTAAACCTTTTGCTAAAAGCAGTTTTACTGAATTGTTCAGATCTGGCCACACTGAAAAGCATGTAATTTGTGTTGACCAAAAAAAAAAAAAAAAGTAGTCAGGAAAGTTTAAATTCCAGTAATGGGGTTGAATATCGCTCCTAAAATCCTCCTGAGATCTGTATGCAGCTCCCATTATTAAATGAAAATTGTTGTCAGTGTGGCAGTTAGTGATAAAAAGCGAATCTGTAGGGTAACCTTCAATGTAACAGTCTTTGTATCTGTGACTTCGTGTTCAGTATAACCACAGTGTTTACAAATTGCATTTGTCAAGTTCTTAATTCTTTTAAAGTGAACTAGTTAGTGGACAGAAGATCACAACGTTACAGTTGATTTTCCTTCCTATAGAAGAATAAGCTATTGCAGGGCACACACATTGCATGTAGCTGTAACAGCCCAGCTTATGGCTGGGGCTTGGAGGGGTGGGGAGGTTTGGTGCAGGAGAAGGGGAGAAGAATGTTTTATTGTTTTAACTTAAGTCTGAGTCTAAATACGTAGCAATTTACCAAGAACTGCTCTTCTGACTTTTTTTTACGAGGTGCAGACTTGAGGTATGGGTTGAAGAAGTAGCACAAGGCACTCAGCTACAATACTTAGGTTGCAGCGCAGATGGGATATTGGCCAGGCAGTGCTATTACTTTCCTTCTCTACAGACGCGACAGTTCATGTGGAATCCTAATTCAGAAACCCATTTTTTGGAGAAGCTGAGCATTTACCTGAGACGGGTGCGAATTCGGGTTCTCTGAATAAGTCATTGGTGTCTCGCAGCGGATGACAGTTCTTCTCTCTTACAGTGGTTTTACTATGAAGTGCAATATGGGAGAAGACATTCTTGGTAATCTTTAGCAGTCTTTGCTGCACGTCTGGTAGGAGAAGTGTTGACCGCAGCTGTCTTTCGATGCCCAGACTAGAAAGGTTTATCTGTTTCACTGCGTTTTTCCTTCAGTGACATTAGTTGGTGTTCCTCAGGAACCTGCTGAAGTCTCACTAGCGCAAGTGTACCTGTAGGTCAGGTTTCATTTACTAGATCCCTCAGCTTTTCGGCCAGAAGTTTTGGCACTAATTATCCCCAGAACCAGCAGGTTTCTTACTTTGGTGGGTATTTAAATACAGGATGGAAGCCACGAGGCTCGCAACTGTATAGTGCCGTTCAGCACATTATAGTGCTCTGCAGTGTGAAACTGTACATCTGTATAAACTCTCGGTATTAGCAGCCAGAGGTACACACATTGCATTGACTCCTGAATTTTTTTCCAGTTCAAGTGCCTCTTCTTGGTTACTCTCAGTGACTCATTTACTAACGCGCACAGCACATCAGTCTTTTTTTCAGTGCTCTCTTAAAAATAAAAAAATATCTCAGCATCCCTCCTCTGCTGAGATGGATTATTGAGCCAATTTAGCCTAAACAAAGCCGCTACATGAATTACAAAGATCCTTTGGAGGAGCCCCCCCAGAGTGCTTATTTCTTCTGAACAGTGGGTGTTTCCACAAAGACAGCTATGAACTTTCTGCCTGTGTTACGTATTTATTATGGTGCATGACTGTGATGGAAACCATAATGTAGCTTGCCGGGGGTCTGCTCCATCCTTCTGCGTCCAACATGGATTGTGTCAGCTGCTCAGACGTTGTCCTTGCAGAGAAGTGGCTGTTGGAAGTGGAAATGGAGTGGAAACTGAGCGTCTCAAAACCCATCGGGGCAGCTTGCTTTTGCCAGCTCACACGCTGCCTGTCCTGAACTTCATTCTTCCAGTCTTGGAAGAAAAACCAAAGTGCTCTCACTAAAGGCCTTCAGTGAAGGCTGACCATTTTGGAAGATGCCATGATTAAGCAATTGAAGAAAGAGCCAGGACACCAGTCTCCATTCTGTCTTTGTCCATAAGCTGAGCAAGGAGCTCCTCAAGTCCTGTGCCTGCTCTTTGGCCACCTGGATGGACATCAGCAAGTGGCGTCAGGATCCTTGAAAAGGAGATTCTTGTTCTTGACAGAAGAGCCTCGCAGTATGAGACCCGCAAATGATATGGGGGTGACAAACCGTGCATTTGGAACAGCTCCGGAAGCACAGATGACCTTCGTACAGCAGGTTTTCCGCTCTTTCTTCGGTTATCTATCCACAATGGCTGGAATTTTCCTTGCTCCTTTGAAAACAAGTGAGGCCCTTGTGACTACATGGTGGTGTCTGGCCAGCAGAAAGGTCAGCTGCCACCAGCGGGGTGGCACACATCCCATCAGCTCTCTCTCTGCACCTTATTCTGATTAATACAGGCAGCTGTTGTGATCTCAGTCCTGGTTTTCTGTGCTGTTTTACCCTGGTAACGTGTACTTGCTGCCCACGCGTCTGTACGGACACCCCACGCTGCTTCAGGGAGACGCAGCCACTGAGCTCGGCAGCGACCGTCAGAGTCTCCGACCCTTAGAAGACGTAATCACTCTGAGAAGATACACAAAGAAGGCAGGAATACATTGTACCTCTGGCAAAGATAAAGATTTGCTGTTCTGGAAAGAGCGATTTCCTACTGGATCTCCCCAGCACCCTTCTTCCCAGCAGCCTGTTGTTCCCGGATATATTTTTCTTGTTTAGAAAAACTCTGCGTCTCAATATCCACCCACGCAGTCACCGCAGTAACAAGCAGGAGCGCTCGCTAAACAACATCTGTGTGGTTGCACTATTGAGAGAAAAAAAAAAAAAGGCATGTAGCACAAAATTGATGACCTGCTTTTGTGTCGTAACGAATTTAATTAAATTGAGCGCATTCTATGATAACGTAGGTTTATTTTTTCGTTTGTACTGCATTTTGGGGAAAACCTTTTTAAGTAAAGAGCCATTACCGGTTCAGCAGCCTGGGATCTCCCTGTGTGTCCACCTTTCCAGGGAGGGAGAGCCCTCCCATCCCTCCCGGCATGGGGCTGCCCTGCAGCGGGGAGGGGAGGCTGTAGCACCTTGTGTTTGCAGAAGCCAGCAGGGATGGGAACAGCTCAAGCGTCATCTCCTGAGCCAGCCTGGAAAAGTTCTTGCTGGGGTGTTTTGAAGCTGGTTCCGCAGTCCCATTGCCACCCTCAGCTGTTGCCAGGAGGGGCAACCACCTGGAAGAAACGCAAGGTGGGATTCAAATACAGGTTGTAGATATCTAAATTTAAATATTTCTGTAGCAGAATTATAGAATGGTTGAGGTTGGAAGGGACCTCTGAAGGTCAAATGGTCCAGCCTCCCTCCTCAAGCAGGACCACCTAAAGCAGGTTGCCCAGGACTGTGTCCGGACAGCTTTTGAATATTGCCAAGCTGGGAGACTCCACCACCTCTCCGGACAAGCTGTGCCGGCACGTGGTCACCCTCCCGGCAAAAAAGTGTTTCTTGGTGTTCAGAGGGAACCTCCTGTGTTTCAGTGTGTGACAGTTGCCTCTGGTCCTGTCACGGGGCACCACTGAAAAGGGAAAGTGATGGCAGTGCCAGGAGGTGGTTTAGCCCTTTTCCAGCTGTTTTTAAGGCAGTTTGCTCTGTGTGGGGGGTGGAAGCAGCCCCGGGGAAGGCAGGGGCTCCCCGGGCAGGCGGCTCACTAGAGGGCACCCGCCAGCCGCGCATGGCACAGAGCGGGATGCTGGTGGCTCCCATCTCCCAGCCTCCAGCCTGCGCACACCCAGCCTGCACTGATACCTTCTGCTGAGGGACGCACATCCCATGGTTGCGGTTGGTCTTTCCGTATTTTCTCTCGGTTTACGGTGCTGGTTGGAGAGCAGCAGGCTGCAGGTAATCCGGAGGAAGACAGAGGAGCGCGCTCCGCTCTTTTGTGTTGCGGACCAGCCCCACGCACGCCCAGCAGTGATTTATCACCGACCGCTTGCCAAGGAGGAGATGCTGCTTCATAACGGAGAGCTTCTTGATTGCTTTGGGGGAAAACAATAAAACTCCGCCTGTGGTGTCAGAACAGGAGAACCAGCGCCGGTTCCTCCAGCCCTGGCACGGGGATATGGGCTGGCAGGGGACGGAGCTGGTTGTATTTATGGTCCTGCCCAACTGTCCCTGCTTGTCCCCTGCCTGCCTTTCTCCAGCAGCTTTAGGTAGGGCTGGTGTCCAGGATCCCACCGGCCGTTTCCATTCTGTCCTCCAGCAGCTGTAAGAGCAGAATTAGACTTGCTGGTCGCCTCTGCCAATCTGCAAGCCCTGCAGGGAAGTTTCTGGCTCTGCCCCCACAGCCTGGGTAACCTGTCCTTGTCCCCTGCCAGCAAAACCCACCTGTCCCAACCTGCTCCAAAGTGCAGGGGCTGCATAAAGCAGAGCATCTGCATCTGTCCTGTTTGCCAGGGGCTGTGTTGTGCTGGGGAGATTTCCCCACCCTGGGTGAACTGGAGCCAGGGGCAGGCGAAACGAATCCTCCCGGCTTTAACGGAAAAGGTACCGGAGCGCAGTGGAATTGCTCACCTCTGAATTTGACTCCTGAACAGGGGAGGCTGGCCAGCTGCACGCTGAAAGGAGATGGCCGTTCATCTCCTACAGGAAACAACAGCATCTCATCCTCCTCGCAGGTTGCGACCACAAGGTGTTTTTCTGTGGGGAAGAAATCCTATTCTTAGCAGAAAATAAAGGATGCTTTTTTCCCCACTGTAGCATATGAGTAGCCAGGGCTCAGTACTCCACCCCTACTCAGCTTCTGCCCTCAAGTCCCTTCATCTCACCATGCCTCATTTTTCCTTGTTTTTTTTTTTCCAGAAAAAACATATTTTTCTGATGTGAGCCACACTGCTGCTGTCCCAGGCACCAGCCCAGGCTGTTCGGGGTCTCCAACTGGAGCTTACTGGGACGAGGAGGCAGGCGGGGCGAAACCTCGCCAGCAAAGCTGGCTCAGCACCGCAGGTGCGAGCTGCCAGGGCACAAAACCCAGGATGGTTTTAAGAAAAAGAAAAATAATGCAGCTTTTTCTTTTAGCAGCTAAAGCCTCATTAATGTGAGGATTGAAACGGCCACACAATTGGGACGTGGCAGCGCGGTCCCAGCGGCGGGGCTGAACAGGGATTAAAAGGACCCAGCGCGAGTCGGTGGGGTCTGGGGAAGCGGAGGGAGGTGCTGGGGGGGCCGAGCCGTCTCCTGCACAAAGGATGGGGGGGCTTTTAGTTCTGCACATA
>VYZM01013899.1:305715-318512 GCA_013398915.1 Dromas ardeola | reverse complement strand
TCATCTGTATGCTCCGTCACAGCCCCGCACCATCCGCCGGGTGAGCACCATGGCAACACCGCGGTCTTTAAACACAGGAGTTTGTGCTGCGATGGCAAACAGCATTAGGCAATTTAATTAAGCAGCTGGCAAAAGGAAAAACTTTGCCTGTTTGAGGCGTTTTATTAAATTCCGGCGTATTATGCAGCTCTGCGTTGCCACTGTCTGGTTCGAGGGATGGGAGGATGCTCCCGCCCCAGCTTTTCTGCAGCTTCACCTCTGGCTGAAGCAAACCAACCAACCCAGGGTTGTAGGAGGCACGGGGACCCCCGCACTGGTCCCTGCATCCCACACCGGTCCCCGCATCCCACACCGGTCCCCGCATCCCACACTTGTCCCTGCATCCCACACCGGTCCCCGCATCCCACACCGGTCCCCGCATCCCACACTGGTCCCTGCATCCCACACCGGTCCCCGCATCCCACACCGGTCCCCGCATCCCACACTGGTCCCTGCATCCCACACCGGTCCCTGCATCCCACACCGGTCCCTGCATCCCACGTTGTGTTCTCTCTGCACCCACGCATGGGGCACAGCAGCAAAGCGGTGCTCCAGCCTCGAGCAGTGATTTTAGCTCATTATCCCCTGAAAATCATTAACATGAGACAGGGAACAGACCCCTCCAAACCCAGCAGCTCTGGGCTGCTGCTCTGATGGCTTTTCTGGCAGTTTCTTGCCTCGGTAAAGCCTTGCTGTGTGCAGAGACCCAGGGATGCTGTTTGTGGGCCTTCTCCTGTATCTCTCCTGGCAGGGAGGGCGATAGCGTTATTTCTGCTTGTCTGGGAGATAAAAAGCTGCCGGGAGCATGCAAAGCAAACCGCTCGGCTGCCTGCATCTTGCTATCGCACCCATCCGCCAGGAGCCGGCGGGCAGGAGCCGTCCCCGCTTCTTATCTGGATGCTTCTCTGCCTCCACTTGGGATGTTTTTTAATGAGGAGGGCTGGGAAATAAGCCTGTTGTTCTTCTTCTTTTGCTTTCAGGCTCTGGAAGGGTTGCGGTGGTTCTGCCTGCCTCCAAAATGCTCTCACAGGTCCAGGTGGCTTCCCAGAGATGTTGCTGGCAGCTTCAGGCGCAGCCTCCAGCCTGGAGCATTGCAGGATTTGGCCCTGCTCAGCCACAAACTGCCCACGCAACGCTGAGCACATCCCAGAGCTGCTTTTGGTCCCACGCTCATTGCCTGGGGATAAGCATGGTCCTGTCCCGCCGGGATGCTGAGAGATCGCGTACCGCGGTGACCGGGGAGATGCTCAGGGAGGAGCCGAGTTCCCTGGGCTGTGCCGGGGGTCCCTGCAGAGCAGCTTCTCCAAAACATGGCTCAGCGGCGTTCAGGCTTTCAGAAGGTTTATTCCTCTTGGAGATAATCACCAGGGCCCTTCCCTGCCCCTCGTCTCCCTTGTCCTCTTTGATTGCAAAAGTTGAGACCATGAGACCTTGTTGGGGAGTAGCCCCGGGGCCGGGTGGCCACGCACAGTGGCGGGGACAGATGCTGAGATGGCACCTGTGTCACCCAGAGCCATGGCCGGGCTCCTTAGCGGGGCCAGTTCAATCCATCTGCGCTGCCCTGCCTCCTTGGGAAAGCGGCTTTGGAGGTGCTGAGCTGGTGGCCCCAGCTCTAAAGGCAGCAGTTCTTCTCCCGTGTCCCACATGCCGCATGCTCACATCTCTGGAAAGCCTCAAATCCATTCCTTTTTGGCTAGGCAGCCCTGGGGGCATCTCATTTTATCCCCGGGAATCGCAGGGCTGGTCTCCAGGCTGCGGGCTTAACTGGTGCATTTGTAAATGTCTCACAAAAGCCAACTGGAAAAGCTGGCTGATCCCCGCTCCGGATTGCCTGAAGAAATAAGAGGCTGGGAAGATGGAGTTTCAGTCTCAGCTCGTAGCTGAATTGTCCTTTGCTCTGTAAAGTTGGCGTCGTTTGACAAATCCCGCACTGCATTGGGCTGCAGCTCGCTGCATTTTTGGAAGCGTCTCTAACGATTGGCACCGTCTCCGGGCTGCAGCAGGAGCTGAACGCAGATCCCACACCACCCCCCCAACACCCCTTTCGATTTTCAAAGTCAAGAACATCCCGGGCGGAAACGGGGTGGAGAAGGTGGAGAGGGGGGTGAGGTGTCGGTGAGCTCGGTGAAAGCAGGAGAGCTGCTGTGCTTGGTTTTGGAGGCACCTACCGCAGCCCCCGCCAACGGCTCTTTTGCGATCTGCCCTCGTCCGTTTTGCTTTTCACATGGGGCCCATTTCACAGCTCCAACCATTGCCATTTCCCTGCCCAGATCCTTCCCGTCCGGGCAGGAGAGCCCGCAGGCACTGCTCAGATGGCAGGAGCATCGCTGCTTTTGCTCTGCTGCTTTATTTATTCCCTAATAATCCCTCGCCTGCCATTTGCCCTTTCCGACTCTTGCTGCCCTGTCTGTTTCCAGAGCTATCTCTGCGATCTTCTTCCTGAGTGGCAATAGCTAATTTAGAGCCCTTCAGCCTGTAAAAGCCATCGCTGAACCTCTGAGAGCCTAGCGCAGGGTTTCAAATGGCGTTTGCCTCCTTAATCACCCAGAGGCTTTGGAAAATGCTATCTGTGACCAACAAAGCTCCCACTTCCTGGCAGGTGGGGAGCTGCGTGCCCCAACCCCAACACCCCCAGACAGCACCCAGCGTGCCAGGATGCCCCAAGCATCCCGAGCCCGTTTGAAACCCTTATCCTTCCCCTCTGCTATGCTCAATTCCCACTTTCCACCCCCGCGGTGACCCCCAGTTTGCTCCAGCACCTTCCTGGCAAGTCACAGCCCCAGCCTGCCTGGGTCGGGGGCAGAAAGTGCCGGTCCCTTCCCCAAACTGGTGTGACTGGCGTTGGCGAGCGGTGCCCGGCAGCAGGGAGCCGTGCCGCAGGCGCAGCCTGTCCTCGCCACTGCCGTGCCATGACCGAGAAACAAACAGCTTCAGCCCGGTAATGAGCTCCCCCAGTTCCTCCTCCCCGCCGTGCTGTGGAGCAGCGTGTTAAATAATTCAGGCGAAGCTCCTGAACTGCCTGGAAAACACCTCCAGGTCTTTCCTAATGAGCTCGCTATGGACCCGCCATCCAAGGCTAGAGAGGAGAGGGGAGAGTCAGTCCCTCCATCAACACGCAGGCACCAAGCCAGCACGGGCGACCACCCTGTCCCCAGACGCGGTGGCAGGGCTGGCTGGCAGGTCCCCGAATTCCTGACCCACACACGCGGCACCATGAGCATCTCACGGCAGGAGGGAGGTGGCCGGGCCACGTCCCGGCTGGTGCAAAGCCGACCAGGAGCCGCATCGGTGGCCACGAAGGGCCACGAAGCAGAAGCGGCAGTGCCAAAGCCAGGCAGATTCAAACCAGGCAGAAATGGGAGATGCAGCAGAGAACAAAACCTGGCGCAAAGTCCCCCACGGGGAGATGGGCTCTGCTTGCGGGTGCTTTCAAAGCCAAATCCTTCCAGTATGGTCCAAGCCTGGCTACTGGGGCGTTGCATGGAGCTTACTGGTGGGGCAGGGCACAGCCTCTCTCCATCCCCAAATACTCACTCCGTAGGACGAGGGTGGCCAGGGGGAGCCACACTGGATCCCACAAGGAGCACCAGCTCCGGAGCAGAGCCAGAAAGCCTCAGATCACGACCTGCACCGCTGGCATTTCCCTGTGTCCCCTCATTTTCCCCCTCCAGCATTCCCATTCCCTTCTGCCAAGCCCTGCGGTGCCCTGGGCAGAGTCTGGCCATGTCCCCCATCCCAGTGGGGGGACAGGAGTGGGGGACTGTGGGGGGAACACACAGTAATGTCACTCATGCCATTAGGAGGGCCCTTGTCCTCCTGTTGCCTGTCATTGTCTGGTTCTCGGTGGCAGCTCCGATGACAGACACGGCTGCTGCGACGTGACTCCCCGGGTGTCTTGGGAGCACTGAGGACAGGAGGAGGAGGAGGAGGAGGAGGAAGGGGGAGCAGGGTGGGTGGTGGGGACACGGGCCAACACATGCATCTTCCTGGGAGGGAGCGTGTCCAAGAGGGAGGATTCAGTTCCACCAAGACTGGCTACAAATTCAAGGTTTAATGTTCACTTGGCAACCTCCTGCAAGCAGGTTAAGGCTGCAGAAGCGGAGCCTGCTGCCTGCCAATGGCATTTTGTGCTGCTGCTTTGAGGCTACGGGAGTGACAGAGGCTGAAAATGCACGTGGGAAGAAAGCGGTGGGGAAAGGAGGGAGATGGAGATGATGGAGAGATCCCCTGTGGACTACGGACCACGCTGTGCTGCTCTCACTGCCCGAATTCCCACCCAAATTTCATCTCAGGGGGAAATTTCCCACAGCTGCTGAGCTCCTCTGCCCTCTGGGGACAGTCCCCGTAGTCCGAAGGGGCTCTAGGAAAACCACATTAATCCCTGAAGGCAGGAAAATCCAGGGGATCCCCAACTCCGGAGGCAGCAGCCCCAGTGCTGCTCTAGCAGACCATTCTGCCCGCTTTGCTCTAGTCCTGCTTTCGGCAGGACCTCAGGGGTGGGTGTACCCACCGGTGACACCGTGGCTTGTCCCGCCCGTGGTTTGTGGGTGGAGGAGAGCACCTGCGAGCCGAGCCCGAGCCCTCCACCTGCCACAAGCCAGAAACTGAGCAAGACCAACACGGGCTTGTCCGGAGAGTCCTGGCCTTGAAAAGCGGAGCAGACGCGAGTCCCAGAAGGCCCCACCAATTCCAGCTAATAAAAAGGATATTTCACACATCAGGCACTTCGCAGACACGTTAATGAGAGCAAACAAAGGCTCCGCGATGCAGATTAGGGGATGCAAGAAAGCAGCTCCCAGGACGGGCACCGCTGGTGGCAGCCAGCCCGGCTTTGCCATCCTGCTCCTGGGGGACACCCCCGGGAGCATCCCAGGGACCACGGCTGGACCCTGCCCCCCCGGCAGCTCCGCGAGGCTGAAAGGCTGCTTTGGAGGGCAGCACTGCGGGGCTGGGGGGGGGGACCGGGCAGGCTGGAGCTCCCCAAAATCACCCCCAGGGCTGGGGAAGGGACCAGCGTGGTGCTGCGGCCGCTCCCCTGAGAGGAGGCAGGATGCCAAGGAGCCGTATTTTTCATGCAGCCGAGCATCGCATAAATACAAGGGGAGGTGAAGCGGGAGCCTAAATCACCGCCCCCACTCCTGCCATATATTTCAAGCATGGAGGAAGGGCTGGCGGGCAGCTCGCTGGCCGGGATGCTCGCTGCCAGCCGAGGGGATAAAGCCCGTGGCTGTGCCACTGGCGGGCAGCAGGTACGGCCACAAGCCCGGTGGGATGCAGCAGCTCTCATTATCACCCTGGCGGAGCAAACGGCGGCGCTGGAACGGTGTGTCCTCATCCTCCCCACGGGCGGGGGGGGAGATGGGTGCTGTGCACCCCGAGGAGCTGCACCCACGCCGGACACGCGTGAAATCCAGCATCGGCTCTCATTGCACCAGTCCTACCAGAAGTGGACTACGATCCAGGATCTTGCTTCAACTCCAGTGACAGTAGAAGCTTTAAACTACCCGAATGCCACGTTAAAGTCTGATTTCTGCTACTCGCCATGTGGAGTATCCAGAAATGGAAGCATCTCTAGAAGGGTTAATCCCATTCCCTCCTCCCGCCTTTTCCTTTCCTAAAGGGGAGATTTCATGCCATGCCAAATAAATAAAATAATGTGATATTACAAAAGACTGCAGCTCAGTATATTAGATACCACAGCACTGTTGCAGGGCGTCTGTCAGCACCAATCACGATGACTGATGACTTATCAAGAATGGACCTGACATTTCCAAATGAGCTGTTTTGATAGAGTTGTCATTCAAAGCGGAGCTAAAATAAAATAATAATAATAATAAAAAACCCAGATAGGAACAGGAAGAGAAATGGAAAACATTTGCCGCCTCTGTCCCACCTATTTAAGGCTTCCCAGCTTGGCAGCAGGACAATTTGGTGTAGAAGATCAGTGGGTTGGGAGGGACGCGCACGGGGACTTTGCTGAGGCTACGGCTACAGCCCAAACATCCCTTCCAGACCCGACCCACAGCCAGGGTGCGGAGCGACAGACAGCCCCAGCGCCCTGGTCCGCTCAGCGGGGCAGGATGCGGCCCCCCCAGCCACTGCCCAAGTTGCTAATGGAGGGGGGTCAGGCAGCCAGCGCGCGGGGGCACACTTTTAAACTCTCCAATTTCAAAGATAAGGAGGCAGCTACGAGTTTTGTGAAAATATGTGGCCAGGGAAGGCTTCGGTGGGTGTTTAAGCTCGCCAGGCAGCAGCACTGATCACAGCCGGCTCCGTCGGGGTGCCAGAGCTGCTCAGCATCCAAACCCACGTCCATGGGACACCTGGCTGCAGCTCCTCTGATGCTCATGGCACGGTGTTGTCCACTTCATGGCCACTTAGGGCTACAAAGGTGATTAGGGGACTAGAACATCTCTCTTATGAAGAAAGGCTGAGGGATTTGGGTCTTTTCAGTCTGGAAAAAAGATGACTGAGGGGGGATCTTATCACCGCTTATAAATACTTCAAGGGTGGGTGTCAGGAGGATGGGGCCAGGCTCTTTTCAGTGGTGCCCAGGGACAGGACAAGGGGTAACGGGCACAAACTTGAACATAGGAAGTTCCATCTCGACATGAGGAGGGACTTCTTGACTTTGAGGGTGGCAGAGCCCTGGCCCAGGCTGCCCAGAGAGGTGGGGGAGTCTCCGTCTCTGGAGACATCCCAAACCCGCCTGGACGCGTTCCTGTGCCACCTGCTCTGGGTGACCCTGCTCTGGCAGGGGGTTGGGCTAGATGATCTCCGGAGGTCCCTTCCAACCCCGGCCATTCTGTGATTAACACCGGGAATCTCCATGCAGACGTTGTACATCAGACCGGTGCGGTCTGTGCCTGGGTCTGTGCCACCGCTGGGGCAGCTCCCGGGGCAGAGCTGGCAGCAGAGGGGCAAGGCACAGGCAGAGCCTTTGGGGAGCATGTTGCTGTGTCTCCTTGCCTTTTCCTCCAGGCACTGTGCATCCACTTGAATTACTGAAATAAAATAATATCGCAGTGTGTTATTTCTCTTCTGGAGAGGAAAACTTGCAAAAGATACAGAGTCCCTCTATTATTGCTCTTCTGGAGAGGAAAATCTGCAAAGGATGCGGACGTCCTTCTTGAAAACCCAGGGCTGTGTCACACTGCAGGCAGCGATATTAAGCATTGGAACAGGTTATTAAACATCAGAACAGGCTGCCCAGGGAAGCAGTTGAGGCACCATCCCTGGAGGTATTTAAAAGACGGGTAGACACAGTGCTTAGAGATATGGTTTAGCGATGGTTTTTGTCTGAGTTAGGTTGATGGTTGGACTCGATGGTCTGAAAGATCCCTTCCAACCTGGGCGATTCTACGATTCTATGATTCTAATATTGCCCTGGCCCTGGTGGCTGGGAGCCGATGGAGCGCTGGCAGGGCTGGATGTGGTACCTTGCCATGGGGAGAGCCTTCCCGCAGGCGATGGGGCAGCTCCCAGCCCCGGCACCAAGAGCCTGGATATGCAGCATCCCCCGTGCCAGAGGTGACTAGCATGGTGCAGGGTTGCAAGCCCGCTCCCAGCCAGCCTCTTCCCCTTGCAGCCAGCAGGATTGTGGCTGGAGGACCCCCAGAAGTACATATACAGATGGTGGGTGCATCCCCTGGATGGGTGCATCCCCCCGGATGGGTGCTGCTGCAGCCAGAGCACCCAGGAGCCAGGCAGGGAGTCATGACGGGGCAGAGAGACAGCCCACCAACAACTTGCCTTTGGAGGAACCGACAAAATATTGTTTTCAAAAAAAACACTGAAGCTACTCTCTGCATGACTGAGCTCTGAGCAGATCTTCATCTATTCGTGGCGCAGGAGGAGGGAGAGGGGCTGGTTTTGGAGGAAATTTCGGATGTGTCGTTGCAGGTTTGAAAGGACTGGAAGAAAAGATAAACCTGACATGGGATGTGGGCATGTGTGTGCGTGTGTATGTGTATTAAGAGCAAAGAGAAATTCAAGAGCCATTTTCAAGCAGAAACCTACAGTGGCAGTGACATGCTAAGTTTTTCTTCTACATAATGCAGAACAAAATAAAGGACTTTACCTTTCCAGTGCCTCCTCTGCAGCCACCTCCAGGATATTTACACCAGTCATGGCAGCGAGAGGAAGGAAAAGCTCAAACACACCATCAAGGGGCCAAATTTTGGGCCAGGCTTCTCCAAAGGTGCACAGGGCACAGGTGGCATCCCTGAGCCTCTTGGAAATCAAACCTCTGTGAAATAGCTGTGATGAGCCCCTTAAGATCTGGGGTTAAGATCTGAGTCCAACTTCTGCATCCCCAACCTCCCCAGCAAAGCAGCACCACTCAGTACCCCCTGCCCAATTAAATAGGATGCTCTAACGGGGTCCTCCTGGCCCTGATGAGGCCTCATCATTACGTGATTGCTGCCAACCCCAGCTGGAGGCTCCAGCGACTGTCACCATCCCGGTGACAGCAGCAGCACCCAACGATGGTGACGCTGAGATGGCTGCGGCGGGGCTGGGTGGGCATCGCAGCAAGGCTGCTTTGGCCAGCTTTGGGGAAACCTGGTGGTCCCTGAAGACGGGCTGGTCCGACTGGGCATGCAAGGAGGCTGGATCCTGCTGGATGCTGGGGGCTGAGCGGGTGAGGAGGGATGCTGGGCTGCAGGCAGCCGGGTGCATGCTTAGGGCCTTCCAGGAGTGATTTTAATTGTTTTTAGCTTCAGACAAGATGAGCTTTGACCTCAATTGTGCTAACAGCTAACCGAATCACCCGCCACTGCGCCCAAGATGTCTGTGGGGCGCATCAGTCATTAACTCCAGGCGAGGGCTGCGGAGGGAGTCGGGGGCATGGCTGGGGGAGGGTCGCCCCTGGATCCTCCCCAGGCGGCACGAAAAAACAGGGAGGCACATGGAGCTGGTGGCGGTGGCGGGCAGGGTCTGCCAGGCCGCCCTGCGAGCGCACGAGGTGCCCAGGGTGCCCGCGGGATGCTGCTGCTGGCAGCACGTTGGGCTGCAGAAAGGGGGTGAGCAGGGAATGATTTCACTTACTTTAACTGGCCCCGAAAACCGTTTCACCTTAAAGAACTTCACCACACCTTAAAGAACTTCACCACTCACCAAAATTGCACTTTTGCTATTACCACCTCTAAACAGTAAAACTTCTGTTTCAACTTGCCACGTTTGATGGGTTTTTTTCCTTGAAATTAGAAAATCTCAGAGTAGAGGAGGTTCATTTTCATATATAAATTCAGTAATTTTCTTTCTTTAGGTTCATGACACTTTTTGGAAAGGAGGGAGGAAGCAAAGTCGCTAGTGGCAGGTCAGGACACTCTCTAGGTGTTACAACAGTCTCGTGGCAGAACATAACGGGCGTGTAGGACTGGGATGAAACAGAAATCAAGAAGCAAGTTTCAGCGACTAGCATTTGAAGACCCCGCTGCACAACACGACTCCCACACTCCTGTTCAAGCGAAGGATGCATTATGCAGGTCTTTAAATTAATACCCCTTCTTCTCCAGAGTTCGTTGCAACCCCTGCCCTGAACTGGAGATGACATTTTTCCCTGCGAGAACAGCTTATGTAGCTGCCATTTGATCTTCATCTCGCTAATATACCTATTTCTCCCCTTCCCTTCGCCCTGCCCCTTCTCACGACTCGCTGCTTGCTGCTTTTAATGGGCCACTGCGAGCGGCCGCGTCCCAGCGTGGGGCTGGAGGGCACGCTGAGACTCAACCTCGCAGGCTTCAGAAAGCTCTGAAACCAGGTTTCTGTTCATCCAAGGGTCACAGAAAGTATGTTTTCCCTTTAAAGCGAAGCTATTAAAACTCAGGCTCAGGCCATATTCCAGTCCGGGTGATTACTGCCTGCCAACGCCTCATTCCCTCTGCAGTTTTAATTGGTGCTATTAAAGAGCTGCAATGCTTCACCCCAGAAGAGGCTCGGTCTCTCTCACAGGATGAAGGAGCCCTTTCCTTAGTGCTCGGGTTAAAATTATGGCACTCGGGGCTGGGGAGGAGGGAAAGCTGGGCAGACTCGGTGGGTGACAACGCGCCTGCTCCCTGGCTGGGCAGCGTTCTGCTGTCGCTTTGCCCCGCGTTAAAGGATGCGCAGAAGCTGCAGAGTGGGAGGGGGCCGGGGTGGGACTTCTAGGAGGTGGGTGACGTGATGTGCGAACAGAGCAGAGAATCACAGAATCATAGACTCGTCTAGGTTCGAAGGGATCTTTCAGATCATCGAGTCCAACCACCAACCTAACGCTGCCAAGTCCACCACTAAACCATGCCCCCCAGCGCCATGTCTACACATCTTTTAAATACCTCTGGGGATGGTGATTCCACTTCCCTGGGCAGCTGGTTCCAATGCTTGATAACCCTTTCTGTGAAGAAATTTTTCCTAATATCCAGTCTAAACCTCCCCTGGCGCAACTTGAGGCCATTTCCTCTTGTCCTATCACCTGTTCCTTAGGAGAAGAGACCAACTCCCAACTCTCTCCAACC
This sequence comes from Dromas ardeola, assembly GCA_013398915.1. Classification (NCBI taxonomy): domain Eukaryota; kingdom Metazoa; phylum Chordata; class Aves; order Charadriiformes; family Dromadidae; genus Dromas; species Dromas ardeola. The sequence continues at coordinate 307,977 of VYZM01013899.1, read as the reverse complement.
TCCTTTCAGGGAGTTGTAGAGACCGATGAGGTCTCCCCTCAGCCTCCTTTTCTCCAGGCTGAACATCCCCAGCTCCCTCAGCTGCTCCTCAGTAGTTCTCCAGACCCTTCTCCTTGGTCTCCAGACCCCTCACCAGCTCCGTTGCCCTTCTCTGGACCCGCTCCAGCCCCTCAATATCTTTCTTTTAGTGAGGGACTCAAAACTGGACACAACACTCAAGGTGGGGTCTCACCAGTGCCGAGTACAGGGGGACAATCACTTCCCCAGTCCTCCTGACCACACACTATTGCTGATACAGGCCAGGATGCTGTTGGCCTTCTTGGCCACCTGGGCACGCTGCTGGCTCATGTTCAGCCAGTTGCCAACCAACACCCCCATCTCCAGCACCTTGGGCTGCCATATCGCCATGACAGCTCATGTGGCTGCTTCAGGCTGAGGAGGGAGGAGAAGGGAGGCTGCCAGGCTCAGAAAGCCGTGAGGTGTTGCCACAAAGTTCACCAAACTCGGACGGCTTCGCTCATTCCGACCCCACCGGGCGTCATGCAGCTTCCAGCCAAAGCTACGGCACGGACTGACTTGGTATTCAAGACCCAGCAACCACCTTCTTCAATCTAAATTAAGTGGTAAAGTGAAAGGCAATTCAGCGGGACCGTGAATTCATTAGGAAGCATAGCTAGATCCAAAAGGTGCTGCCGATGATAACGCGCCGGGGAGGTAGGGATGGGGGGGGGATGGGGAGCAGGGTGCAGACAGAGACATAGAAGCAGCAGCCAGTTAAAATCAGAAAGGGCGGGGAAAAAAAAAATCAGTGCATTATTTTACATGAAGATTAAATGACAGCCCCGGCTTCAAAGGGCAAGCGTGAGAGGCTAACAGGCTGTGACAAACCAGAATGCATGGACACAGGCAGCCAATTCCCTTAAATAAAACTTTTATTGGCCATGATATCTGAAAACAAGCAACTTGCAGTGGGGATTAATGGTTTTCCCCGGCCTCCCCCAGCACTATCCATCCCGGGGAGGGCCACCGCGGCTGCGGGCCGGGCGCTCCCTCCCCCGGTGGTCCCCGCTGCAGCCAGGGATGCCGAAGGGCCATGGGGCCGGGAGAGGAGGAGCGAGACGGAATCACTTAGCCTTCATTAGGCCAAATTAAAATCAGAAGTGAGATGACAATTACAATTTGTGACCGGCTAATTGTTCTCCTCAGAAGCTGATCGTTGTGCAGATTGGGAAAATTAATTGTTCGCAGTCCCAGGTGGGTTGGCTTTGAACCCTGCCGAAGAAGAGGAGCTCCTGCCGGCGATGCTGCCTGCTGTCCCGCCAGCCCCGGGGACGATGGCCTGCAGACAGCATCGCCGGGGGTCTCCAGCAGAGCCCTGGGGGGGGCTGGCAGCCGCCCAAAGCCCCCCATTCCTCCAGCTTTAGCGCCTGGAGCGGAGCAGAGCACCCCGTGTTATGGACCGGAGCACCTGGCTGTATGGGATGGCAGCACTGGGACCCGTCACCTCCACAACGGGAGCACCCATCGCCCTCCCCCCGCAAGGAGACTTGCCTGCAGACCCCCCTCCCAGCCCACCCAGCCGTGGAGGGAGCTCCCTTCGCGCTGGGGCTTGTCATCGCTGCTCCCTCACCCATCTGGTGCTGAGCGTGGAGCGTCAAGCCCAGCTCCCATCAATCAAGCCTCCCCCTTCAGAGCATCCTTCTTGATTTTTATCCCCAGGGTGCTCGGGAAAGGGTGTTGCGAGCACTCGGATATAATTATAGCTTCTAACGGGGCTGCCAGAGAGGAGGAAGGTGCCAGATTTCAGCGGAAACGGAGACCTCCAGCTCCTGCCTTCGCCCCGGCTCTCCCACCTCCTGGGTTTCTGTCAGGCTCCCCGGCCACGACGCTGGCTGCGTGGGAGCCGGCTCTGCCGGGGGGCTGTGGAGCCCGGGCTCGCGTCAGCCCCCCGTCCGGGGGGATGCAGGCTGGGGTTCTCCCATGGGAAGCCACCCCTCTCCATCAGGCAGTGCCCTGGTGGAGGGACCTTTTCCCTCCTCGTCTCCCCAGGCTGCTAATTAGCTGTGAGGGAGAGCTCAGCCTGATTTCCCCCCCCACCCCCGCCTGCCGCCGCACTCTCGCAGCAGCAAGGCAGGCTGGCGTCTCGGTGCCACCCCGGCAATTGGAGTCTAAAGCATCTCCCACAGTCTGCAGCTCCTCTCCCTGCAGAGAGGCTCCGCACTGGGTCCCTGCAAGCCATGCGGGGGGGTCCTGTTTCCCCCC
>VYZM01013899.1:286680-300789 GCA_013398915.1 Dromas ardeola | reverse complement strand
GGGGGCAATGCCTGGTTGCAGGCAGCCCCGGGGGCAGGAGGGGGACGAAGGGTCCCCAGCGCAGCGGGGTGACCCCCTGCCTCCCACCCTGCAGTCAATGCGAAGGGAGGACTCAGCCCTGCGGAGGCAGGAGCCACATCAACCCCCTCCGTTGCCTCTGGCTGCAAATATCCACCCCCCCCCGGCCCGGCCCCCGCCGTGGTTTTTAAACCCACTCGTCTCTGCAACTCGATTATTTACAGGCGCTGCCCAAGGAGACTGTCTGCACCAAGGACACCGGGAAAAATAAGATGGCACCAAGCCCTGTGCAGGGAGGATGGAGCTGGCACCCAGCTCTGCCCCACGGCAGACCTACGGCAGTGGGGCTGGGGTCCGGCCCCTCCAGCTGAGCGGGATGCCGTGGTGCGTCGCCCTTTATTCTTCCGAGCACACCCGCAATTTCCCAGGAGAAGAACGACTTTGGCAGCCTGCTGCTCTCTTCCCTCCGTCTCCGCTTCCTTCCAGCCCCTTAAAAATATAACCCCAAGCGAAATGCAACGTCGGGGCCGCTCGGTGAAGCCCCCCGGCTCCCTGCGGCCCCCGCGCTGCGGAGCTGCACCAGTCCTGCCGCTGCCAGCGCAGAGATGCCGGCATGATAAGGGATGGCTTTCAGATGTAAACAGCCCTCTTCGTTTAACTTCCCTTAAAACCTGAGCAAAACAGGGGAAAAACGTGCCGAGCCACTGGGGGACAAGCATGGCCAAGGAAAGGGGGGACAAAGGGTTGCGTCTGTGTCTTCCCAGGAGGGTTTAAGCAGCAAAGAGGGAGTCAACAAAATATTTAAAAAGCCATAAAGCTAGCTGGAGAGTGTCGCTGAAATGCTTTTTGTCTTGTTTAACAATGGCTATCTTCATAAAAAGGAAAGAAGGGGTGATTTCAGCACGGAGCGGGACTCGGGCGCAGGCGATGGATGGGGGTCGGGGCAGCCCCCAGACCCAGCAGCATCACGGGGGAACCAGCCCTGGCCCTGCTCCTTGGTCCTTAAAAACGCTCCCGATGCGGGGACAAATCCTGCTGCGTGTGGAGGAACTAGAGGACCCACCGACTGCGTGAGCCGCGTTTTGCTGCAGGAGGGTCAGAGCTCCGGTGAGCCCCGGCTTTGGGACAACCCGCCCGGCTTTGAGCAGCGGCAGCAGCACGTAGGAGTTAGGAAAAGTGACTCAGAAATAGGACTCGGCAGAATTTTCCATGGAAATAAAAGGCTTGCTCTGGAAAAAAAAAAAAAAAAAAAGCGGCTCCTGATCAACTGCAGCAATTTGCAAATTAGGATCAAGCGCTGCAGACCCTTTTTTGGGCCAAATGTCCAAAGTCCAAATGGGCTTTTGAAGTCAAGCGCGCGGCTTTGCTTGCGCATTGCCAAACAGTGGTTTGAACAACCAAAGCACTGAATTAAATTTGATAATCACACTACGAACGAGTGTCAGACACCTAATTGCAATGCTTATTCCAGCACAAACTGAATTCGTTCATTTTCTAATGTTTCACAAATAGGGAAAAAAACACATTTTTTTCCTTTTCAGGTGACCAGATACGAGTGTTGGGGGCTTTTTTCTCTATTTTTCCAGGCTGTTGATCTCTATCCATATGGTCCTGACGGGACCCAGGACAGAGCAGACAGAGAGGAGCTTCCCTGGGCTTTGGGGCAAAGATGCTTTCTTCCCCCGAAAGGAGAGAGCCGGAGTTAGCCCATCTCTGCCTTTGGGAAAGGCTGGTTAAAATGCAAAACCCCCCTTTTATGCTGTTTACAAATTCCTCGCTGATGAAGGCTTTTAAATTCAAAACAAGCGTTATTAAGTCTCACAGAAGCACAATGGCCTGTCTTCATGCAAAAACCAATTTTCTCAGCTTGGACCCAAAAACAGACTCCGCTTTGGTCAACAGGAAGGACAAAGCCGGTCACGCTCCAACCTCGCACACCAAGTTTAATCTCGGAGTGATTTTTTTATGGCTGGTTATAAACGCCACAAAATACGGTTTTATAATAGTGCCTGGGATGGGCTTTTAAAGCCGATGGGTCGCTCTGGAGCCTGGATAGGGTCAGGAGATATCAGAGCATTTATAAGCTGCTGGAGGGGGAAGCTGGCATTAATTCTGAGTAGAGTTGGTGAATAATTTATCACAAGTAATTTATTGACTAAGTTTGTCTCTTTTCCCTGTCTGGGTGAAAAGCACCCCAGTGCCGAGAGCCAGCACGAGACTTAGGCACCACTTAAGTCCCAATTAAGCCCTTTGTGAATTGTCTGGGAACGGATCCCAATTTTCCCATATTTATTTGTTATTCAGAATTACACGCCAAACAGAGCCGGCACATAATTCCTGCTCTGCAGTGTGTTTGCAAACAGTTCCCGGGGAGCACCCACTGCGAGGACTCCAGCCATTTGGGGGGGGCACGGAGGTGCCCCATCCCTCCCCAACGGGGATGATATCATTTGGGGGACCCCATTTCCCCTATCGAGGAGCCCCAAGTGCTCACCACCACCTGGGGTATGGAGGGGGGGAAGGCAAAAGGTGCTGGGGCCGCCATCCCCCTGCTCCGAGCTGCAACCGGAGCAATTTTCTCGCCCATTTATCGCCTCCCTAAAACCCACCCATTGGAACAGCCTTTTACAAAAACCCGCTATAAATATATTTATCACAAAATGCTCTCTGCCGTCAACAACCGCTAAACCTGCACATATATTTCACCGCCTATGATCTGGCTGATGTCCTGGAACGGTGTCGGGCATTTCAGCGGCTGCCCAGTTCCAGCGCAGGAGGGACGCTGGGAGGGACACGCGTGGGGACCGGTGTGCCCGAGTCCAGGGCATGGCCGTGGTCAGGCACAGGAGGGCAACGAGGGGACGCCCTGGGCTCCATGAGGAGCTCACAACTCAAGAGCATCAATGACCAAACCCTAGACTCAAACCCAACGTCCCAGCGCAGAGCCTTCTCCACAGAGACCGCCTCCCTTCTTAAGGAGAAGTTTTAAACTCATCTAATTTTTACTGTTTTTCCTGGTGCACTCCCAGCGGGCAGCAGACAGCACTCTGCGCTCGGCAGCAGCCGTAATTCTCCTTCTCATGGCTTTCCCTGAGCAGAGCTGCAGCTCTCGGTGGAGAGCACAGGAGAGGGCATTTCCCCCCACTCCAGGAACAACAATTTCATTTCCAGGAGGAGAACCAAAGCCACAGGTACCTCCCACGCATGCCAAGCAGAGCAAGAACCACTATCACACCTTGTCTTCGGCGGATGGCAGTGAAACAGCCCCTCGGCGTGTTTCTTGGCTAAAAGGATGCAAGAGGAAGAAGGGAAGGTGGTGGCGAGTTTCTGTGTGCAAGGAGGGGATCACACAGGCCACGGGCTGGCAATTCTGCTCCTTAGGAAATCAGCCACGTGCCAACTGGAATGCTATCCATCCCATGGGTGGCTTTTAGGACAGAAGGGAAGAGGCATTAGTGACCAGGGTCTGCCCTGAAGGTGATTTAGGAGATACATCATCTGCTGGTTATAAAGACAGGGAGAAAGCCCCGCTTTTTTGGACTTCCCTGCATTTGGAGAAGTGCTGGTAGCGTGGTGAAGTTCCCAGCCTTTCAGGTGCCCACCTGGACCAAGCTCTTGACCTTCCTAGCATCCTCCACCCCTGTCCTAGCTGGCAAATTTAGGATCATATCCCTAAATGGCAGTGATCAGCTACAGCGAGGAGCGGGGACGAACCCTCTGCTGCTGCAAGCCGGCATGGCTCTTGGAGGCAGAAGGAGACGCATCTGGTTAGAGCAGCCGAAGCTCAGCTCCGCGTTGGGAATCGGAGCCTCCGCAGCATCTCCTTTGAAGCGCTGAGCAGAGGGGCTGCCCCAGCTCCCCCGAGGAGTCAATAATGCAGCTTAATATCCAGCGCTTTCCTGACGCTCCGACATCCCGAGGGAGGTGGGATGGGTTTGGTCGGGGTCCTGCCTAACTCACCACCCCCTTCCCTGCGTCCGAGGGATTTTGCAGGCTCTGCGATGGGTGTTGGCACAGTTCAGCCCCGGCAGCTGATGCCGAGCTCTTTTTTTTACATTGCAGAAGATAAAAAAAAGATCCCACCCAAAGGAAGGGGTTTAAAATGGCTGAGGAGCAGAGACTCGCCCCCAGATTTGGCCCTCAGCCCTGCCCTGCACAGCCACTGATGCCAGTGCCAACTGGGTGCCAAACCAGCCCCCCCCTGCCCACAGAGAGGACCCAGGGTGCTGGGGTGGCAGCACTTAGATGTCAGGGAAAGGAGAGGCAGGAGCTCCGGGAAGAGCTGTGTCCCCAGCAGAGATGCTGGGCCAGCAGGACCAGGGTCCTCTGCCCCGGGGAGCCAGGACGGGAGCTGGATGATGGTGCCCCATGTCCCAGGTGTGAGCCCCAGGACCTATGGACACCCCCGAGAGGAGAAGCCCCATGGCAGGGAGCAGTCAGCGCCCCGGGAAACTTGCACCCAGACACATCCCGTCACCCCGCGGCTGCACCGCGCTCAGGCTCCTAGAGACAGAAACCAGACATTCCCTTCCCAGCCTTCCTACGAGCTCCGCGTGCGTCCGGGCTGCGGGATCGGGGCTGCTCGTCCTCAAAGCAACGGCAGGGGCTGGGTCCTGGCTCAGCACCAGCACAGCAGGGGGTGACAGGCAGCATCCCTGCGTAGCTTCTGAGCACCCAGCCCTGTTAGGTCATGGCTTGAGGAACCAGGTCCTCATGGCCAGAGGTGATGGCAGCATCTACCTGCAACTTCCAGCAAAAGCCTCCCTGGGAACACTACTCCAAGGCTCCTTTTCCCACCCCACAGTGCCCAGCCTGGAGCACCCCCTCCTCCCCTCGGGGGTCCCACTGCCAGACTGGGACAAGCCCTGGGGAGCAAAGGGCTTCGTCCCCTCCTCCCCCCTGGGCATTGCTGATCTCTCTCCAATCCCTTTTTTTCCGGCTCCGGCAGGGAGCAGGAAGAGGTGGGGAGGATCTGGCACCTGCCTGAGCATCGGGGAGAGGCGAGGACAGCCGATGCCTCAGCCACACACGGAGCCATTGGGGTCCCTCCCCACCCCGAGCACCCCTCCCGGACCAGGTCAGCGCAGGCGGGTGCTGGGGTCCCTGCAGCAGGTCCCTCCCTGCACACAGACCCCCAGGAGCCGGGGCCCCCATCGCTCCCCAGGCTGGCAGGGCACGGCCACGCACCCCGCGCTGCGGGAGGGGACGGATGCTTTGCACGGGGGTACAAGCACGGAGATTGCGGGTGGGGGCATGTCCTGCGTAGCTGCATCGGGGAGACGCATGCATAGAGTTAGGAAGGGTTGAGGTAAACACAAAACCAGCAGAGAAATCATTAAAATGACACCATGGGCCCAGGGTGGCTGCTCCCTCGGTCTGCTTTGCCATCACCTTTTGCCTGCCACCGCCGGGGCAGCCTGTCCTCTCCCTTGGGTGGCACCGGCAGGCGAAGGAGGGGTGGGAAGGAGGGGGGGAGACCAAAGGACCGGGCTGGTTTATTCGGCACGGCTTCTTTTCTACACCTAACTTCACTGCTTTAACATTTTCCGTGGAGCTCAGGCACAGAGGGGTTAAGATGTTGGAAGCGCTGCTCCCGGCTGGATCGCATCCTGCCCGGCGTCCCTGGGCAAGGCTGGATTTCAGTCTCAGCAGCACCAACCCCCGCGCATCGCCGTGGGGTTCGCCACGGTCACCCCACATTCCCATCGGTGCCTGGGTGAGGATCGACTCGATCCCAGAGGAATTTCCAGCGCTGGGAATCCAGCTCTGTCCATCAATGCCAAGGGAAACCTCTTTTCGCTCGGCTGCCTCACGCACCCCTTGCCCCCCCTTGGACCACGCACGGCCGAGGCGCCGATGCTGTGAGCCTTTCCTATTTTCACCGGCTTTTCTTGCTTTTATTTTCAAATACTCCATTTATCCTCCATGCCAGAGACCAGCGAAAGCAAAGCTCTGGAAGGAAGGGGAAAAAGAACCAACCCCAAACAAACAAACTGCCGAGCAGCCAGCTCTGTGTTGCAGAGCCCCCCGGCACAGAAGCCCCCCCCAAAAGTCACAACCCACAGACAATACGGTTAACGGGGCTGGAGCCCAACTTACCCTTGAACTCTCCTCCCGTCTCCCAGCGTCGCTGTCATCCGCCTGCCCGCTCCCCGCCACAGCTGCCCGCACATCTGGCTCGGGCAGAGCCCCCGCCAGCAGACAAAGGGCCGGGATTGCGTTGGACCTGCCAAAGCTGGGGGGTCCGCCCTTGTCCCTTTGGGGATAAGGGGACAGGGACAGCAGGCTCCCCCCCGCCAGGCTGCCCCCCACGCTCGCCCTCAGCGCCCGGTCTGGAGGCAGCGGGGAGAGACCATCATCCTTCCCTCGCACACTCCCCGCTCCCCGCTGCCTGCAAACGCTCCCCCCTCCTCCTCTCTTCTCCCCTCCCTTTCCCAGTCCTCCTCCTCCTCCTCCTCCTCACTCCAGTCTTGTCGCCACGGACGTGCCACCCACCTGAATCAGCTCCTGCCGGCTGCGCGCTTAACTCCTGCGGCTCTGGCGAGAAGCCGGGGGGGCAGCGCCGGCACCCCCAGCCCCTTGGGGTGATGGTCCCCAGGACCGGAGAGAAAAAGCTCCTGCAAAGGCTGCGCTGGCTGCTCCGCACCCTTCGGCGTTCGCAGCGCATCCTGCTCCCACCGCAGCGGAGCCCGCTGCGGCACCGGGGTCCCCTCCCCACGGGCTGGGACGCTGGGGTCACCCAGCCCCGGGGGGGTTCTCCCACTGCACTGCGTGGCCCCACATTAGGAGGGAAGCAGGAAACTCAATAGGGTGGACTTGTGGCCCAAATCCCCTCCTGTCCATCAGCACCCAAAGAGCTTTTATTTGCCTTTGGAAAGATCTGTCTGGATGTGGTCCCTGGGGCCACCTACCCCCTCCCGGTGTGCCCAGGGTGACACCCATGCGGTTTTGCAGCACCTTCCCCTGCCCCTCTGGCTCTGGCTGAGTCCCCAGACAGGACACGCTGCCAGTAGCTCATCTCCTCTGGAAGGGGATGCCCAGAGACTCCTAACCTTGAAAAACACTGGGAAAAAGCTGCCTTCTGCTTTGTTGTGTCTCAGATGGAGAAATCTGGGGTCCCGGATGCCTGTCACCCATCTTAAGAGGTGAGGGACAGAGACCCCATCCCCCTTCGCACCCCAATGTGACACAGGGAGAAGTGTCTCAGAGCCAGGCGCAGTCCCGGGGCTCTGACAAAGGCAGGGTTTGGGGCGGGTGCAGGAGAGCAGCCCCAGCTTTTGTTTGCTTTCCAGCCGTTGCTCCCCAGAAACGCTTTTCCCAGCTCCATCCAGCAGCTGTCAGAGCCTTGCGGATGCCACACGCCCCCGGGAAGTGACAGTGGCCATTGAATCCCCATTTCATGCTCAGGAGCGTGAGCTGAGCCGGGGGTCTGGCTTGTTCCCAGAGCATTTGCCTGGGGCGGTGGGCTGGACCGCAGGGATGGAGGACAGACGCGCACACAGGCGAGAGAGCCAGAGAGGCAGAAGAGGAGAGACTGGAGTGACCTGATTTAATTGGCAGGACTTCAATAACATAAAATCCCTGCCCATGTGGCCAAACCAAATGGGTGATGTTCTGGCATGTTGGCCCCCATTCAGCAAAGCATTTATGCAGATACTTAATGGGAACACATGCTTAATGTTAGCCTCGCTTAAATGCTTTGCAGCATAAACTGAAAGTCAAAGAGGGGTCTCAGCTGGAAGGTCCCCTCATGGCTTTTAAAACGGCAAGAGGTGAAATGTGAGGCTTCATCCAAATACTGGGGCATGCAGGGTGATGCCGCTTCATTTTGCAAAAATCCCATAAGCATCCTATGAAAGCCACTTCTTTCATGAGATGATGGAGCTCCCCGTCAGTCGGAGAAACCCTTCCAGATGTTCTTTGTGCCGGTACCCACGTCCTGTTGCTGCTGCCAGGACCATGGGGGCTTAGAGGGAACAGGGGCTGGGATTGCTTCTGGTTTGCAACCCCCCCTGTGCTGTGGGGCTGGCAGGGCAAGCGCCTCGCACCCTCCCCTCCCACTCAACATCAGGGCAGAGGGGCTGAGCAGGCGGCCGGCCACACCAGACCACTGCGAACCATTCAGTGCCCATCCCCAGCCTTGTGTGCCTGCAACACAGCACGCACACATCACAGAAACATAGAAACGTGGAATGGTTTAGGTTGGAAGGGACCTTAAAGCCCATCCAGTTCCAACCCCCCTGCCCTGGGCAGGGACACCTCCCACTAGACCAGATCGCGGTGAGCAAGGGGGAAGAGCTGCCTTGTGCTTTCCGCGGTGCAGGAGGCATCTCAAGCCCACCCCAGGCTGCTGCACGGAGGGCTGGCTTCAGCTCAGGGAGGAACAGGGAAAGCTTTGCCATGGCCATGTGGCCATGGGTGGATGCTTCTGCCCTTGGCTGGGTCCCTCTGCAACACCCTGCAGCTCCTGGGGACTGTTTTCAGGGCACCCTGACCTAAACACGGGCCTGGGGGAGGTGGGGTGGCAGTAGCTCCTTCCCCAGCTGCCAGAACACCATCGATCGGAGCAGCCGGCGCTGCAGAGACCTTGCTCGGGGCTGGACGGACAAGCAAACTCCATAGAAACAGCTGAACCCAGATGAACTGCACAGGGCTTTCATCCAAGCCTTGGTGGAAGCTTGTACAGCACCGTTAAGCCCAGGTCATTTAATCACTTCTCATTGCAAGTACGGGAGGTTCAAAGGTGCTTGTTTGGTCTTAAGACTAATTGAGTTTCTCCTCCTCTGACGCAGACTCCCTGCGCCAACTCAGGCAGGTCCCTTACTCAGTGACCCCCTTCCCATTTGCAGGATGGGGACACTAGTGTCACCTCCTGGTGACACGGGACATTTACTGCCTCGCAGAGGGGAGAGATGCTGGCCCATGGTTGGCAGCGTTCCCCCACATGCTTTAGCTGCAGGAGGAGAAACGTTTCTGTAAACGCGTTTACAGTCAGCCTGAGCTGCCTCCACTGCAGGTGAGGGAAGGAGATGGAGCAAGGCTTTTCCCCCTGCTCCAGACATGCTGCCGGGGAGGGAGAACCTGGCCCCGGGTGGCCGGGAGCCTTCTCCGTCTGACACCTTGCTCGTAATGGGGCTCCTCCCGAGCGCTCAGCCAGCCTGCTGCAGATGATGACTAATGCACGTCACTCTGGAGATGCTATCTTCAGGCAGATGAGTACAGCCTGATCCAGGTTTTAATTGTGTGGGATTTTAGCCGAGATGGCACTAATTTATTTTCCCTGCTGCTTCAGCAGTTCTCATGCCTCTTCTGCACTTGAAGTCACCTGGAGCATATTCCCCTGGTGCAAGGGGTTAAAAACTTTTCTTGCTGGAGAAGCAGCTTGCAGTCTCAGGATGATTTTTTACCTACAGCCAGTTACACGTGTAGTGTTGTAAGGAGCTTCCCATTCCCCCTCTTATCCCTTAAGACTCCACATTAGCTCCTTGGGGAACAGCTCTAAGCAGTCTTATAGAGAAGCAGTAGATTTGGAGGGCTAAGCTTGGGCAAGCCATACTCAGCCAAGCCTTAGCTCCAACAGACCTGGATGAACACAGGTCCTGGTGCCTCTGCGAGGTTTCCCATCCGCAGCATCTCCCGGGGCCAAAGGCAGGATTCACAGAATCATAGAATCATAGAATCACAGCCATAGAATCATAGATTCCAGCCTCTCCAGGCTGTGCCAGGGCCAGGCAGGTCCTACACTCACTTGGGAACACTTGGGAGGCAAAAAGTGATGCCCCCAGTCCCTGGAGCATGATGGCAGGGTTGCTTTGGAAAGGATCTGTTCCCAACAGCACTTTCCTCCTCTCCTTCCTCCCAGGCATCTGCTGAGCCAAGCCTGGCTTCGTTACCTCCCAGTGAGGATGGGAGCTGCTGGGTAAGAAGTACCCACACCTCCTGGAGACTCATTATTCATATATGGGAATTGGTTTTGGTGTCGCGGTTCTTATTATTCTTTAATGATTTAAGGACATAACGGCAGCTCCCTCAGGCAGCGTGATGGAGCCATAAACCCCGGAGGTGCTTTGAAAAGCCGCCTGCAGCCCTTTCCCTGGAGCCAAAGAGGAGCCACCCCTTCCCCTCCCGCATCTCCCCCGTGCAGAATAAACCAAATCACATCCCTGCAGCCGGCAGTAAGTTATTGCCGGCCTATCGCTGGTGCAGGACAGAGCCGTAACTCAGGCGGGCTCCGGCTACTCCTGAGTTACGGCATCTCTGCCGCCCATGGCAGGGCAGCTATACATTACCCGCAGTGCCCGGGGCCCTCCCGTTGTGCATCGCTGGAAGCAGGGATCCATAAGCCTTCTGCCTTTGGCAGCAATGCTAAGAAAAACCAGCTGGGTAAAACACAAACCAGCTAGCACAGCCCGAGCCCCAGAGCTTCCCCGATTTGCCTTAAAAAAAAGAGATTTTCAAGGATCTACTACGTGTTTTCCTCCTACTCCCACTTTGTTTCTCTCTCTGCTGCTGTGCTTCCCCCAGCCCTGATCTGGGTCCGCGACTCCTCCCTGGAGCCGGGCGCTGCTCCTGCAAACGCCGGGGGAGGTTTTGGGCAGCGTGGGGCCTCAGAGCTGGCTGCAACATCAGGTTTGCACCTAGGAGGAACGTTTGAATAATTGCTGTTTTGGAGGAGTAACATATATTTGGAGTTTAGGAGGCAGGAGGCTTGGGGAGGCTCCGTATCGGCTGGAGCTGCCAGGTACCGACACCAAGCTTTTTCAGGGTTATCAGTAAATCCACACTTCCACTGTAGGTACTATTAACATGCTATTATTATGATGTTCGTAATCATATTTTTATATATTTTTATAGTGCCTTTTAGTACTTGTTTTGGGATAATTTCCAAATCCCTCAAGATCAGCCTGTGCATTTTAAAATGCTGCCCAGAGAAACTCCCTGTCCCCTCCCGAAGAGGGGGAGCAGAGGCGCAGCAGGGCGAGGTGACAAGCCCGTGGAAGCTGTCGGTGTCGGGGTGCTGGGGGGGCTCCTGGCCCCGGGGGTACGGCAGAGCCCGGCACGGCTCAGCCACCGCCACAAGCCCAAGCTTGCACTGGAGCCGGGGAAATGAGGCACCGCGAGGCCAAGGGCCAGATCAATAAAAACATTTAAGCATCTCCCTCCAAGCCCCCATTGATTTTGGTATCTAAATACATTTGGAGCGCTGGGTCTATACGGCCAAGCCAAGGTCACAGCGGAGTCCAGAGCAGCGAAGGGAATTGGACTCAGGACTCCTGCCCAAGTCCGAGGCGAGTGTCCGGAATGATGGGGCTGTCCTTCTCCCTGCCCGCAGGAGCTCATTTCAAGCTGATTAAAGAACGCTCGCCCCCCCAGCCTCACACCACCTCCGAGAGGTCAATACCAAACCCCGTCTTTATCATACAGACGGGAGCGGGGAGCCCTGATTAACCCCATTTCGGATCAGAGAAACATCCCCGATGTGCCATCGCTCGCTTGGCCGCGGCGGCAGCGATGGAGGGACACGCTGCATCCCCCCCGCTGCCGCACGGACCGTGATGGGTGGGAACGGGGAAACGTTCTTCTGGTTACTCTATTTCTCTGCTTTGGGGCTGGTTTACAGATACTATAAAAGCTGACAATAAATCAGGGGCGGTGCTATAAAATGCAGGAACAAGCATAGTTAGAGCCCAAAAGAGACCGGCTCCCTCTGCCAGCCCCAGAAATGCAGGAGGAGCAGCCCAGTTTATCTTCCCCCCTCCCAGTCGTCTTTACAGCCACCCTGGGAAGCGCGTGAGAGGGGTGAAGCCAACCTGATGGAGTCCCCCATTACACGAACACGCCGGCAAGGCGTGCTGAATAATGTGGCCTTTTTTTATGGAATGCGCTTTGCATCACAGGAATTTTATATTGCGCTCTCTTCCTCTCGCTCTCTCTCGCTGTCTTCGCCCCCACCCGCTCTCAAATTTACAGGCAGGAGATTGGTCCAGGGGGAAATAAACTTCCTAAAAAGCCCAATGTTCGCTGATAAAGAAAGGAAAAACCAGCGAGGAAAATGATTACCGTGCCTCCTGTGTTATGTGCTGCTTTAAGAGTCAAATTTGTTTCTTTTATTGCCAGGCGAAAATGTAATTAAAAGGCTGCAGCGTCAGCCAGTTGCAACTGAACTTGTTGCGTTTGTCAGCAGACAGGACCTTTAACACCTTTTGTGTCTGGGTCTTTTAATCTCCGAGGACCAGTTATCTCTTCCCCTGCCTCCCCGCGGATACACAACCAGGTAGCAGTGACAGGGACGTAGGGGGAAAATGGTGCCGCGCAGGCTTCGGGCGCTGCCTTCCTTCCCATCTTCTGCACTGAAATAGTAACCGCGTGCTTTTGTTTTCCAATATTCTGCAGGGATAGAAAAGCAGGGATCCCAAGGGGGGACCACCTGCCCTTTCACCATCCCCGGGCTCCGGCTGCAACCCCCTTGGGGACATCAGCCCGACCTGGCGATCCATCCCACACCGCGGAGAGAAACCCCGCAGAAATTTTAGGGGTTGAGAAGAGGAAAGAGTGCAGGGGACAGGCTGGGAGGGAGGATGTAGTTCTGGGCTCCCTGGTTCAAGAAGGACAGGGAATTGCTGGGGAAGGGACAGCAAAGGGCCACCAAGACGCTGAGGGGACTGGAACATCCCTCTTATGAAGAAAGGCTGAGGGATTTGGTTGGTTTCCATTGGACTGGAAAGATTTCCAGTCTTTTCAGTCTGGAAAAAAGACGACTGAGGGGGGATCTTATCACCGCTTATAAATACTTCAAGGGTGGGTGTCAGGAGGATGGGGCCAGGCTCTTTCCAGTGGTGCCCAGGGACAGGACAAGGGGTAACGGGCACAAACTTGACCATAGGAAGTTCCATCTCAACATGAGGAGGGACTTCTTGACTTTGAGGGTGGCAGAGCCCTGGCCCAGGCTGCCCAGAGAGGTGGTGGGGTCTCCGTCTCTGGAGACATCCCAAACCCACCTGGACGCGTTCCTGTGCCACCTGCTCTGGGTGACCCTGCCCTGGCAGGGGGTTGGCGGAGATGATCTCCAGAGGTCCCTTCCACCCCCGGCCATTCTGTGATCCTGTGATTCTGAGGCCTCGTGCCGTGCTGGTGTCTCAGGGACCCCGCAGGGGCTTGGGGCGATGGGGGGGCTGCTGAACCCGTGTTCCCGTGCCTCCCTGGGGCACCCTGCATCCCAGCTCGGCCCGGCAAGAGGGGCGAGAAAGCCACATGGGCATCCAGGCCAGGCAGGGGACCCTGGGATGTCCCTGTCACGGTGCCTGGCAGGACCCCACAGCCCCTGGGCACGTTTCGTTGCTCTTTGCCTCAGAGTTGCTGCTCAAGGAGGTGCAAGGCAGAGCGAGCGGTGGGCGCCGGCGGATTTGTATTTGTCAGTGTTTCCATGGCAATGTGGCGATGTGACAACGTCCTCGCCCCTTGTGTGTGCACACGCACGAGCGCAGGAGCAGGCACGGGCTGACACACGGGCGCACACGCATGTACACCCAGACAGCGCACGCACACACACACACAGACACGCACACACACGCTCACCTGCGCACACATGTGCTCAGGACTGACACAGGACTAATTTTTCTTTTAATTCTTGGGAAAACTGCACTTTTAGAAGACTCCAGTGTCTGAATTTGTGAAAATATTTACTTTACAGCCAGCTCCGGCGTGCAGGTTTCAAGGTGTCTGTGTTTTCGAGCCTCGCCAGGTGCGGGGATGAGGAGAAGCGAGACCCGGGCACTCGACCCAAGCTGCCAAGAGGATTATTTCATACCATGAACGTCACATTCAATAGAAATTAGAAAGTCTGGTGAGGAGTTCTCTCTCTCTCCCTCGATGGCTGTGATCCTGAGCACTCCTTGCCCCGGTGCCGGAGCCCTGAGCCCTTCCCTTCCTCCCGCAGCCGTAGCTTTGGAGTGTCCCACATTGTCTGTCCCTGCTGGGAGCGCAGGGCTTCCTGCGCCAGAATGGGCTGGGGATAGTCCTTGGGTATTTTATACTGGTGTCGGGATCAATACTGGTTCTTTAGTGCTATCGATGCTAATTATCTAGTCGTAG